>OX463755.1:84651483-85193983 GCA_949824845.1 Rhingia rostrata | reverse complement strand
ACCATGAATAAATCGATAAGGCAATTTTAAATCATGGAGTGAGGTACACCGCTTTATGCTTGCAATGCAGAGTCTTGTGAGTCTTAAATTTGAAAATCCATTCGCAAGCGGAATTATAATTATTATGAATGAACGAATTTCCAATTTATTAAAGCAGAAATATTTCAACGATTGGGCGGTGTTCCGCTTAGCTAATTGTGAATTGAATGCAATCAGAATAAACATGAATCCAGTTGTGTTCTGGTTTGAAAACATGGCGGGGTGTTTTCATGTAGTGATCTTTGTCTGAATTGCGATTAAGTTTATTGAGTGTTAACGTATGTTTAACTTCCAATTGGACAACCTAAAGTCCATATTAAAGATACATAAAAACATATGAGAAGGCAACAATCCACTGTGTGGATCATTTTATAAAATATCCCATCCATCATTAAAAGAAATATCCCCGAAATGCCGGCTTTATGGCGACGAAATATAGCAAATATCATTGTCAGAACATATTGTTAAGACAGTTAATGCACATCTTTCATGGTTCGACCAAGAGCAATGATTTTCGCCTGGTTTTCATGAAGTAGTGTATACAAAAGGTTTTTCTTTGAAAACACCTCCAAAAAGTGAGCGTAGCTTAAAATGATATATAGAAGAAATATTTATATTATTATAACCAATGATTTTGCATACAAAATTTTTTTGATATGTTTAAAATTTTTCCGAAAAACGCTTCTTACTGAAAACGCCCTAAAAATGTGGGCGTGGTAAAAAACTTTGTTAAGACGAAATGTAGACATTAGGATTGTCTATATGTCTTGTTCAGACAGTTTTTCAACATATTTAATGGTTTGGCCTAAAACTTTGAAAGATAGAGAGTCTGTGTACCTTATTTCAAAACTCTAGCTCAAAATTCAAGGCCCAAAAGTCAGTGATATAATATTGCTAGATATGCTACTTCGAGGCATTCTGGCGATTCTGAGTCGATCCATATACTTTGAGGTATACCCAGCTCAATTATTTCACTATGTTACAAACTATGTATCAAAACTAATATACCCCTATGGGATAGGGTATAAATATATGAGAAGGCCTTTTACTTAACATAACCAAAATGTGCATGTGCTTAAACTGATGAGGGAAGAAATATATGAAATGACATTGTCTTCACATCTTCTTCACACAGTTTATCAAATCCTTATACCTAACTTACTTACTTAAGTGGCGCTACAGCCCGAAATGAACCTGAGCCTCAACCAACATGTCTCTCCAATTAGCCCGGTCCTTAGCTTACTGCCTCCAGTTGCGCACTCCAAGTTGGTTGGGGTCGGTTTCTACTTGTGCGTGTCACTTAAGGCGAGGTCTTCCTCTACTGCGTCCGACGTCTGGCTGGGAATCGAAGACTCTGCGAGCCGGAGTATTTGTGTCCATTCGTTCTACATGTCCTAGCCATTTTAAACGTCCAATGCAGAGTTTTTTTTTGACCAAGGGCATGTCGCTGTACAGCTCGTATAGTTCTTGGTTGAATCTTCGTCTCCATAGCCCGTCAACGCAAACGGGACCGAAGAATTTTCCGTTCTTCGTTTAATTTCTGACCAGATGTTGTTGTCAGAGTAAATAGCGGAGCCGAGATAGATAAAGTCCCGTATCAATGTTATATCTGCCAATGGTGACGTTCTGTCCAATTCGTCGATGTTGTGTGTCCTTTCGTGTTGACAGCATATACTTCGCATTGCCCTCATTTTTGCCGCTTCCTTCTCTATATTAAGAAACGTGGCTATGACATCACGTTAGATCCTACCAATGGTGTCAATGTCGTCGGCGTATACTAGTAATTGTACAGATTTTTGGAAAATTGTACCTCTGGTGTTGGCTCGTGAATTTCGGACAATCCTCTCAAGAATCAGATTGAAAAAGTCAGATGACAGCGCATCGCCTTGCCTAAATCCTTTTTTGGTATCGAATGTGTCAGTGCGGTCGCTTCGGAACCTGATGGAGGAGCGAGAATTCTCCATCGTCTCTGTAAATGTTGTCGTATGCGGCTTTGAAATCGATGAATAGGTGGTGGGTATCGATTTGGACTTCTTAGAATTTTACCAGGATCTGCCGAAGTGTGAAGATTTGATCGGTTGTGGACTTTCCTCGCCTAAAACCACACTGATAAGGGCGGAAGTGGTTCTTCCATATCCTCAGCATCGACGGTGTCTCAACTACGATATTTCCTTGTTTTACACTGTGGTATAACTTGCGAACATCTTTCCTGGAGCGACACCTCTCTATATCCGACAATATTGCCTAAACGATTGTCATAGCAAGGTGGGATGTTCGAAGAGGGTGGTGGTTGACCTAAGTCCCATGGCAGCAGTAGGCACGCTTGCGATCTCACGGCGTTAGCTCGACGGTGGGGTGGGATCTTGCTGCCTCCCTATGCACACATGTATTATCGTGCCTGGTGGTTTATTAATATTCCGTATATGGTAAAAGAAGGAAAAGAGAAGAAGAGAAAAAAGGAAGATAGGTATTCAAGACAGAATGGGTGAAATGAGAAAGTCAATAGAGGGGTATGAACGAAGATCACTAATGATGTTCCAGGTGTTGCGAAACATTATGGACAATTCCCTCCCCAATACATCCGACTAGAGTCAAGATGCACCATGACTACTCTTTGTCATTCTTAATTAAGAGTAATCCCAAAGAAACTACCCTTACTCTGCAGTTACACGACCACTACCTTAGAAGCGTACTAATTTAAGCACGATCCATTGTAATTATTTTATCATATCCATTCATATGCCTCAGGTGTTTTATTCATGTTAGGTTTTCTTTGTGTTTATATTTAATTTTAAGTTTTAATTGAACAGTGTAGGTATTCTTATTGGTGTTGTTTTGTGCAATATACGAATAAAGTAGGTAAATAGGGGTAAGGTTTTATAATTAGGTAATTAAGTAAATTTTTGTTTGTATGTATATAGGTGTATTGATATAAGAAAAAAGTTATTTATGTGTAGGGACCAAATTAACTTATTATGTAATTAGGAAGTTTAGGATAATTTTATAAAAAAAAATGTGTTGTTTTGCCAGAGAAATTATTTTGTTTTGTACAATGTGTACTTACGTTTGTCCCGTACGCTGAAAGTTGTGGCCACAAGTTTCCTTCGCTGATAAGTGGGATGATTATGAAGTGCTTTGCTTTTGGTGAACACAGTTTTTACTCAATAGGTTTTTTTTTTTTTTTTTTCATTAAAATTTCTATGGCAAAATTTCAAACTAATTATGTGTATATATATTTAATTTTTACAATTAACGGAAAGGATTTAGCAAACTGGGAAATATTTCGAGTTACACAATTCACAATGTCAATTAACACTTTTTGATTAAATGTTCAATTTAAATAAGTTTTATTTTGTATGTTCGTTTGATTCGATTTTCGATCGAAGATGATTTTTGATGGGTTGACGTAGACTACACGGTTGCTGTCTGATGTACGATGGAGCGTTGCTCGGTTTACCCGGTACACGTGCGTATTTAGAAGGTTCTCTCTCGTGCTTCGGAGCAACTGATCTCATATGTAGATAACAAAAGATGATGACGCCAAAAAAAAAGTAATTGCGGACGCTCGCTACGGTTTCTACGTAGTTTAATCGTAGCAAAAAAAACCGGCGATTATTTGGTAAGCGTCCGCAAGTTTCTGTGGACACCAAAAACACTTTAGGTAATTGCCAACAAACTATATCAATTTACGTACCTTTTTGTTTTCTTTTGGTGGATTTATGGATTGGTGCACGGGTGTAGACAGTAGCGCAAATACGATTGCGCCTTAGTAAGTCCAGCTACCGCATGCGCTTTTCAGCTTAGCGAGGTAAGTTCTCGTCGCTTTTATGATTGTCTAGTGCAATCGAGTGGTTTTGGTAAATCGTGGTGCGTATTTACTTTTCTGTGCAATTTTTTTAAATATACATTTTAATGTACAAAATAGAACACAATATTTTTGTACTTACTTTTGAAAGTTTGGATTTTTGGTACCAGGGTTTTTCTTTCCACGACGAGGCAGTACTTATCACCATCACTGTTCGATTGCAAAAGAAATAGCAAGCGTAAACGAGGGCCGTTCACATACACTTTTGCAATGTCAGTTCAGTGTGTATAACGTTAGTTTATCGTTTGATCATAAGGGTGTGTTAATGAAAAGATATCTGGTTTGTGTCATGGGTAGTGAGAGTAGGCAGTTAAATTCAAAATTTAACGACGCAACCTAATATTTAGTTTTAAGGTGTACGCTACAATATCGTGTTTATTTGAGGAAAACTCTGTTTCGAGAAAAAGCATGAAAACGAATGCCTTAAAACATGTTGTTGCCTCGACCCATGACCTTTGAACTACAACTTTTCTCAATAGACAGTGTTATTTGCGTAGGTCCTTAGCATGATATACGCCAATAGTTTTCCCATCTGTGTTTGTTACTTCATACATAGAATTGCCAATACGTTTCAGGATTTTACATTTAATAAATTTATTACAAAGCTTGGCATTCAGGTGCTTTGCAGCATTACTAAGAATAAAATTCCTGCGATACACTTCTTCACCTGGTTGAAAAATTCGCTTTGAGCTTCTCAAATTATAGGACTTTTCGTTTTTCGAATACGCTATTTCTAAGTTTTTCTTTACTTGTTGTCGCAGAACTTCTAACTTATTATGGTTAGGTAAACAGTCGAGCTCACTGTCATTTAATCCCTTCAAATTTCGAAGTAATCCGTACATAGAAGCATGGGTCACCATGTGACGACCAAAGAGAATGAAATATGGTGTCATTCCAGTGGATTGATGAACGGAAGTCCACAAGGCTTGCTGTATTTCAAACAAATGTTGGTCCCATTCACGCTGGTCTTGTTTTATGTAACTTCGTATTGCCGACAAGATGGATTGATTGACCCTCTCAGAAGCATTTGCCTGTGGAGAATACACGGCATTTCTAATGTGCTTGCAACCGTATCTGGAAAGAAAATTTGTAAACTCCTTCGCAACAAATTGTTTCCCGTTGTCGCTATGAACAATCTCAGGAACTCCGTATTGACAAAATACCGACTGTTCAAGGAAATGGATGACCAGCTTCACGTTCGCTTTATGCATTGCTTTCAAAAACACACACTTTGAAAAACCATCCAACACAACGAAGATAAAAGTCTTACCCTGCTTCGATCTAGGATAGGGACCCATAAAATCTATGTAGATTTTTTTGGAATGGTCTGTCCAATGGATGATGTGCTACCATTGGAGGGCGTAATGTTTTATTGGAAGCTTTCGTTTGCTTACACACAGAACAGTTTTGAATAAATGAACGCACTTGGCATGTCATATTCGGCCAATAATAAAATCGTTTGACTCGATCCAAAGTTTTCATCATCCCTCCGTGTGAACAACTTGGTGGTTTATGATGCTTTTCAATGATAAGCTGTGTCAACCCTATGGGTATCCACAGCTTCCATTCACATTCTGTACTTAGCGAATCACTTTTCGCAAAGTTGCGCTTATAGACATACTTGTTGTCCTTCACTTGTATGTCTGGAAAATTAGATGGATTACTCTCAATGGTCGAAATCAAGTTAAGATACTCAGCAGTGCTAAACTCAGAAGAATTCAAATCTACTGAAGCATAAGGCGTCGAATCAAGAGCAACTTCTTCAACGAATGCACGCAACAGTGTATCAGGTACAACATTTTGCGCCCCCTTCTTATGCTTTATATCGAAGGTAAATCCTTGTAACTTTAGTGACCACCGCGCTAACCTACCGCTTAGATCTTTTAAGCCCATGAGCCATTTCAGACTAGCGTGGTCAGTCACAATCGTAAAAGCTAATCCTTCGATATAAGGGCGAAATTTCTTTACCGCTTGCACAGCCGCGTAACACTCCTGCTCTGTGACGCTATAGTTACGTTGACAGGCATTTAGTTTTGCCGAGAAAAATGCAATGGGCTTCTCGTTATCTTCTTCATCAAACTGATAGAGAACAGCACCTATACCGTAGCTAGAAGCGTCACACTGAATCGTGAAAGGCTTTTTAAAATCGGGGTTGCTTAAGAGGGGAGCTGAGATTAGTGCTGTTTTTAGTGTTTCGAAAGAGGTAAGGGCATCAGGAGTTATAACAAAAGCTTTGCCCTTTCTCAAGGTATCCGTTAAGGGACTTGCTATTGAAGCAAAATTTCTTATAAATGTCCTGTACCATCCGCACATCCCCAGAAAACGTCGGACTTGCTTCTGCGAAGATGGCACAGGAAAATCCTTGATAGCTGCAACTTTGTTAACATCTGGTTTAATATGGCCCTGGCCAACAATGTAGCCTAAATATTTTAGTTCTTTCAAGCAAAAATGCGACTTTTCCACATTAATGGTTAAGTTTGCTCCCTTCAAACACTTTGAAACTTTTTCTAATATACTAAGATGCGATTGGAAATCCTTAGAAATAATTAGAAGATCATCTAGGTACACGAAAACTTGTTCTCTAAGTGCACTGGGGATCACTTTATCCATCAACCGACACATCCTTTGTGCTGCATTACACAAGCCAAAAGGCATTACGGTAAATTGATAGAGTGGTCGTCCTGGCACAGTGAAGGCCGTCTTCTCCCTAGATTTTTCTTCCAGAGGGATTTGCCAAAACGCATCTTTAAGGTCGACACTACTGATGAAATGCGTGTCCTGTAAACGGCTTAGCATACCCTCAATATGAGGAAGAGGATACGCATCCTTCTTGGTGAGTAAGTTCACTTTTCGGGAGTCAAGGCATAATCGGTTTTTCCCTGGTTTCCTAATTAAAACGATTGGAGAACTCCATGAACTAGAACTCTCTTCGATTACCCCCAAAGAAATCATGCGATCCAATTCCTTATACATTAGGTCCTGAATAGGTGGCGATACAGGGTAATGTCTTTGTTTTACAGGTTCTGCATCCTCAGTATCTATTATATGCATTTCTAGTGATGTCTTCCCAAGTCTAAGTTGGGAGAACGAAGGAAATTCGATTATAACATCTTGAAGTTGAGTTTTTTCTTGTTCACTTAAACAATGAACTTCCGGTTTATTATGATCAAAAATCAAAAATGTCAGACAACTCACTTATTATGTTTGGAGCAATTTTAAATTTCTGCCAAAAATCTATGCCGAGATATAATGGCTGTGAGAGTGAGGGTATTAGGTATAAATCAATCTCAGCTTTTCGATCACCATAGACCACCTCTACTTTAATTCGACCCACGATTGACTGTGGTTTGCCATCAGCTGTTTTGATGGATGAAGAGAATGGAATAACCGGTATATTCGTAGCTTCTATGAAATCTAGACAGTTTCTTCCTAGACATGAAACAGTAGCACCGCTGTCTAAAAGACCCTTAATTTGTTTTCCCATGATTTCAATAGTAGCATATGGTCGCGAATCAAAATGTTGACTTATTATACTGTTGTTGATCATTGATTTATAAAAAGTTCGCATTTTATGACGAAGACGAAGTTTTTTCATTTTATGAGTATCTTTGAAATGAATTTCACTTAGATTAAATATCTTTGACCGCAATTGAGTATATCTCGCCAGTCTTTCTTCATATGGCATTTTATAAAAATGATTTTTCGAAATGTTTTGATTAAGATCAGTTAGTGTATTTTCAATAGGTTTAGTTATAATTGGAACGTCAGGTAAAGGTAAGTCTGTATATGTATTGGTAGAAGCATCTACTTTGTTAGGTCCGGGTGAGTTTGTGTCGAACGAGACTCCCCGGTTTGAATCACATTCGACTGAAAGTTTTCCCGACTTAGATTACACTTTATGCAATTTAAGACGGTAACATCATCTGTACCGCAGCGATAACAAAACAAACGATTTATAGGTGAACGACAATTCATAAACAAATGTCCAACTTTTTTACAATTAAAACATTTAGGTGTTTTAGAAGAGGAGCTGTTATTGTTATGCGGCGTCTGTATATTTGAAACTGCTGACACTTCATATACATTGCTTTCAATGTCGGTATTTTTAGTTACTGTTTCCAATTCATGCACTGTCCTGTAAGAAAGATTTCGATTTTGGACAGGAAATCTTGAATGTAACATTCTTTCAACTCTTTTACATTCATTCCTAAATTGGTCTAAATAAGTGAAACGCATGGGGTATATGTAGCTTAGCAGTTTTGTGCTGATATTGGTTCTTAAAATGGTTATAAGATCTTTATCTCTGATTGGATGCTTCAACTGGCTTTTCAGTTGCATTATAGAAATGAAGAAATCCTCGAAGTGTTCATGAGACATCTGCTTTCGATCCATTATTTGCTTCACAATTTCGAAATCATTTTCATGACTGCGAAATTGTTTAAATAAAGCTAACCGAAGCATAGACCAATCACCTCTCGGATTACTTCGAAGATACTGCCAGTACCAGTCTTGAGCAGATCCAGTTAGAAGATGGTGGAAATGTTTTATAACATCCCTCCATGAACAGTTGTTGTTGTTTTTCAACACTTCAACTCGAAACACGAAGTCTTCGATGGACATCCCTTTCGAGGTGCCATCGAACTTTACTCCCCACCTATCCAGTTGAAGTGATTGACCTTCGTTAAAACGAATATTTCTATCAGCTGACTGTCTCCTGTTAAATTGAAAACTAGCGCTCGATAGAAATTCGTCTTCGGGGAGATCATTTTCTAAATTATTTAATTGTTGCGTAACGTTAGCAAAATTCATAGCATCACGTAAATAATGATTATTTCTAGGCTGATGATTATCAAATACCTCATTATCATTACCGATATTTGGCCGCTGACCTAAAACATCCGACATAACCTTTTGCATATTGATTTTTATTAAATCCGGAATCATTTCGCCTACTGTTGATGTTACAACATCTTTGATATGTTCATTCAGTTGTTTCATCTTTGACGAGTTACTCGAAACAAACTGGGTTGAATGTTGACCTTGTTGATTTATTGGATCAGCTGGTAATATGTTGGTAGCAGAGTTTCTAATGTTAGCACCTCCAGCAACATTTGGGAGTGTATCAACATAACAACCGGGCAAAACAAATTCATTCATTGATGTCATACCGATAGCTGGCTCTGACCTTCTAACAAATGATGAGCTAAGCGGACCAGTGACACTTGATACTGTTGACGTTGTTGTAGACCTAACTGGTGCATTTGTAAAAACTGTATCCAGTGTAGGTTCAGAGAGTGTCACTATGCTGGAATGGTTGGCATTGGTTAGATGCTCGCCTAATGTTCTATGAGAGAAATTAAGAGAAAGGTCCGGGTGTACATATTGTGTACTGTCATGCACCGAATTGTTCGTACGTAATATGGGAGAGTGCTGCTCTGGCCGTGTGTTATTGCCGAGATCAGAATCTCGTGTGCGAGGAGTGGAACGTAAATCATATTGGTTTTGAGAGCGATTAACCAAGTTTTTCTTTTGGTTGACGTTCTTAGTTTTCGGTACTGTACCGGTGGATAATTTTTGTTTTTGACTACTCATTCTTTTTTTTTTTTTTTTTTTTGAGAAGAGATAATCAAAACAAAATGAAAATAAATAAATGTAAAATTTCGAATGTAAATATAAAGAGAGTTATAAATTAAGTACTAATAGTTAATCTGAGTTGTTTATAATAAATTGAATAATTCGTGTGATCGGTTTCTACAGGCAAGGGGAGATCAGCTATTCGTTCATGTATAAGGAAATTGTTAAAGAGAAGAAGGGAATATACAGGTCAACTATCATACATACTATAGTACATTATATTTTCATCTGGACTAATCAACTTGTTATCATCGATTGATAAGCTCTAGGGTTGACGACTCAGAGAAACATTTTAATGTCAATGGACGAAATAATATATAAGACTTCCTGTGGCAGCATAATCAAATCATGAAATGTTATTTTAATATATGGACTCACAGGGTTATGAAAGTATGACCAAGTGCTTTGATGCTTAAATTACAATTGAGTTAGCTATCAGTCTCCTTGATCTATCTTTTTAGGTTCTTAATATTATATGTAGATAGGTACCTGTAAAAGGGTAAAATAAAGTTTGCTCAAGATAGCTTGATAGGCAAACGGTATAAAATTGTACTTAGATGATGATTGTACTTTTGACTTTGTTTACGATTTGTGAAATCAATATGTTATAGAAAATATTGGTTCACGTGAGTGGTGACACTATGTATGTCAAATGCCACACGCTGCTGGGCGCCAATGTATGTCATAGCAAGGTGGGATGTTCGAAGAGGGTGGTGGTTGACCTAAGTCCCATGGCAGCAGTAGGCACGCTTGCGATCTCACGGCGTTAGCTCGACGGTGGGGTGGGATCTTGCTGCCTCCCTATGCACACATGTATTATCGTGCCTGGTGGTTTATTAATATTCCGTATATGGTAAAAGAAGGAAAAGAGAAGAAGAGAAAAAAGGAAGATAGGTATTCAAGACAGAATGGGTGAAATGAGAAAGTCAATAGAGGGGTATGAACGAAGATCACTAATGATGTTCCAGGTGTTGCGAAACATTATGGACAATTCCCTCCCCAATACATCCGACTAGAGTCAAGATGCACCATGACTACTCTTTGTCATTCTTAATTAAGAGTAATCCCAAAGAAACTACCCTTACTCTGCAGTTACACGACCACTACCTTAGAAGCGTACTAATTTAAACACGATCCATTGTAATTATTTTATCATATCCATTCATATGCCTCAGGTGTTTTATTCATGTTAGGTTTTCTTTGTGTTTATATTTAATTTTAAGTTTTAATTGAACAGTGTAGGTATTCTTATTGGTGTTGTTTTGTGCAATATACGAATAAAGTAGGTAAATAGGGGTAAGGTTTTATAATTAGGTAATTAAGTAAATTTTTGTTTGTATGTATATAGGTGTATTGATATAAGAAAAAAGTTATTTATGTGTAGGGACCAAATTAACTTATTATGTAATTAGGAAGTTTAGGATAATTTTATAAAAAAAAATGTGTTGTTTTGCCAGAGAAATTATTTTGTTTTGTACAATGTGTACTTACGTTTGTCCCGTACGCTGAAAGTTGTGGCCACAAGTTTCCTTCGCTGATAAGTGGGATGATTATGAAGTGCTTTGCTTTTGGTGAACACAGTTTTTACTCAATAGGTTTTTTTTTTTTTTTTTTTTCATTAAAATTTCTATGGCAAAATTTCAAACTAATTATGTGTATATATATTTAATTTTTACAATTAACGGAAAGGATTTAGCAAACTGGGAAATATTTCGAGTTACACAATTCACAATGTCAATTAACACTTTTTGATTAAATGTTCAATTTAAATAAGTTTTATTTTGTATGTTCGTTTGATTCGATTTTCGATCGAAGATGATTTTTGATGGGTTGACGTAGACTACACGGTTGCTGTCTGATGTACGGTGGAGCGTTGCTCGGTTTACCCGGTACACGTGCGTATTTAGAAGGTTCTCTCTCGTGCTTCGGAGCAACTGATCTCATATGTAGATAACAAAAGATGATGACGCCAAAAAAAAAGTAATTGCGGACGCTCGCTACGGTTTCTACGTAGTTTAATCGTAGCAAAAAAAACCGGCGATTATTTGGTAAGCGTCCGCAAGTTTCTGTGGACACCAAAAACACTTTAGGTAATTGCCAACAAACTATATCAATTTACGTACCTTTTTGTTTTCTTTTGGTGGATTTATGGATTGGTGCACGGGTGTAGACAGTAGCGCAAATACGATTGCGCCTTAGTAAGTCCAGCTACCGCATGCGCTTTTCAGCTTATTTAGCGAGGTAAGTTCTCGTCGCTTTTATGATTGTCTAGTGCAATCGAGTGGTTTTGGTAAATCGTGGTGCGTATTCACTTTTCTGTGCAATTTTTTTAAATATACATTTTTATGTACAAAATAGAACACAATATTTTTGTACTTACTTTTGAAAGTTTGGATTTTTGGTACCAGGGTTTTTCTTTCCACGACAAGGCAGTACTTATCACCATCACTGTTCGATTGCAAAAGAAATAGCAAGCGTAAACGAGGGCCGTTCACATACACTTTTGCAATGTCAGTTCAGTGTGTATAACGTTAGTTTATCGTTTGATCATAAGGGTGTGTTAATGAAAAGATATCTGGTTTGTGTCATGGGTAGTGAGAGTAGGCAGTTAAATTCAAAATTTAACGACGCAACCTAATATTTAGTTTTAAGGTGTACGCTACAATATCGTGTTTATTTGAGGAAAACTCTGTTTCGAGAAAAAGCATGAAAACGAATGCCTTAAAACATGTTGTTGCCTCGACCCATGACCCTTGAACTACAACTTTTCTCAATAGACAGTGTTATTTGCGTAGGTCCTTAGCATGATATACGCCAATAGTTTTCCCATCTGTGTTTGTTACTTCATACATAGAATTGCCAATACGTTTCAGGATTTTACATTTAATAAATTTATTACAAAGCTTGGCATTCAGGTGCTTTGCAGCATTACTAAGAATAAAATTCCTGCGATACACTTCTTCACCTGGTTGAAAAATTCGCTTTGAGCTTCTCAAATTATAGGACTTTTCGTTTTTCGAATACGCTATTTCTAAGTTTTTCTTTACTTGTTGTCGCAGAACTTCTAACTTATTATGGTTAGGTAAACAGTCGAGCTCACTGTCATTTAATCCCTTCAAATTTCGAAGTAATCCGTACATAGAAGCATGGGTCACCATGTGACGACCAAAGAGAATGAAATATGGTGTCATTCCAGTGGATTGATGAACGGAAGTCCACAAGGCTTGCTGTATTTCAAACAAATGTTGGTCCCATTCACGCTGGTCTTGTTTTATGTAACTTCGTATTGCCGACAAGATGGATTGATTGACCCTCTCAGAAGCATTTGCCTGTGGAGAATACACGGCATTTCTAATGTGCTTGCAACCGTATCTGGAAAGAAAATTTGTAAACTCCTTCGCAACAAATTGTTTCCCGTTGTCGCTATGAACAATCTCAGGAACTCCGTATTGACAAAATACCGACTGTTCAAGGAAATGGATGACCAGCTTCACGTTCGCTTTATGCATTGCTTTCAAAAACACACACTTTGAAAAACCATCCAACACAACGAAGATAAAAGTCTTACCCTGCTTCGATCTAGGATAGGGACCCATAAAATCTATGTAGATTTTTTTGGAATGGTCTGTCCAATGGATGATGTGCTACCATTGGAGGGCGTAATGTTTTATTGGAAGCTTTCGTTTGCTTACACACAGAACAGTTTTGAATAAATGAACGCACTTGGCATGTCATATTCGGCCAATAATAAAATCGTTTGACTCGATCCAAAGTTTTCATCATCCCTCCGTGTGAACAACTTGGTGGTTTATGATGCTTTTCAATGATAAGCTGTGTCAACCCTATGGGTATCCACAGCTTCCATTCACATTCTGTACTTAGCGAATCACTTTTCGCAAAGTTGCGCTTATAGACATACTTGTTGTCCTTCACTTGTATGTCTGGAAAATTAGATGGATTACTCTCAATGGTCGAAATCAAGTTAAGATACTCAGCAGTGCTAAACTCAGAAGAATTCAAATCTACTGAAGCATAAGGCGTCGAATCAAGAGCAACTTCTTCAACGAATGCACGCAACAGTGTATCAGGTACAACATTTTGCGCCCCCTTCTTATGCTTTATATCGAAGGTAAATCCTTGTAACTTTAGTGACCACCGCGCTAACCTACCGCTTAGATCTTTTAAGCCCATGAGCCATTTCAGACTAGCGTGGTCAGTCACAATCGTAAAAGCTAATCCTTCGATATAAGGGCGAAATTTCTTTACCGCTTGCACAGCCGCGTAACACTCCTGCTCTGTGACGCTATAGTTACGTTGACAGGCATTTAGTTTTGCCGAGAAAAATGCAATGGGCTTCTCGTTATCTTCTTCATCAAACTGATAGAGAACAGCACCTATACCGTAGCTAGAAGCGTCACACTGAATCGTGAAAGGCTTTTTAAAATCGGGGTTGCTTAAGAGGGGAGCTGAGATTAGTGCTGTTTTTAGTGTTTCGAAAGAGGTAAGGGCATCAGGAGTTATAACAAAAGCTTTGCCCTTTCTCAAGGTATCCGTTAAGGGACTTGCTATTGAAGCAAAATTTCTTATAAATCTCCTGTACCATCCGCACATCCCCAGAAAACGTCGGACTTGCTTCTGCGAAGATGGCACAGGAAAATCCTTGATAGCTGCAACTTTGTTAACATCTGGTTTAATATGGCCCTGGCCAACAATGTAGCCTAAATATTTTAGTTCTTTCAAGCAAAAATGCGACTTTTCCACATTAATGGTTAAGTTTGCTCCCTTCAAACACTTTGAAACTTTTTCTAATATACTAAGATGCGATTGGAAATCCTTAGAAATAATTAGAAGATCATCTAGGTACACGAAAACTTGTTCTCTAAGTGCACTGGGGATCACTTTATCCATCAACCGACACATCCTTTGTGCTGCATTACACAAGCCAAAAGGCATGACGGTAAATTGATAGAGTGGTCGTCCTGGCACAGTGAAGGCCGTCTTCTCCCTAGATTTTTCTTCCAGAGGGATTTGCCAAAACGCATCTTTAAGGTCGACACTACTGATGAAATGCGTGTCCTGTAAACGGCTTAGCATACCCTCAATATGAGGAAGAGGATACGCATCCTTCTTGGTGAGTAAGTTCACTTTTCGGGAGTCAAGGCATAATCGGTTTTTCCCTGGTTTCCTAATTAAAACGATTGGAGAACTCCATGAACTAGAACTCTCTTCGATTACCCCCAAAGAAATCATGCGATCCAATTCCTTATACATTAGGTCCTGAATAGGTGGCGATACAGGGTAATGTCTTTGTTTTACAGGTTCTGCATCCTCAGTATCTATTATATGCATTTCTAGTGATGTCTTCCCAAGTCTAAGTTGGGAGAACGAAGGAAATTCGATTATAACATCTTGAAGTTGAGTTTTTTCTTGTTCACTTAAACAATGAACTTCCGGTTTATTATGATCAAAAATCAAAAATGTCAGACAACTCACTTATTATGTTTGGAGCAATTTTAAATTTCTGCCAAAAATCTATGCCGAGATATAATGGCTGTGAGAGTGAGGGTATTAGGTATAAATCAATCTCAGCTTTTCGATCACCATAGACCACCTCTACTTTAATTCGACCCACGATTGACTGTGGTTTGCCATCAGCTGTTTTGATGGATGAAGAGAATGGAATAACCGGTATATTCGTAGCTTCTATGAAATCTAGACAGTTTCTTCCTAGACATGAAACAGTAGCACCGCTGTCTAAAAGACCCTTAATTTGTTTTCCCATGATTTCAATAGTAGCATATGGTCGCGAATCAAAATGTTGACTTATTATACTGTTGTTGATCATTGATTTATAAAAAGTTCGCATTTTATGACGAAGACGAAGTTTTTTCATTTTATGAGTATCTTTGAAATGAATTTCACTTAGATTAAATATCTTTGACCGCAATTGAGTATATCTCGCCAGTCTTTCTTCATATGGCATTTTATAAAAATGATTTTTCGAAATGTTTTGATTAAGATCAGTTAGTGTATTTTCAATAGGTTTAGTTATAATTGGAACGTCAGGTAAAGGTAAGTCTGTATATGTATTGGTAGAAGCATCTACTTTGTTAGGTCCGGGTGAGTTTGTGTCGAACGAGACTCCCCGGTTTGAATCACATTCGACTGAAAGTTTTCCCGACTTAGATTACACTTTATGCAATTTAAGACGGTAACATCATCTGTACCGCAGCGATAACAAAACAAACGATTTATAGGTGAACGACAATTCATAAACAAATGTCCAACTTTTTTACAATTAAAACATTTAGGTGTTTTAGAAGAGGAGCTGTTATTGTTATGCGGCGTCTGTATATTTGAAACTGCTGACACTTCATATACATTGCTTTCAATGTCGGTATTTTTAGTTACTGTTTCCAATTCATGCACTGTCCTGTAAGAAAGATTTCGATTTTGGACAGGAAATCTTGAATGTAACATTCTTTCAACTCTTTTACATTCATTCCTAAATTGGTCTAAATAAGTGAAACGCATGGGGTATATGTAGCTTAGCAGTTTTGTGCTGATATTGGTTCTTAAAATGGTTATAAGATCTTTATCTCTGATTGGATGCTTCAACTGGCTTTTCAGTTGCATTATAGAAATGAAGAAATCCTCGAAGTGTTCATGAGACATCTGCTTTCGATCCATTATTTGCTTCACAATTTCGAAATCATTTTCATGACTGCGAAATTGTTTAAATAAAGCTAACCGAAGCATAGACCAATCACCTCTCGGATTACTTCGAAGATACTGCCAGTACCAGTCTTGAGCAGATCCAGTTAGAAGATGGTGGAAATGTTTTATAACATCCCTCCATGAACAGTTGTTGTTGTTTTTCAACACTTCAACTCGAAACACGAAGTCTTCGATGGACATCCCTTTCGAGGTGCCATCGAACTTTACTCCCCACCTATCCAGTTGAAGTGATTGACCTTCGTTAAAACGAATATTTCTATCAGCTGACTGTCTCCTGTTAAATTGAAAACTAGCGCTCGATAGAAATTCGTCTTCGGGGAGATCATTTTCTAAATTATTTAATTGTTGCGTAACGTTAGCAAAATTCATAGCATCACGTAAATAATGATTATTTCTAGGCTGATGATTATCAAATACCTCATTATCATTACCGATATTTGGCCGCTGACCTAAAACATCCGACATAACCTTTTGCATATTGATTTTTATTAAATCCGGAATCATTTCGCCTACTGTTGATGTTACAACATCTTTGATATGTTCATTCAGTTGTTTCATCTTTGACGAGTTACTCGAAACAAACTGGGTTGAATGTTGACCTTGTTGATTTATTGGATCAGCTGGTAATATGTTGGTAGCAGAGTTTCTAATGTTAGCACCTCCAGCAACATTTGGGAGTGTATCAACATAACAACCGGGCAAAACAAATTCATTCATTGATGTCATACCGATAGCTGGCTCTGACCTTCTAACAAATGATGAGCTAAGCGGACCAGTGACACTTGATACTGTTGACGTTGTTGTAGACCTAACTGGTGCATTTGTAAAAACTGTATCCAGTGTAGGTTCAGAGAGTGTCACTGGAATGGTTGGCATTGGTTAGATGCTCGCCTAATGTTCTATGAGAGAAATTAAGAGAAAGGTCCGGGTGTACATATTGTGTACTGTCATGCACCGAATTGTTCGTACGTAATATGGGAGAGTGCTGCTCTGGCCGTGTGTTATTGCCGAGATCAGAATCTCGTGTGCGAGGAGTGGAACGTAAATCATATTGGTTTTGAGAGCGATTAACCAAGTTTTTCTTTTGGTTGACGTTCTTAGTTTTCGGTACTGTACCGGTGGATAATTTTTGTTTTTGACTACTCATTCTTTTTTTTTTTTTTTTTTTGAGAAGAGATAATCAAAACAAAATGAAAATAAATAAATGTAAAATTTCGAATGTAAATATAAAGAGAGTTATAAATTAAGTACTAATAGTTAATCTGAGTTGTTTATAATAAATTGAATAATTCGTGTGATCGGTTTCTACAGGCAAGGGGAGATCAGCTATTCGTTCATGTATAAGGAAATTGTTAAAGAGAAGAAGGGAATATACAGGTCAACTATCATACATACTATAGTACATTATATTTTCATCTGGACTAATCAACTTGTTATCATCGATTGATAAGCTCTAGGGTTGACGACTCAGAGAAATATTTTAATGTCAATGGACGAAATAATATATAAGACTTCCTGTGGCAGCATAATCAAATCATGAAATGTTATTTTAATATATGGACTCACAGGGTTATGAAAGTATGACCAAGTGCTTTGATGCTTAAATTACAATTGAGTTAGCTATCAGTCTCCTTGATCTATCTTTTTAGGTTCTTAATATTATATGTAGATAGGTACCTGTAAAAGGGTAAAATAAAGTTTGCTCAAGATAGCTTGATAGGCAAACGGTATAAAATTGTACTTAGATGATGATTGTACTTTTGACTTTGTTTACGATTTGTGAAATCAATATGTTATAGAAAATATTGGTTCACGTGAGTGGTGACACTATGTATGTCAAATGCCACACGCTGCTGGGCGCCAATGTATGTCATAGCAAGGTGGGATGTTCGAAGAGGGTGGTGGTTGACCTAAGTCCCATGGCAGCAGTAGGCACGCTTGCGTTCTCACGGCGTTAGCTCGACGGTGGGGTGGGATCTTGCTGCCTCCCTATGCACACATGTATTATCGTGCCTGGTGGTTTATTAATATTCCGTATATGGTAAAAGAAGGAAAAGAGAAGAAGAGAAAAAAGGAAGATAGGTATTCAAGACAGAATGGGTGAAATGAGAAAGTCAATAGAGGGGTATGAACGAAGATCACTAATGATGTTCCAGGTGTTGCGAAACATTATGGACAATTCCCTCCCCAATACATCCGACTAGAGTCAAGATGCACCATGACTACTCTTTGTCATTCTTAATTAAGAGTAATCCCAAAGAAACTACCCTTACTCTGCAGTTACACGACCACTACCTTAGAAGCGTACTAATTTAAACACGATCCATTGTAATTATTTTATCATATCCATTCATATGCCTCAGGTGTTTTATTCATGTTAGGTTTTCTTTGTGTTTATATTTAATTTTAAGTTTTAATTGAACAGTGTAGGTATTCTTATTGGTGTTGTTTTGTGCAATATACGAATAAAGTAGGTAAATAGGGGTAAGGTTTTATAATTAGGTAATTAAGTAAATTTTTGTTTGTATGTATATAGGTGTATTGATATAAGAAAAAAGTTATTTATGTGTAGGGACCAAATTAACTTATTATGTAATTAGGAAGTTTAGGATAATTTTATAAAAAAAAATGTGTTGTTTTGCCAGAGAAATTATTTTGTTTTGTACAATGTGTACTTACGTTTGTCCCGTACGCTGAAAGTTGTGGCCACAAGTTTCCTTCGCTGATAAGTGGGATGATTATGAAGTGCTTTGCTTTTGGTGAACACAGTTTTTACTCAATAGGTTTTTTTTTTTTTTTTTTTTCATTAAAATTTCTATGGCAAAATTTCAAACTAATTATGTGTATATATATTTAATTTTTACAATTAACGGAAAGGATTTAGCAAACTGGGAAATATTTCGAGTTACACAATTCACAATGTCAATTAACACTTTTTGATTAAATGTTCAATTTAAATAAGTTTTATTTTGTATGTTCGTTTGATTCGATTTTCGATCGAAGATGATTTTTGATGGGTTGACGTAGACTACACGGTTGCTGTCTGATGTACGGTGGAGCGTTGCTCGGTTTACCCGGTACACGTGCGTATTTAGAAGGTTCTCTCTCGTGCTTCGGAGCAACTGATCTCATATGTAGATAACAAAAGATGATGACGCCAAAAAAAAAGTAATTGCGGACGCTCGCTACGGTTTCTACGTAGTTTAATCGTAGCAAAAAAAACCGGCGATTATTTGGTAAGCGTCCGCAAGTTTCTGTGGACACCAAAAACACTTTAGGTAATTGCCAACAAACTATATCAATTTACGTACCTTTTTGTTTTCTTTTGGTGGATTTATGGATTGGTGCACGGGTGTAGACAGTAGCGCAAATACGATTGCGCCTTAGTAAGTCCAGCTACCGCATGCGCTTTTCAGCTTATTTAGCGAGGTAAGTTCTCGTCGCTTTTATGATTGTCTAGTGCAATCGAGTGGTTTTGGTAAATCGTGGTGCGTATTCACTTTTCTGTGCAATTTTTTTAAATATACATTTTTATGTACAAAATAGAACACAATATTTTTGTACTTACTTTTGAAAGTTTGGATTTTTGGTACCAGGGTTTTTCTTTCCACGACAAGGCAGTACTTATCACCATCACTGTTCGATTGCAAAAGAAATAGCAAGCGTAAACGAGGGCCGTTCACATACACTTTTGCAATGTCAGTTCAGTGTGTATAACGTTAGTTTATCGTTTGATCATAAGGGTGTGTTAATGAAAAGATATCTGGTTTGTGTCATGGGTAGTGAGAGTAGGCAGTTAAATTCAAAATTTAACGACGCAACCTAATATTTAGTTTTAAGGTGTACGCTACACTATGTCTTCTCTCCTACCTTTGCGTTAAAATATTCCAGCACGATTCTAACATCGTACTTAATTCTTATAGGTAAGGCTCGACAAAAAACGGTTTTTAATGGTATATGTTATGGGGTTAGGTATACAAATAGTTTTTATAGAAAAACGCCTTTTCTTATTAAAATGATTTGTATACCCTAAAGCATATGCAATATTAAACATAAAAGATTGTGCCAAACTCTCGGAACAATAATATGTTAAGCAACTGTCATTTCCTTTTTTATCCCGACACATCTGTTTAAGTCTATTAAAAACATATGATCGTTTTGTACCCTATCTCATCCCATCCTTAAGACAAATATCACCAAAATGTCGGATTTATGGCTATTAAATATAGAAAATGTCATTGTCCTTAAGATTGTGTCGATATCTTGTTCAGACAGTTTTTCAATATCTCTAATAGTTTGGCCTCAAACAACGTTTTCCTAAAAAAAGGGGCGGGCAGTGGGCGGATTTCAAAATTTTTTACACTTCTGCTTAGTCGGATAGAGAGTCTGTATACCAAATTTCAAAACTCTAGCTCAAAATTTGAGGCCTAACAATCGGTGACACACAGACGGACGGACGGACGACAGACATGGCTAGATCGACTCAGCTAGCGATTCTGAGTAGATCCATATACTTTGAGGTATAGCAAGTGAAATTATTCCATTATGTTACAAACTATGTATTAATACTAATATGCTCCAATGGGATAGGGTATAAGCAACATTACATAATCCACGTAGTACAAAATAGTAGCAAGTACAAAGTAAGTCATTTTTATATAGCATATTCTTTTGGCATCTACATGTAAAAATTATCTATACCGAAGCAACTAAAATTAAAATACCTACCCTTAAAATTACCTATATCGAAACAACTACATTTAAACTGTATACTTAATTTGAAACGTTTAAATTGAAATACCTATAATTAAATAATCTTTAAATATAAGATAGCAACCTTATTGAGATACCTACCTTAAGATACCTAAATTTAGCATTATTAATACCAACGTTTTAAATCTTAATTACATAGCTGGAACATATTTTTTGTTTTCGGTAAAACATTTTATGTTCCACTAATACTGAACATCGTTGAAATATTTAAATTTCCTATGTTAGTAAATATCACGCATCATATTCTCAATTTCATTGATCATAATATTTTGTCATTCAATTAGATTAGCAGTAATAAATACCAATGATAAGTTATCTGATAATGAGACTCTATTCGTCTGTGGTGATCTTCTGTATGGTTAAGAGTTTAATCATGGTTTGATAAATTAAGTTAGGTGGCGATGTGGAAATGTGTCTGGTAATGTTGAAGTAACGGACGGCGCACAGTGCGGCAAACGTAAAAAAAAATAAATTTTGCGAGGGTGTGAATTTTAATGATTAATTACACTTTTCTAACAGTAAAATAGTTGTAAAATCAAGTAAGGATAAGCATTTGCCAAATAAAATATTTTGATACCTGAAGTTTAGCGCTCAAAGTTGAAAATTCGAAGAAATAGATAAAAATATGTTATGTTATAAAGAATTTAATATTAGCAACCATTTCCAGTCTCATAAAGTTTTAATTACTTGCGCCAATCTGCTCCAACTATTCGTTCTTTTCGGCAGATTGTCTAGAGTTTAACCAATAATTTCCAGTGAAGAACTCGTCCGGATAAGTCCGGATTCGACTACCAATGCAATTTGAAGTGGGAATGTCATACACTTAAAAAATAAGAAGTGCCGCAATTTGCGTGTTGTTGACCAACGAAAGCAAGATCATTGATGGCGTTACTGATAACGGATTTGGAAGCCGCAGAAGAAATATAAATCGTTGCTTGCTGATCATCGTGTTGTTTTTTTTTTTAATTAAATTCGTTTTATTCGATTAAGTGTTGTATTCGTTTTTTTTTGTGAATTATGTTAAAGTGAAATGTGTTGTGACGCTGGATTAAAGGTGAGTTTCGTTGTATGTATTAATTAATTTAAGCTAACAAATATTTTGTTTATGGTTTCGGTGTTCGATCATGTTCGCAGTTATGTGTGTGTGTGTGCATTGAGTGCATTATTTTGGTTTCATTTACGATATGCTGTTTAATTGTTATTTTGTCGTGTTGAATTAAAATTAGTGTTGATTGATTTGTCGTTAAATTTGTGTTGACTTTTGTTTGAATAGTGTTTGTGTTGATTAAAATTTGTCCCGATGTTGATAAAGTTATATAATATGTATCTTTTTGTTTGGCATTTTTATTTTTTATTCTTAGGTTAGTTAAGTGTTCGTTGATAAATTGTGTCGAATTGTATTGTTTTTTAAATTGTGTCGTTGATTTGAATGTTTGTATGTTTCGATTTACGATCGTATTTAAAAACGTTAAATTAAGGGTAAATAACAAAATTTTTGTTATCGGGCGTTTGATTTTTCCGATTTTCGTTTTTAATGTTACTACGCGCGTTAGACCGTCTGCTCCTGTGTGTGTGTCTGCTTAATTCTAGCAAGGATCCACTGCGATGGTGGTACGCGTTCGTCCTTGACAATCACTAAACGTTGTTGCAACCGTGCAAGATATTCGCTGCTAAATTTTTGCCAAAATGAATCCACCAAAATTTCGATTTGCTTCCAACGGTCCGTGTAGTTGGTTTTAAGACCTGTTGCATTACCTTCGGGTATATTGTGGAGCGATTCTCCAATCAGGAAAGGACCTGGTGTGATGATTTCAAAGTCATATGGGTTGTCTGTTAATGGGCACAAAGGTAGAGAATTCAAACAAGCTTTTATTCGCGCTAGAAGCTTGGCGAGTTCTTCAAATGTAAGCCTTTCGTTACCCACAATGCACTCGTTTACAATGAAATTTAACAGATTTCACCTCAGCTTCCCATAAGCCTCCAAAGTAAGGAGAAGCGGGGGGAATAAAATTCCATTTAGTACCTTGTTTGCCAAGTGTACCAGCCACTTCATTCCAATCCTGATTGGCATTTTTTAACATTTTTGCTAGTTCAGTGTTTGCTCCAACAAAATGTATTCCGTAATCACTGTACAGTTGTGCACAAATTCCTCTCCGTGCAGTGAACCGTCGAAAAGCGGCCAAAAATTCTTGCGTGCTGTCTCAATGTGAATGGCTTTTGTTGAAAGACAAATAAAAAGCGCGAAATATCCTTTCAATTTGTTTGCTGCTCTCCCATTCCATGTTTTGACCTCTATCGGCCCGGCGTAATCCACACCAGTGTTGCAAAATGGCCTGGCCATACGTACTCGGGGAGCAGGCAAGTTACCCATTAGTTGTTGCATCGTTGCTGCCTTATGTCGATTAAAAAAACAACGCATCGATGTATTTACTTTTTGATACTGCGTTTCATGTTTGTTATCCAAAAAAGTTTTCTGATATATGCCAACATTTGCTGGACTCCAACTTGGTATGTCTTCGTGTGTGCGTCTCTGATGATCAAATCAGTGAAGTGGTGATTATGTTTTATAATGATCGGGTGTTGTTCGTTATAGGTAAGTAGAGCGTTTTGTAGCCGTCCACCTACTCTTAGGATCCCTTCTGCGTCTACAAATGCGTTTAAACTTTGCAATGATTTGGGAGTTGTTTTCTTTTCCATGTATTCCTGCAACTCGGATGTGTACATCTTTTTGTGTGCAGCTTTGGTTGCAAGTATCAATCCAGTTTTTATTTCATCTGGCGTTAGCGAGCCTACTTCTCTATTCTCGTTTGGATTTCTGCAAATAGAAGCAAAACGTTTGCAATAACCCAAAACTTACTACCTTAAACAACTTCGAGAACCATTGAACGACGTTGCTAATGGTGTCATCATTGATGTTGCTAAAATTGCAGTGTTTTTGAACTGCACGCTTTTCTTCTTATGTATCCGTTTGTGTTGGCTGTGTTGGTACCTCGAAATTCCATTTTTGGTGTAGATAGTTGGGTCCCTTCCACCATAGATCCAGGGTTTCCAACGCAGATGGCATTACTCCTCGAGAGCATAAATCAGCTGGATTGTAGTGTGTTGGAACATGTCTCCAAATGCTACAATTCGATAGCCTCTGGATTTCAGCAACGCGGTTGCTGACAAATGTCGTCCATTTAGAGGGCGATGAACGAATCCATGCTAACGTTATTTGTGAGACGGTCCACCCGTAGATGTTAGCCCATGATAACTCCAGCACTTCTATGGTGTATTTTAAAATAGTCGCAAGCATAACCGCGCCACAAAGTTCAAGTCATGGTAGAGTGACTGTCTTTATGGGCGCAACTTTTGTTTTAAGCATAACCAAGTGCATGTGTATCTTGTTATGCTCATCCAAAACTCTTACGTAGACTGCGGTACCATAAGCTTTTGTGGACGCATCGGTGAAACCTTGTACATCTATCGCTTTTATAGTTGCATGCATGTTGACCCACCTTGAGATTTTGATGTTTTCGATTGTGGAAAGTTCTCGCCTGAAAACCAACCACTGGGCCATAATGTCATCTGGAATCGGTTGATCTCACTTAAGTCCTTTCCACCACAATTGTTGCATCATAATCTTTGACTTGATTATGCAGTATGATTACGTATAGCGATGCCTTCTCTACCTTATGATAACATCAATTATATCTCTTTGCAGTTTTGGACCAACCAGTAAATGATCGTTCAGAAATGTACCATTTTATGATTTCGCCGCTGCGTCAAACACAACCCTCAACTTCGTTGTTGAGCTAGCTTCCTTCCTTACGGCGTGATGTGGCAAGAAGTAGTGAAATGGTGTCCTGATTGTGTCGTCTCTTGGATCCAATTCTTCCATGTGATGCAGGGTAATGTACTCGTTGATTTTGAGTAATCCTCTTTCACATTCGAATTTTTTTTTTTTATAATTTACACGTAGTCAAGGGGTTATGAATACCCTTTATATGTTACCATAGTACGAGCGTTAGTGAAGGGGAAGAAAGAGAGGATAGGAAAGATTTTGGATGTAGTGGAGACTTAAACTCCATGGGTGGTGTCCGTTAAATTTGAAGAAATTCAAGATGGGGTGCTTACTTTTAGGTATTACATCGACCTTTTATTTCTTTTAAATAAAAGTGAAATGGATTTTGGTTGGGATTGAACGCGCAACCTTCCACTCAACAGACGAACACATTACCACTACACCGCGGCCACCCAATCAATCTGGAAACGCATCTCTAAATGCGCAAAACGACGAATAGCTCCTTCTCTGCTATGTCCCAGTGCTGGAAAACGTCCACGTTTAAAGGAAAGTTTGACCTCGTAGCGTCCGTCTGCTAAGCGCTTAGGGTTCTTTGAGAAATCTGCTAGGCAAGCAATGTTTTCGACCGAATCGTGAACCTGAAACGGATATTCTTCGACTTCCCAAAATTTGCGCCTTTGAGTGTTAAAATCGATCTGCCGGGTATAGCAAGAGAAGCGTTTTGGATGTTTGGTTGATGTTTTTCCAAAAATAATTCAGCCAAATTGCGTATTTTGAGCCACTGGAGCAATCATATCACTCCCACGAACGATATCAGGAAGGATTATGTCAGCATAGACATCTCTTCCAAAAAGTAAATCTACAGGAGCGGATACGTGGAATTCAGGATCTGCTAACTGAAGACCCAAAATATGATGCCAGTTGCGAGGTTCCATTGAGTGAGCCGGATGAAGCCCAGTCAGCGACTTGAAGACCAATGCCTTTGTTGCATTTGAGTAAGTCGAATGCCGTGAAGCAAATGTTAAATCGACATAACATTGTGAAGCGCCGCTGCTTACCGACCATGGCCCTGTCACCTTAACAAAAGACTTATGTTTTTTAAGCTTTAATAGCTGAGCTGCAGACTCGGTTGTAAATGTTGCTTCAGATCCTAGATCAATTAACGCGCGTAAGCTGTAAACCCTACCATCAGCTGACTGTGCTTTAACAACCGCTGTGGCTAATAAAACCTTGGTGTTGTTACTAGACGTTGGTTGCTTACTCGTCGGATGAAACACAGCTTTATTTAGATTTACGGAATTTTTAAATGCGTGAGCATTCGCATGACCACGTTCCGATTGTAAAGCCGCATTTGTTTTTGCAGTTGGTGGTTGAAACAGCATCGATTAATTGTTTGAATTTGACGGGTTGACATGCAAAAGTGTGTGATGTCTCTGCTGGCAATGATAGCAGTTTTTCGGACATGGACATTAAAGAGAACAATGGCTAATCGCAATGCAATTGTCGCAGACTTTCAGTTGACGAACGATTTGAATACGCTGAGATACATCCATGTAATGAAACTGTTTACACTTTCTTACTGAGTGTTGACCTTGATGACAAACCTTACACTGATAGTTTTGAAGTTTGATGTGAACCGATTTTTAACCTCAGGTTTTGAAAACGGCATAGAGTATTGCTGATCAACTACCTCTAGTGCCCTGAAACGTGTTTCTAAAATTCATTGAATTGACTCATGGTTGGCAATTCCCTGGTACTACCTAGTCCTTCTTCCCACAGCTTTTGGGTGAATGTTGGCAACTTTTAAAGAAGTAAGTAAATTAAAATTGCATCCCACTTATCAACAGGTAAACCTAGATTTGCTACTGCATTCTTGAGAAGTATCTAACATATTCTTAATACTATTTGCAGATCAAAATCGTGATATGATCGCCATGACGTGTATGAACCAGAAAACGTTGGAGGCTCAATACTTGGAAGACGAAGTGGTTTACTGCAAACTGTAGTCGGACACTCAGAACCATTTGAAGAATGTTCTTTATTAGCGTTAGATGTACTCTTCTTAGTCTGCTTATCTAGTGCTTCTAATAGCTGACCACGATACAACAGGTAAGTGTGTTCAATTTGTTCATAAACTAAAACTAATTCTTTCCTTTTTAAAACATTCTTCCAGTTTACCATAAGCCATAATTTACTCATGACAACCCCGAGCAGCCTCGATGTTCGACTGCAAAAGCGCTAGGCAACCGTCAACGTATGTCGATGTCTTTTTATCATCAGTTAAATCTTTGAATCTGAATTCGAACGTGAATGAATTGGGCTAAAATTACTTTTTGCAGCTCGCGTAGGACATTTTAGTAATTAAGATTTTAGTTATAAATTTAGAATAAGATTGTGATTAAGTTAATTTGCGCAACTAAAGTAAAGTTGAAACGACTCACGTTAATTCCTTTTTGAATTCCTTCTCTCGGTTGTGGAATCGTACTTCGCTTCTTAAAAGTGTTGATTTTGATATTGAGTTGATTTCAGCTTTTCAATTTAATTGCACGTCGCGATTAATTTTGTTAACACTCAATACAGCACACAAAAACTAGTTAATAATAATGTTTCTTTGATGTCACAGATTGTTCTTAATAGCACAGTTATTTCTTGGTATCACAGTTCGTTCATTGTTCTTATGGCGGTTGATTCACAGTTCTTTTAGTTTAAATGTTTGTATCTTTGATTACGATACATAAAGTTCCTTTGTTTGAGTGGACAAAGGATTTGTTATACATAAATAACCGATCATGAACTGTTTTGAAACTGTTTGCAAAAACGAACAAATTAACAAATGTACATAGAACACGAATTTTATAGTTTTAAGAAAACTGTGCACGACAAATATCTGACTTGTAAGGACCAAATGTTATGTGTTGGGCGAATGAATTAAAAAGACGTTTTTTCTACAAACGTTATAAAATATCTTGTTTATTGCGGGAGTTATGGTCATTGCCGCGACCCGAGTTAAAAAAACAACTTTTATTTCGACGGAGCTTCCGCCATTGAACTTTATTGAGAAATGAATGACAAAGATAATTAATTTTACATGGATTTTATATGGTTAAAGTGTTGACGCTGCACTTATTCGCAGCGTGAGAACGGATTTGCTTAAGACTGAAATATGATAATATTTTATTACAAAGATAGCAAAAATGTGGACAGAAAACATGATATGAGTTTATTAAAGGAATGTGAAAAGTAATATGATTATTCTGATATGGTGTTGTGGGGTTCTGGTGGGAATGTAACTCCTCCCCCCTTGGAATGGAGCGATGACCAGAGAAGACGGGGCTCAGGTCTTGGTTCTTCTATGGGATGAGCGTTCTGGGATTCTGTTGGAGCTGTTTCAAGTTTGCCAGTACCAGGGATTGATGATTCTTTTTCCTTGTTTCTAATGATGATTATGATGATGATACTGATGATGATGATGGTCGATAGGATTATGTTGGAGCTTGTGAAAATGTTTGTTGTTTTTGAGTTTTCTTCTATTAGTTTTATTTTAGCCAAATTTTGAAGTCCAAAGTTTTGAAGTTTTGTCATCGTTAATGTTTCTGTCGTTTTAGCTGCTGTTATTTTGTTAAATAGGGCTGGATGTATCTGTATCTCGTCGAAATGGTTGGTTGCGGTATTGTCATATGTGTAGTTGTTAATGTTAATTATACAATCCTTGAAGTGTATTAAGGCTGTACCTTTGATTGTAATGTTGCCTGAGGTACAAGTTGATGTCACCGTGGTTTCGGGAATGTTGATGATTAGTATGAACTGATTTTCTGGTTGTTGGATGTCTGATAAATTATCTGTTTCTATTAAATTACATTCTGCGTCTTGGTGGTGTAGTAGTTTTCCAATGCATTTTGAATCCGATAGGTTTTCTTTGAGTCTGGTCTCTGGACAGTAGTACATGTTCTCGATGTTCTTGCATGAACCAGTCGATGACCAGTCGCCATTTTCGTTTGCTACTGGAGTCAAGTTTTTTTGGTACGATCCAGATTGGTGAACTCCACGGGGAGTAGCTTGGTCGGATAATGCCGTTGTTAAGCATGTCATTGACTTGTTTCCTTACTTCTTTCTTATGTATATACGGGTATCTATAAGATTTTGTATATACTGGGAGGTCGTTGTCAGTTTTTATCTTAATGTTAATTTAGTTCCCTCTTGGAAGAATATGTCTTCAAATTCATGGCAAATCTTAAGGATTGTTTTCTTCTCCTCTGAATTAAGGTGGGAGGTTCTTATAGAATTTGAAATATCATTTTTTGTATATATATTTTCTTTCCTACTAGTGTTGTTTATATTATAGTTATTGAGTTCTATATAATTGAAATCTTCATACTTTTTTGCCTTGAGTGGTTGGTCTAAAAGGATAGTTTGGTCTTGTGAGGAGTAGTTTAAAATTTCTATAAAGCTGAACCAATTTCCTGCGTGATAGATAGATAGATAGTTTAGGTTTAATTTCTATGGGTTCAATTAGTATGTCTCCGTCGGAAATGTCGACGGGTAATTTCGCTGTAATTTTTGAATATGCTGGTACAACATATTCGTGTGATATTAAATTTGGTTTGAAAGACAGGGGAATATTTGAATTATTTGTTACTAATTGTTTGTTTTTAATATCGACTTGGGCTCCTATTTTTGTTAGGATATCCAGTCCTATGAGGCCGTCAAAGTATTTATGGAATTTGAATAGCAAGAATTGTATGTAGCCTTTCTGTTTAAATTCTAAAAACATACGAAGTGTTACTAATTTATTAACTTGGTGTTTATGCAAAACAGTAGAAATAACTGTAGGTTTCGTATATTGCATGTCTTTCGGGTGGATATATTCAGGGTTGATGAAAGAAGAGGCCCTGTGTCTATAAGGAATTTCAAATTACCAAATGGTGAAGAAATATTTATATATGGTAGAGTGTTACCATGTATATTTATTTCTACGAAGTTTCTTGTGGGTCCGAGGCTACTGGAAGAAAATTTTGGTCATTTATTCCTTCATCTGTCTGAAATTGATCCAAATTGGGATAGTAGCCTAGTGATGTATCGTTTTGTTCAATGACATGATGGGCTACGTTATTAAGTTCCCTGTTAGAATTTTGCCTAAAATTGTTATTGTTCTGCCTGTTCCTACTATTTCCAGAATATGTATCCATCGGTTCTCCTTGGTTTGGTGGTCCATGCCGGGTACGACTAATACCTGAGATTTCCATTGGTTCCGGCCTACTTTGAGTGTAGTACCTATTAAAATTGTTGTGCTGCTGTGGTATATTGTACCTTGGGGTGTTATTTCGTGGTCTGTATTGTTGAGGAGTTTGACTGTAATTAGGGTTGCTTTGATTATTGGGTCTTGGCCTGTATTGTTGATAGTTGTTCTGATATGGTCTTTGAAGTTGGGATCTGGGTTGTTGTTTGTCTTGGTCAAATTTTGAGTAGAAAATATTCTGCTCTGTGATACAGAATAAAAATGCTTTACTTATTGTGTCGGGTCTCATGGCTCTTACCGTCGAACCTAAAGGTTCTTTTAAGCCTGAAAGAAATGAATTCAAGCACATTTCGTTATATAGTGCTGTTTTGGCATTAATAACGTTTTGGTTCAATTCGTGAATTTGAACGTGATTACACATTGCTGCTAATATTTCAATTATGTTACTGTAATATTTTTCGACTGATTTTGTACCTTGAGTTAGACCGTGAAGGTCTCTTATTAAGGACGTCTCATTCCGTTTATCTGCATAATGCAGAATGAGATTGTTCTTAATGTCGTCCCACACCATCGGTGTTCCGTACATATTAAATACCTCGTTGGCATTTCCCTCTATTTTATTTCTTATAGCACGAAGCAATATCCTGCTTTGTGGTGTACCATCAATGGGTCTCATTATAACAAGAATTTCTTCTACATTTTTTATAAATTCGAAAAGCAACCTTGGATTCCCATCGAATTTTGGGAGATCTTTAATTGCGTCTGGAATTTTCAGTGAATTAAACAACTCAGCGAGGTTAGCAATAGCTTGACCGCCAGTTTGTAAATTAATTTGAGTATGGATATTTCTTGCATCCATATTCAAATCTCGAGATATATCGTTTACTTGGTTAACAGCCATTTCTACTTCTAAGTCTGAACTTTCAGAGTTTTCTATATCTATATTTATTTTTCTATTTATATCAAACTTGTGTGTTCTCTTTACGAATTTCATAAAAAATTATTTAAGGAAGGGACTTACAGGAAGATCAGCAGCATCCTTATCTGTTCACTACGGGTTCTTGTAATTACGATGATCCGTCGTAATATTTGAATGTTTATTTATTGTAACTGTTCACTATTATCACTTTATAGTTCCATATATTTTGCGTCAGGTATTTTATACTGGGTAAGATTCTACTTCCACGCACAAAATCGGCACAATAATACGATAATCCGTCGTATAGTCTTATGTTAAACTGTTTATGGTCACTCCAATCACTTTCTTATTTAAATATTTATTCTGAAGTTATGCTTTTCACACGATTTTACAAATAGCACATTAACACGATAATCCGTCGTATTTGTGGCTTATTTAATATTGATTCATAAATAGAGCTAAGTTCTTCTTTTTCGACTGCGCCAGTTATGGCCATTGCCGCGACCCGAGTTAAAAAAACAACTTTTATTTCGACGGAGCTTCCGCCATTGAACTTTATTGAGAAATGAATGACAAAGATAATTAATTTTACATGGATTTTATATGGTTAAAGTGTTGAGGCTGCACTTATTCGCAGCGTGAGAACGGATTTGCTTAAGACTGAAATATGATAATATTTTATTACAAAGATAGCAAAAATGTGGACAGAAAACATGATATGAGTTTATTAAAGGAATGTGAAAAGTAATATGATTATTCTAATATGGTGTTGTGGGGTTCTGGTGGGAATGTAACTCGGGCGATCTTAAGCGTTAAATCGATTGAATGCGAATTACATAATTTTTACAGAATTGACGTACATATATTACATTTTTGACAGACAGATTGCTTACATATTATTGACTCTTGACTCTTGACGCTTGACATTGTACTAGATTTACCCATTACTGGGTTTCCATATTTATTTGGTGTGAATCCGAAAAGTGACTTCATATCATATAACTTAAAACACCCACTTTTTGGGTTCGTTTTCATTAAAAACACGTTTTTCGTTAATATTTTAAAATTAGAAAAAAAAATTTGATGCAAAATCATTGCGTTTCATAAAAAAAACATTTCATCTACATTCATTTTCATCTACGCCCAATTTTTAGGGGAGTTATCCAACTAAAACCATTTGTATACCCAACTCAAAGGCATTTGCAATAGAAATACGTTGTTGTTGTAGAACCACTGAAAACTGTCGGAACAAAATGTTGTGACAAAGTCATTTTCTATATTTCATCGCCATAAAGCCGACATTTTGGGGATATTTATATTAAGGATTTATTTTAAACGAACCCCAAAGCAGATTGTAGCCTTCTCATATGTTTCTATATTAGTTTTGATACATACTTTGTAACATAGAGAAATAATTGAGCTAAGTATACCTCAAAGCATATGGATCAACTCAGAATCGTTAGCTGAGTCGATTTAGCCATGTCTGCCGTCCGTCCGTCCGTCCGTACGTCACCAGTTCTTGGGCCTTAAATTTTGAGCTAGAATGATGAAATTTGGTACACATGCTTGCTGTTGCTCCCAGCACAACAAGTGTAAACATTTTTGAAATCCGGCTACTGCCACGCCCCCTTTTCAGAAAAACGGCCATACCGTTAGAGATACTGAAAAAGTGTCTGAACAACATATCTGGCCAATAATAATTCTCCACTTTTTGGGGCGTTTTTAGTAAAAAATCATTTTTTTGGACAAATTTTAAACATTTCGAAAAAAAATAGTGATGCAAATCATTGGTTCTGTTATGCTTATGATATGATATTTGCTATATTTCATCGCCACAAAACCTTCATTTTGGGGTTATTTGTCTTAAGGATGGGTTGGGATGGGGTACAAAACGATCCACACAGTGGATTGTAGATTTCTCATAATTTTTTTTTGGATTTTAAGAAATCATCAATTTTCTCTTTTTTGGCAATATATCAATTAAATCTCCAACATAGCTATTAGCTGATTGTAGCGCTTTAAGCTGTACTGTAGCTTTTATTTCTCTGTTAATTGAGCTAGGTATTCCTCAAAGTAAATAATCGACAGCTGAGTCGATTTAGCCATGTCTCTCCGTCCGTCCGTACGTCACCAGTTTTTGGGCCTTAAATTTTGAGCTAGGATGATGAAATTTGGTGCACGTGTTTGTTGTTGCTTTCAGCAAAGCAAGTATAAAAATTGTGTAAATCCGCCCATTGCCACGCCTCCTTTTAGAAAAACATAGTTTTAGGCCAAACCGTTAGAATTTTTGAAAAAGCGTCTGAACATTATGTCTAGACAATCTCAATATCTATATTTCGTCTATACAACATTTTTTGCAACGCCCACTTTTTGGGGGCGATTTCCGTAAAACATTTTTCGGTAAAATTTTAAATATTTCGAAAAAAATTTGATGCAAAATAATTGGTTGGAAACATTTTTTCCATATATTATTTTTACCCACGACCACTTTTTGGAGGCGTTTTCATACAAAAACCATTTGTATACTTTACGCCATACCATATGCAGGAGAAATACGTGGTTTTTGGTCGAACCATACAAGATTTTGATAAACTGTCTGAAGAAAATATTGCGACAATTTCAATTTTAATATTTGTTTGTCATAAAACCCACACATATGGGATATTAATTTTAAGGATGTTTATTTTTAGAAAACCCTCCAAAATGGTGGCGTGGGTTTAAACTTTATGAGGATTAAATATAGATATTGCGATTGTCTAAATATTTTGTTCAGACCCCCTTCAAAATAATTACGATTTGGCCAAAAAAGACTTGTTCCTAAAAGGAAAAGGACGCTGCAGTTGGCGGATTTCAAAAATGTGTACACTTGTTGCAACTAAATATTAACGTTCTAGCTTCAAATTAAAGGACCAAAAACTGTTGACTTACGAACTGACGGACGGACGTGCAGATATGGCTCAATCGATTCAGCGATTCTGAGTCGGTGCATATACTTAATTATTTCTGTATGTTACAAACTATGTTTCAGAACTTATATATCCCTATGGGATAGGGTAGACAATTTGGGAGGTTATAACTATTTTTTAAATAGCTTAAGTCATCAATTAAGTACATCATTAAAAGTTAAATGGGTTTTAACATATACCCTCTACATATACTACTGAAATAGCTCTCTCTCCGACGAAGCAGAACAAGTGTCCAAATTTTCTTAATGAGCCCACTGCCTTTTTTACTTTTTAAATAAACGTCTTTTCTGATTAAATCATAAGAAATTGGAAAATAAGTATCTGAGACAGATATTCAGACTATGTCATTGCCTATATTTCATTAATATAAAGATCTTAGGAGAACAAATCATCACTTTTGTAATCTCAGAAAAGTTTATTAGAATTACTACCATAAAGGCAAGAGTATTTCGCTATAACTGAGTAGGATTATAATTTCGTTTGCGCGTCACGTTTATAGTCAGTTTTTCGGTGAAAACATTCACACCCGTTCTATATAATACCTTACTCCATAGTAAATGGGATATATTATATACAATTGGCGTCGATAATCCTCCTCCTATTCAAGCGTCATTATGCACTGCACACGATCCTCGGCCAAAGTTATTCAGAGAAGCACGTTTACCAGCACGTTTACTTCTAATTCATGTCCAATCGGATGTAAAGAAACGAAGCGATGTGAAATACGTCATTGAAATTTGAACATTTCAATGGTTTAACGTGTTCAAAAGTGTGCACCACGATTAGGAATCAACTCGTTCAAATGCCAATGTCACATAGAAGTTCCATCAGTTAAATCGTATTAAGAGTTGCACTACATTTATTGACTGCATTGTTTTTTATCACAATCAAACGAGCCATCTATGTTTGTCCGTGCGTCTGTATGTTACCGATTTTTGAGTCTTCCAGTTTGATATAGAACAAAGCAGAACAAGTATAAACAAATTTCAAAATACGCCCACTGTCACACCCACTTTACAGTAAAACGGTTGTTTTTTTTGTTTTTTTTGGTGCCAGTGGAAGCAGTCGATATTTTCACCACGCTGTTTAACAATGCACTGAATAATGCACATTATCCGGTGCACTGGAAAACGGCGGTGGTACATCCTATCCCCAAAAAGGGCAACGACAAAACAAACCCAGCTAATCTTCGGTCAATAAGCCTTCTGCCGAATGTAAGCAAGGTATTTGAGAAAATAGTCAATGGGGCTCTGCTTAAGTGGGTCGAGGAAAACAAAATTATTCCGGAAAATCAGTTTGGTTTTCGAGCGAGGCATGACACCATTCATGCCGCATCGAAACTAGTGTCCGACATTCAATGGAATAAGTCCAAAAAACAGTGCACAGGGGCCTGTCTGGTTGACTTTGAGAAGGCCTTCGACACCGTATGGTTAGAGGGGCTTTTCTACAAGCTGACCAGACTGGGCATGCGTAAACCCATGCTACCTATATATATGATTTATGAAATGCTTATGGGAAAGAAGTTCGTTGTCAAATGTGGCAATGTAACTTCGAGTAAAGTCTTTGAAATTAAAAACGGTTTACAACAGGGGGCGGTGAACTCCCCGATATTGTTTAAAATTTATACAAGTGATCTTGTAGGTTCTCTCAGTCACGCTATAGCGTACGCAGATGATCTAGTGGCGTACAGATCAGGTCCGAAAATCGAGGTCATCAACACACTTTTGCAACGTGACTTCGATCATATTAAGGGATATTGCGATGATTGGAAATTGAGGGTCCTCAACAATTCTGTTCAGGACCCCAGTGCAGAGGGCTTCTTACGATACCAGAAAAAACTGGAAAAAATTGTGTATCCTGGGACAGCATGGACGGCCGTTGGCGGTGAGAAGTGAAGTCAGCCTGATATTCAGGGCTTATTACCCCAATGAAATGTACATGGAGAGTGCGCTCATGTCCGGCTTTATTCCACCAGAGGCATTCATTTATATCGATTCGTTAGGGTTAATACAAGACAGGAACGGTATCCCGGTTTTATACCATCGCTACCGTGACGCGCGGGACAAGCGGCTAGTCCGCGATGGGTACGTCGACAATGCTCCGGAGCTCCTCCGCTTTAGCACGGCGGTATCGGATCGCGATAGGACCGACGCTGAAAAGCAGCGCACCGAGTTTTGGTGGCTAAACGAGGAAAGTATTTCTGCAGTTCCTCAGATCTTTGCGGACTTTTAGTCCACTCCTTAGTACTTAAGTAAATTAAAATTTAGGTACAAGGTCTGGGGCTGGGCTTATGCACCATATTTTATTTAATATGGTTGCATAAATGCTTGCTGGACCCAATGACGCAATCGGGATGGCAAACCCTCGGGGCATATGCAACGAGTGCTTGCCACCCCGATTATAATTAAGTTAGGTAATACCCTGTCCCATCCACTCCTTAAAATAAATGTCACCTAAATAAAGGTGATAAAATATAGAAAATGTCATTGTCTTATAATATATTGTTCAAACAGTTTATCAAAACCTTTTATGGTTCGACAAAAAACAACACTTTTCGCCTGTTTATGGAATGAGGCAGTGTATACAAATGGTTTTTGTACGAAAACGCCTACAAAAAGTGGGCATGGGTGAAATTGATGTAATGAAGAAATGTTTATATTTCCAAAACAAATCATTGCATGCATCAAACATTTTTTCGAAATGTATATAGTTTTACCGAAAAAGGTTTTTTACTGAATCCGCCTTCAAAAAGTGGACGTGGTAAACAACTTTGTACAGAAGAAATATAGACATTAGGACTGTCTAGCTATGTTGTTCAGACACTTCTTTAAAATTTAAAGCGGATTGGCCTAAAACTTCGTTTTTCTAAAAAAGGGGCGTGCAGTTGGCGGATTTTAAAAATTTGTACACTTGTTCTGTGGGAGCAACAATAGACGCGTATACCAAATTTCATTGTTCCAGCTCAAAATTTAAGGCTCAAAAACCGGTGACGTACGGAAGGAAGGACGGACGAACGGACAGGCATGGCTTAATCGACTCAGCTAACGATTCTGAGTCGATCCATATACTTTTAGGTATACCTAGCTAAATTATTTCACTATGTTACAAACTATGTATAAAAACTAATATATCCCTATGCGATACGGTATAAACATATGAGAAGGCCAAACCATTCGAGAGTTTGAAAAAACGTCTGAACAAAATATCTACTTTTTGGGGGCGTTTTCAGTAAGAAACATTTTTCGCTAAAATTTTAATCATTACGAAAAATTTGTTGATGCAAAATCATTGGTTAGATAAGATAAATATTTTTTCTGCATATAAAAAGTTAACCCACGCCCACTTTTTGGTGGCGTTTTCATAGAAAAAACATTTTTATACCCTACGCCATGCTATATGCAGGAGAAAAACGCTGTTTTTGTTCGAACATGCACGATTTTGATAAACTGTCTGAACAACATGTTGGACAATTTCAATTTTAATAATATATCTTTGCCATAAAATCCATATACATATAAGGGATAATGATTTTAAGGAGAGAAGCGACGGCATACAAAACATATGAGAATTCTATATACTATGTGGACCGTTTTATACACTATCCCTTAATGTGGGTTTTATGGCAAAGAAATATTAAAATTGAAATTGTAGCAACATAGAGAGTTTATCAAAAACTAGTTTGGTTCGACAAAAATATGGTATGGGCGTGGGTAAAAATGATTTATAAAAGAAATGTTTACATTACCAAAACCAATTATTTTGCATCAATTTTTTCCCAAGTTTTTAAAATTTTACCGAAAATTTTTTTTACTTAAAACGCCCCCAAAAAGTGGGCGTGGCAAAAAACGTTTGAAAGATGAAATACAGATATTAGGATTGTCTAGATAACTTGTTGAGACAATTTTTCAAAATTTTGAACGGTTTGGCCTAAAATTAGGATTTACCTAAAAAAGGGGCGTGGTAGTGGGCGGATTTCAAAATTTTGACACTTGTGTACAAACACGTGTACAACAAATTTCATCATTTTAGCTCGAAATTAAAGGCCAAAAACTGGTGACATACGGACGGACGACAGACATGGCTAAATCAACTCTTCTTTCGATTCTGAGTCTATCCATATACTTTTAGTTATATTAAGCTGAATTATTTATCTATGTTACAAACTATGTATTAAAACTATTATATCGCTATGGGATAGGGTGTAAATAGCTAATTATTTGAAAAATTTTTGATAACAAATTAAGGACATAAAAAATCAATTTCATCTGTGATATATTTTATGTATATAAATCGACTCAGAATCGCTGCAGGGTCGATTAAGCTATGTCTGTCTGTCTGTCTGTCCTTCAGTCCATTCGTCCGTAGGTAAAATTTGGTACATGTGATCCTACTTTGTATTAAAACGTTATTTTTGGCCAAACGGTATGTAATTCTGAAAAATAGGCTCAACAAGATATGAAGTCAATCCCAATATCTATATTTTGTCTTTATTTCTATTTTTTTCGTGTGCGCCCGGAGGTGAGTAATCCTCATAGAATACCAGTTGTCTGTACCATTGGTTATGCCCGATTTTCGGGTTTGACAATTTCATTAATGTCAATCAATATATGCCTACGGGCTAAACCTAACCCCTCAGAGAGGCACCATGAGAACCGGCTGCGCGTGCTCATAGTAGTATGGAATTTATTCCTCTCATTTTTTAATTTTTTTTTTTGTGGTGACTACGACTAAGTATCCTTAACAAGTAGTGTACGCTTCGGTAGTGTTAATCGCGTTTGGTAGGTAGCATTCCAGTGAACGCACCTACTAATACCGTCATTACATGTGGTTTTTCCTTATGGCGCTAGGTCGAACGGCCTTGTTCTTTGTAGCCGGCGCTCAACGTTTGTCACGTCCAGAGTACGGATTATTTCGTTATTACAATGAACATATATACGAGTACGAAGTTTGCGAGCAAAGTTTGTTGCTTCGTTACTCACGGTAGCAATTCCTAAATCTCTGTTAATATCACTATTCCTAATATACCATGGAGCATTCACTATTGCTCTTAGGGTTTTGTTTTGGAATGTTTGGAGTATAGCAATATTGATTGGTTTGGTACAACCGAAAAGCTGTATACCGTATGTCCAACAAGGTTTTAGCACTTGCTTATACAGAAGCAGTTAGTTGTATATGCTTAGCTTCGAGTATCTTCCAAGTAGCCAATACATTTCTCTGAGTCTGATTGCGAGCTCGTCCCGCTTTTTTTAACGTGTGGCTTCCACTTAAGCTTTGCGTCTAGAGTCATTCCTAGATATTTTGCCTCATTTGCGTATGGTATTTGTGCAGAGTTAATGAAAACAGGTAAGTTGTTTATCTTTTTGTACGTAAAATTGACATGCGTTGACTTGGTCTCGTTAAGTGCAATTCGCCAGGTTTTTGTCCACTCACATACTTTGTTAAGAGCCCGTTGGAGTTATCCCGTCGATGATTCGTCTGACTCATCCATTGCGAGGATAGCCGTATCGTCTGCGAACGTTGCTACGATGGTCCCTTCATCTTGTGGTATATCTCTTGTGTAGAGCAAGAATAGGATTGGTCCGAGAACATTTCTCTGCGGAACACCGGCGTGGATTTCTTTGAATTCTGAGTATTCAGTCTCATGTCTAACACGAAACAGTCTGTTTTCAAGGTAGGATTCCAGTATTTTGTATAATTTTGTCGGAAGGGTTGTCCTTAATTTATACCTTAGACCTTCGTGCCATACCTTGTCGAAAGCTTGTGAGACGTCGAGAAAAGCGGTAGAGCAAATCTTTTTCTATTCTAGAGTATTTTCAATTTCATTCGTTATTCGATAAACCTGATCGATTGTGGAATGTTTGGCCCGGAAGCCGAATTGATGATCTGGGATCAAGCGTCTTTCTTCAATTACTGGTTGTAATCGTTTTAGCATCATTTTCTCGAAAACCTTAGATATTATCGGCAGGAGCGAAATGGGTCTATACGATTTCTTATCGTTTGGACTTTTCCCCGGTTTCGGAACCATAATGACTTCGGCGACTTTCCATTGCCTTGGTACATATAAAAGTCTCAGAGAAGCATTTATAATGTAGTCTTTATAAAGTTTCTCGCCGCGCCCAATTTTTGAGGGCGTGTTCAGTAAAAAAAACGTTTTTTGGTAAAATTTGAATATATTCGAAAAAACTTTTGATGCAAAATCATTGGGTTTGATAAAACAAATATTTCGCCCACACATCTTTTAAACGCCCTCTTTTTGGAGGCGTTTTCTTACATTTGTAGCAACAAATCGTTTTTTTTTTGTCGAACAATACGAAATTTTGAAAATTTTGATAGAAAATTTGTGCAGTATTTGTCGAATTTCCGAGTGCATTTGAGACAGTTGATCATGACATTCTATTAGGCAACCAATTTATTTTATTATACCCTATCCCATAGGGGTATATAAGTTTTGATACATAGTTTGTAACATAGAGAAATAGTTGAGCAAGGTATACCTCAAAATATATGGATCGACTCAGAATCGATAGCTGAGTCGATTTAACCATGTCTGTCCGTCCGTCCGCACGGCACCAGTTTTTGGGCCTTAAATTTTGACCTAGAATTATGAAATTTGGTATACGTGCTTGTTGTTGCTCCTAGCAGAACAAGTGTTAAATTTTTTTAAATCCGCCCACTGCCACGCCCCTTTTTCAAAAAATATAGTTTTAGGCCAAACCGTTAGGGATACTGAAAAAGTATCTGAACAGCATATCTAGACAATCGTAATGTCTAAGCGTTTTTAGTAAAAAACATGTTTCGAAAAAATTTTAAACATTTCGTAAAAAATGGTGATGCAAAATCTTTGGTTCTGTTAATATAAACATTTCTTATATATATCATTTTAGGATGAGGAGGACATAAGGGAGTTTCGTAGATCAAGTTTGCTACAGTAAAAATCAAAGGAGCTATGCCCATTAGCCAGGCGTAGTGTTCTAGTCATTGGCTCGTTGTTACCGTAGTTGGTTCGGTGGAATTTGAGTCGGAAGAGGGGAGCAGATCTTAGATTTCTGGAGTTGGCGTTGAGGGAAATTATTTCTAGCAGAGCGGGGAAATCAATAATACCTGCTTGATGCTGATGTGCAAATTATTTTTGCACATCAGCATCAAGCAGGTATTTCGCGGCTTTTTCGCGACGCTTTTGTAGTGATTGAAGATTTATTAATTTCAGGTGGGTAGATAAAACTGCCTACCCAGGGCAGATCGCGTAGAGCAAAACGGATAAATCTGCGTTGGACACTCTCAATACGGAGGGACTTGGGTATTGTGGTTAGGCTACCATACTTGGCTAGCATATTCAAGGATAGGTCAAACAATCGTGAAGAAGAGAGATTTTGTGACATAGGGGTTCGAGAATTCCTTAGACCAGCGTTTTACAAACCCAAGTGCGGAGTTGGCTCTGCTGATGATATTATCGATATGAGAGCGAAAGTTAAGTTCTCTGTCGCAGATAACACCCAGATCAAGCATGAAAGGCACAAATATTAAATATGATCTCGCGTCTGATGAGAGACGCTTACGGGAGTATGTCATGGTCTGGCATTTGATGACATTGAGCTCCAATAATTGTTTTTTGGCACCAGGTTGAAAAGTTGTTTAGTTGAAAAGTGGGGAGGGTGGAGTGCCTAAGGATTTTCATGTCATTGGCATAATCGTGATTGATAGACAAAATAAATATCAAATTGAGGCCCTCCGGATGTGGCTAAAAAGGGGTCCGATACAGAGCATTTAAAAAAAACTTTGTATTGGCGTTCAAAGAGATAGGATTTAATCCAAGCAATTAAGCTCGGTTGAAAACCTAGTGTCTTAAGTTTAAAAAGAATGATTTCATGTGACATTTTATCAAAAGCTTTACTAAAGTCAGTGGCAATAACATCGACTTCATTGCCATTCTCTAAAGCGCACAGGTGTTACATACAAATTCTTTTAGGTTGGTAGTGGTTTGGAAAAAGGATGTATTTGCTATTAAAAAATAATGTTTCATAAACGATGCTTTCAAAAAGCTTCGGTATGCAAGATAGTTTGGAGATTGGTCGGTAGTTAGAAATTTCTTTCTTAGGAGATTGTGGAAGAGCTCTTCCAAAGAGAAGGAAAGACTCCCTATGATACTGAGTGTTGGAAAGAGCAGTTGAGCAGTGAGTTGAGCAGTTGAGCTAAATAGTTGATACGATTTTAGAACTATAAAGGGTATTTCGTCGGGGCCGGGAGAATATTCGCTCTTTAGTTACTTTACCTTTGCTTGTACGAGAGACACGAATACTTCAAATGAGTTTAATGAAGTCTGGGGAGAATTTCTCATGTAGGAAAAAAATCAACATTAACTTTAAGCGTTTCGTTGGTAAACGATTGGCTGAAGTAGTTTGCAAATAAATTTGCAATGATTTTGGGATCGGTTGAGGATGTATTAGCAGATTTTAAAGTAGATGGATAGTTATCTGATTTCTTTTTTGAGTTAATGAAATGGAAAAATCGTTTGGGGTTTGAAATTATGCTATATTGCATGTGGTCTATATATTGGTGATAAAGAGATTCGCAGAGGTCGCTGAAATGGGAAGACGTACAGGAGTAATTTAAGAAATCATATTCCGAACGAGATTTAAGATAAACTCGACAGAGTTTGTTTCTTGTGTTAAGTGATCGTAACTCTTTGGTGAACCAAGGTGGTGAATTGGAAGAATTCTACTGTAGCATTAAAAGGACTGATTGATTAAAGCAGTTAAACATTTTGGAGTAGAACATCGTTACAGCAATATCAATAGTAATACTCTGGTTTTCAAAAACATCGTTGAAGTTGACGTTGCTGAGTAGGTTGTTTAATTTAACGAAGTCGGTTTTATGGAAGTCAAAACTATAAGATTTATAAGTGTGTGGAGTATTATTAATATTGCCATAAAAAAAGGAGAGGGAAAGAGGTGGGTGAAGTCGAAGGTGATTGCTGTCAGAGACAACACAGTTGTCAGTGTCAGATGAGAAGATTAAGTCAAGCTGTCTACCTAAATTGTTGGTAATACTAATTGGAAAGACAATCAGTGAAAAGTGTCTCCTTGTCCGAGGAGGGATTTGAAGCTATAAAGGTGGACTCATCATCTGATAGAGTCCATCGAAGATTAGGAAAGTTAAAGTCCCCTAAAATTAAGACAACATCAGTTGTTTTTACAACATTGAGCAGATGATCAATCGCATCTATGGCAAGCTGATATGATTGGGTGGGCTGGGAAGGTCGAAGTCGATATTTTAGTTCGGAGGCCTCTCACATTCTGGTAATATACAGACAAACCTTCGGGAGAGGTAACAGTGACTTTGTTTTGATTTGGAACTTTATCAGAAGGAGGAGCGTGTGTTGGTTAGGAGCGAAGGAAATTATTAAAGTCGGTACATGACCTTTGGAGGTGAAGTCGATGTAAGAAGCGAACGAAGACAGATCGTTTGCTACTTGGAGTGATGGTATGTTAAAACTCTCGTGGTATTGAACAAATCAATGCATCAAAGTATTCACATCAGTGGGGAGACCGTCTTGGGAGATGGAAATCTTTACATTGGTATTCGTTTTTCCATCAACGCATATGGAATCAGCCTTATCGTGTAGATATGCAAGATAAATACGGACATTATCGTAGATTTTTCGATCTCTAAGTCGTGAAATTACATAGCGATTATCGCTATCGTAAGTTTAATAGTGGGAGAAAACAAAGGGCCTAAAAAGGCAGGCGATGTAATACTGGAGTTAGTGGCTGTAATGTTTGGAGCTGTAAGGTCACTTGTGACAGGTGAAGGGTTGGAAGCAGGTTTGAGAGTGTGAGAATGAATGAAATTAGGGGGAGTTTAATTGGAAGAGCAAGCATTAGGTTGAAAGACACACGTTTGGACATAGGTTTTTTGAGATGGTGTTAAATTGGGGCATTTGTGCCCCATTGGAGAACATTGAGCACTGGCTGATGGAGATACCGTATTTCTTTTCGAACAATTTTTAATCCAAGAAGTATTAGCGCTTCTGGGGACACCTTTGATGAGTAGGGTAGTAACCTGATCGTTTCCTGATCTTAGTTTGTCCAGCATTTGCTGCCACTCGGAAGGTGTCCATGTTGTTCCAAAATGTATGACGGGCTGGTGTACAACTTCTGACTTTTGAATTGGAGTGACGTGGTGAACAGTCTGATTTTGACTGGGAAATTGGTCTGAGTCAACTTCAGTTTCAAGTATTTCGTCGAATATTGATGTATTATAGTTGACATTATGATTTTTGTTGGTTTATTATAGGTAGGTCGTCAATTTTCTTGCTGTTCGTTCCAGTAAGATTTTTAATATCAACTAAAATCGTGCATGTCTATATCAATTCATCTCGAACCCCATTGATTATATCGAAAATTATTACGAGCATGGGATCGGGCTGCTCGGGGGAAGGCTGTTTTTTCGTCTCTATAAATGCAGTCGTATGCTGCTTTGAAACCGATGAATAGGTGGTGGGTATCGATTTGAACTTCTTGGGTTTTTTTCCAGGATCTGCAGAAGTGTGAATGTGAACGATGCTAAGGTTCCATTCTTCAGGCATAATTTCTTCCGATCATATTCGGCTTATGAGTTGGTGGATGTTACTTACCAAGTCATCTCCACCGGCTTTATTAAGCTCGGCGGGAAGGCCGTCATTTCCGGCAGCCTTATTAAGCTTCAGTTTAGATATTGCTATCCTCACTTCACTTAGGTCAGGTGGTTGGCAGTTTTCACTGTCGTTGCCAATACTGAATGGTTCGTTCTGCCTGGCAGCGGAATGTTGGTCGTCATCGCCGCTTAACAGTCTGCAGAAGTGGTTCTTCCCTATCCTCAACATCGACTGTTTCTCAGCTACGATATTTCCTTGTTCATCTCGACAGGATTCTTTTATCCTCGGCTTTGACGTATCCTCGGCTTTGACGTTTTACACTTTGGTAAAACTTGCGAACATCGTTCCTGGAGCTGCACCTCTTTATATCCTTGATCGCGCACTTTCTGACACTTTTTTCTTCTTTCTGAAAAGTCGGTGTTCTTCTCTTCTTCTCTGCCTATTGAGCTCAACGGCAGCTCTCGTCTTCACCTCCAGCTTAGCCTTGTAGGCCTAGAAACATAGCACATCAGTTGCGGCTGATCTAATGACTTGTTGGCATCGTTCCCATTGTTCTTCGATATTCGATGCTGGTGGTATGGTGTTAATCGAGAGGTTTAGGGATACTCGTTGCGCGAAGGTCTTGGCGGTCTCTTGCGATTGCAGTCTTTCGGCATTAAATTTTTTCACAGTATTTCTTTTTCTAACCTTGGCTGCAACAAGGTACTGGTCCGAGTCGATGTTAGCTCCTCGGAATGTTCGGACATCCAAAATACTGGATGCGCGCCTCTTGTCTATCGCTATATGATCAATCTCGTTGACCGTTCGTTGATCTGGAGTATACACGCACACATAATGGTTGTGAGAAAGCTCGGCCCTGGATACTAATGAGCCTGTAGCGCCAACAAATTGTATTAATCTTGTAAATATTTATTAAAAAAACTATATATGAATGTAAATAAAACTTAATATATGCTCTTAAAACGTAATGCAGATATCGAAACCAAAATTCACAATGAGAAATTTTAAGTAGTTAAGCAAATAAAATATCTTTGTGCTAATTTACCCCTATGGGTTAGGGTATAAACATATGAGAAGGCTACTATCCGCTGTGCGGATCGTTTAATGCCCTTAAAATAAATACTCCCAAAATGTTGGCTTTATGGCATTGAAATATAGAAAATGGCATTGTCGCAACTTATTGTTCAGACAGTTTATCAAAATTTTGTATGGTTCGACCAAAAACAACGCTCTTCGCCTGGTTATGCTATGAGGTATTCTATACAAATAGTTTTCTATGAAAAATCCTCTTAAATGTGGGCATGGATTAAAATGATATATTAAGGTTATGTTTGTATTACCATAACCAATCATTTTGCATCAAACATTTTTTGAAATGTTTAAAATTGAACCGAACTATTTTTTTTTACTGAAATCGCCCTCAAAAAGTGGGCGGTGCAAAAAGCTTTATACAGACAAAATTATATTTTGTTCAGACACTTTTTCAAAATGCCCTACTGTTTGGGTGAAAATAACGTTTTTTAAAATGTGGGCGTGGCAGTAAGCGGACTTTAGAAATGTTTACACTTGTTCGAACAGCACGTACAAGGGATCTTACTTACTTACTTAAGTGGCACCACAGTCCGGAATTAACCTGGGCCTCAACCAACATGCCTCTCCAATTAGCCCGGTCCTTAGCTAACTGCCTCCAGTTGCGCACTCCAAGTTGGTCGAGGTCGGTTTCTACTTGTGCGCGCCACTTAAGGCGAGGTCTTCCTCTACTGCGTCCGACGTCTGGCTGGGAATCGAAGACTCTGCGAGCCGGAGTATTGGTGTCCATTCGTTCTACATGTCCTAGCCATCTTAAACGTCCAATGCGGAGTTTTTTGACAAGGGGCATGTTGCTGTACATCTCGTATAGTTCTTGGTTGAATCTTCGTCTCCATAGCCCGTCAACGCAAACGGGACCGAAGATTTTTTTGAAGAATTTTCTTCTCAAATCGACCAAGGATTTCTTCATCCGCTTTTGAGACGGTCCATGCTTCCGCGCCGTAGAGCAGGACTGGGATGATCAGGGTCTTATATAAGATCTCCTTAGTAGTTCGAGTGAGGGCTTTACTACTGAATTGCCTTCTTAGCCCGAAGAAACAGCGGTTGGCAAGAGTAATTCTTCGTTTAATTTCTGACGAGATGTTGTTGTCAGAGTTAATAGCGGAACCGAGATAGATAAATTCACGTACTACACCAAAGTTATACCTGTCAATGGTGACGCTCTGTCCAATTCGTCGATGTTGTGTGTTCTTTCGTGTTGACAGCATATACTTTGTCTTGCCCTCATACTAGCAAACGTGGCTATGACATCACGTTGGGTCATACCAATGATGTCAATATCGTCGGCGTATGCTAGTAGTTGTACAGATTTTTGGAAAATTGTGCCTCTGGTGTTGGCTCGTGAGTTTTGCACAATCCTCTCAAGAATCAGTTGAAGAAGTCACATGAAAACGCATCGCCTTGCCTTAATCCTTTTTGGTATCGAATGTGTCAGTGAGGTCATTTCCGACCCGGATGGAGCAGCGAGAATTCTCCATCGTCATCCTACACAAACGGACGAGTTTGGGCGGTATACCAAAACTAGACATGGCTCTGTATAGTTCGTCTCTATAAATGCTGTCGTATGCGGCTTTGAAATCGATGAATAGGTGGTGGGTATCGATTTGAACTTCTTGGGTTTTTTCCAGGATCTGCCGAAATGTGAATGTGAACGATGCTAAGGTTCCATTCTTCAGGCATAATTTCTTCCGATCATATTCGGCTTATGAGTTGGTGGATGTTACTTACCAAGTCATCTCCACCGGCTTTATTAAGCTCGGCGGGAAGGCCGTCATTTCCGGCAGCCTTATTAAGCTTCAGTTTAGATATTGCTATCCTCACTTCACTTAGGTCAGGTGGTTGGCAGTTTTCACTGTCGTTGCCAATACTGAATGGTTCGTTCTGCCTGGCAGCGGAATGTTGGTCGTCATCGCCGCTTAACAGTCTGCAGAAGTGGTTCTTCCCTATCCTCAACATCGACTGTTTCTCAGCTACGATATTTCCTTGTTCATCTCGACAGGATTCTGTTATCCTCGGCTTTGACGTATCCTCGGCTTTGACGTTTTACACTTTGGTAAAACTTGCGAACATCGTTCCTGGAGCTGCACCTCTTTATATCCTTGATCGCGCACTTTCTGACACTTTTTTCTTCTTTCTGAAAAGTCGGTGTTCTTCTCTTCTTCTCTGCCAATTGAGCTCAACGGCAGCTCTCGTCTTCACCTGCAGCTTAGCCTTGTAGGCCTAGAAACCTAGCACATCAGTTGCGGCTGATCTAATGACTTGTTGGCATCGTTCCCATTGTTCTTCGATATTCGATGCTGGTGGTATGGTGTTAATCGAGAGGTTTAGGGATACTCGTTGCGCGAAGGTCTTGGCGGTCTCTTGCGATTGCAGTCTTTCGGCATTAAATTTTTTCACAGTATTTCTTTTTCTAACCTTGGCTGCAACAAGGTAGTGGTCGGAGTCGATGTTAGCTCCTCGGAATGTTCGGACATCCAAAATACTGGATGCGCGCCTCTTGTCTATCGCTATATGATCAATCTCGTTGACCGTTCGTTGATCTGGAGTATACACGCACACATAATGGTTGTGAGAAAGCTCGGCCCTGGATACTAATGAGCCTGTAGCGCCAACAAATTGTATTAATCTTGTAAATATTTATTAAAAAACTATATATGAATGTAAATAAAACTTAATATATGCTCTTAAAACGTAATGCAGATATCGAAACCAAAATTCACAATGAGAAATTTTAAGTAGTTAAGCAAATAAAATATCTTTGTGCTAATTTACCCCTATGGGTTAGGGTATAAACATATGAGAAGGCTACTATCCGCTGTGCGGATCGTTTAATGCCCTTAAAATAAATACTCCCAAAATGTTGGCTTTATGGCATTGAAATATAGAAAATGGCATTGTCGCAACTTATTGTTCAGACAGTTTATCAAAATTTTGTATGGTTCGACCAAAAACAACGCTCTTCGCCTGGTTATGCTATGAGGTATTCTATACAAATAGTTTTCTATGAAAAATCCTCTTAAATGTGGGCATGGATTAAAATGATATATTAAGGTTATGTTTGTATTACCATAACCAATCATTTTGCATCAAACATTTTTTGAAATGTTTAAAATTGAACCGAACTATTTTTTTTTACTGAAATCGCCCTCAAAAAGTGGGCGGTGCAAAAAGCTTTATACAGACAAAATTATATTTTGTTCAGACACTTTTTCAAAATGCCCTACTGTTTGGGTGAAAATAACGTTTTTTAAAATGTGGGCGTGGCAGTAAGCGGACTTTAGAAATGTTTACACTTGTTCGAACAGCACGTACAAGGGATCTTACTTACTTACTTAAGTGGCACCACAGTCCGGAATTAACCTGGGCCTCAACCAACATGCCTCTCCAATTAGCCCGGTCCTTAGCTAACTGCCTCCAGTTGCGCACTCCAAGTTGGTCGAGGTCGGTTTCTACTTGTGCGCGCCACTTAAGGCGAGGTCTTCCTCTACTGCGTCCGACGTCTGGCTGGGAATCGAAGACTCTGCGAGCCGGAGTATTGGTGTCCATTCGTTCTACATGTCCTAGCCATCTTAAACGTCCAATGCGGAGTTTTTTGACCAGGGGCATGTTGCTGTACATCTCGTATAGTTCTTGGTTGAATCTTCGTCTCCATAGCCCGTCAACGCAAACGGGACCGAAGATTTTTTTGAAGAATTTTCTTCTCAAATCGACCAAGGATTTCTTCATCCGCTTTTGAGACGGTCCATGCTTCAGCGCCGTAGAGCAGGACTGGGATGATCAGGGTCTTATATAAGATCTCCTTAGAAGTTCGAGTGAGGGCTTTACTACTGAATTGCCTTCTTAGCCCGAAGAAACAGCGGTTGGCAAGAGTAATTCTTCGTTTAATTTCTGACGAGATGTTGTTGTCAGAGTTACTAGCGGAACCGAGATAGATAAAATCCCGTACTACATCAAAGTTATACCTGTCAATGTTGACGTTCTGTCCAATTCGTATCGTTCTGTCCAATTCGTAATCGCCACTGTAGTTGGCGCAGCTTAGAGGGTCTCCTTTTTTGTGGATCGGGCAAACGATGCTGAGGTTCCATTCTTCAGGCATACTTTCTTCCGACCAAATTCGGCTTATGAGTTGGTGGATGTTACAATGTGGATGTAAAAATTAAGATGGAGCCGATTACGCTAGATAACTCAACAATCTCGAACCAAGCTGCCATCGACACTTGGGATGTAGCAGACCAAAAAGCAAGAGCCGACATAATTTTAGCTATGTCGCCGTCTGAGCTGTGCAATATTAAATACTGCGCAACATCAAATCATGTCTGGGCGAAGCTGGAAGAGTATCAATCAAGAGGACCGGCGCGTAAGGCCACGCTGTTGAAATTGCTGCTGTTCACAAAAATGAAAGAGGGAGATAACATGATGGAACATCTTAATAGTTTTTTCGCGACGGTGGACAAGCTGCTAGAGATGGAAGTTCAAGTCGCCGGAGATCTTTTGTCTATACTGTTGCTGTATAGCATCCCTGAGAGCTATGAAAACTTTCGCTGTGCGATAGAGGCAAGGGATGATTTACCAACACCAGAGGCGCTGAAAATAAAATTCTTGGAGGAATTTAGTTCTCGAAAAGAAAAGTCAAAACATGCTAAACAAAATCAAGAAGCATTTTTCACATGGACGGCAGGTAAGCAAAACAGATATTTTCAACATAAGAACGAGCCCTAGACAACCCCAAGAAATTTAATGGGACGAAACCAGACTGGACAGAAGTTTTACAAGTGCAATTTTTGTCATAAGGTGGGACACAAAGCAGCTGAGTGTTGGAGTAAGACTAAACTCAGAACGACAAAACAAAGCACATCAAACGCTGAAGATGATATGTTTGCTGCTGTTGCTATGTGTTCAAGCTCTGTCTCGAAGGATTGTAGTTTTGTTGCTGATAAAGGTGAGAAAGCGACCTTAGCGATAACAATGGGAGTTGAATCAAACTCAACGACTGATTGGTGTGTCGACAGTGGAGCAACATCGCACATGTGCCAAGACAAACGTAAGTTTACGGATTTAACTAAAGTGGCAAATCAAAATGTACGACTAGCAGTTGACCGAACCACAAAAATTATCGGCAAAGGTACTATCCACCTGAACATACAAAATGGAGACAGTCGAAAGATAATTAAATTGGAAATCGTTCTTTGTGTACCAGAACTAAAAACGAATCTTTTGTCGATCTCAAAGATAGCGTCAAATGGATACAATATTTACTTCAAGAAAAATGAAGCGGTGATCAAAAACAAAAATGACCAATACGTAGTAAGTGCGACGCGAAGGGGCGACTTATATTTTATTGAATCGTTTGGAGAGTCCGCATCCGCAGTCGGAGAAAAGCCTATCGATTTAGAGAAATGGCACCAGCGTTATGGCCATTTAAATGAAAAGGATCTTATAAGGCTGATATTCAATAAAATCGTCAGAGGCATTTCCGTCAACATCTCAGGACAATTGTCAGTGAAGTCTGCATTAAAGGGAAGCAAAGTGCGACTGCATTCCCTCAGTCATCACAAACTAAAAGTCACAAACTGCTAGAGTTGATTCATTCCGACGTTTGTGGACCAATGAGAACGAGGTCACTAGGAGGAGCCACGTCGTTCGCAACATTTATTGATAACAAGTCAAGGTATGTGGATGTATACTTTCTGAAAGCGAAAAGTGATGTCAAGGAGGCGTTTGTGAACTTTGAAGCCTATCAGAAAATCAGACGGAATGCCGAATCAAAACGTTACGCACTGACAACGGATTAGAATATTGTGGTGTGGATTTTACAAAGCTGATACAACGAGCTGGAATTAGACGAGAGCACACAGTGGCGCACACCCCGCAACAAAATGGCACGGCGGAGAGAATGAACCGCACACTAGTCGAAATGGCCAGGTGTTTAATGCTACAAGCGAAACTGCCACCAAGTTTCTGGGCGGAAGCAATTGCAACAGCTGCTTATATAAGAAATCAATGCCCAACAAGAAGTCTGAATGATATGACTCCATTTGAAGTCAGATATGGCTATAAGCCAGATGTATCGAACTTCAAAACTTTTGGATGTAAAGCATTTGCATTGAATAAAAATCCAGGCAAAGGAAGATTTGAAGCAAGGTCTAAGCAATGTATCTTTACCGGATACTATACCACATCGAAAGCTTAACGTCTTTGGGATCCCACTGCAAGAAAGATAGTTGTTAGCAGAGACGTTCGGTTTATCGAGGAACCGAGTCTTGAAGCGGAAAACAAACCGAGCGAAGGTATTGACTTCGAAATACCACTTGACAATTCTGGAGCAGTTAAGGATCAAGCTATAAATACGGGAGATAAAGGCGATGAGAGAAACGAAACCAAAAATGATGTCTTCAATCAACACAAAGCTGAAGAAGAACTTCAAGATCCAAAGTCAGAAACTAGTGACACGGATAACGACAGCGAACAGCACCGAGATGCAGAAATAAATTATCAACAAACCCCAGTCACTTCCACGAGGCTACCAGGCAGACCAACATTTCTCAGAACAGGTAAAAGAGGCAGACCAAGAAAGTTGTACAATATGATGATGCCGATAGCTAAGGAGGAAAAGAAAGTAGAAGCAGAAACAAGCTTTGCGTATGACATTCCGGATCCAACGGTGGAGGAAGCTATGGCTGGTCCATACGCTGATGAGTGGAAGGATGCAATGAAGGCTGGGTTTGAAGCTCTTCGAGAAATGAAAGCGTGGTAGCTTGTTAAACGTCCACAAACCAAAAAGGTCATCCGTTGGGGTTTTAAGAACGAAGTTCAATGCAGATGGAAGCGTCGAGAAGAGGAAAGCACGTTTGGTTGCAAAAGGCTGTTCACAGCAACCAGGCATTGATTTCCACGAAACCTTTTCTCCAGTTGCCAGACAAAGTTCCATACGTATTCTTATGGCACTAGCGGCTGAGTTTGATCTAGAGTTATTCCAACTGGATTTCGAAATGGCATACATAAACGGGGACCTCGATGATGAAGATTTGTTTATGGAGCATGCTGCGGAGTTCGTCGAAGGGGAAGATGATATAGTTTATTCGTTGAAGAAAGCGCTTTATGGACTTAAGCAATCAGGAAGGAAGTGGTTTATGAAATTGGACCAAGAACTAGTGAAAATGGGACTGAGGCCACTAAACACGGAGAAGTGCATCTACATTTTGGAGAAAGATGAAATCTACATGATAGTCGTAATCTACGTGGATGATATCATAGTCGGAACCAACACGAAGAGTGCCTACAATGATTTAAAAGAACATCTATCCCGAAAATTTAAAATGAAAGATCTAGGTAAGTTGCATTATTGCTTAGGCATGGAATTTGAACAAAATATATCAAAAGGGACTGTGACAATGCGTCAGCGAAAATATATACAAAACATTCTGGCTGATTACGGTATGCAAGAGGCGAAAGGCATATCAACGCCATTGGATGGTAATGCAAAATTGTGCAAAGGAACAGTGTCTGAAACGGAGAGAGAAGATATGAAATCAGTCCCATATACATCACTCATAGGATCTCTCATGTATTTAGCAGTGTCAACGCGTCCGGATATCGCACATACCGTAAGTGCTTTAAGTCAATTTAATAACGATACCGGGAAGGAGCACTGGAAGGCGGCTAAGCGCGTGCTGAGGTATCTTCGAGAAACAGAGAATCACGGATCGGTATTTAAGAAATCCAGTCGTCCACTCATGGGCTTCGTCGACCTAGATTGGGGGGTAATAACATCGACGATAGATTTTCATACACCAGATTTGTCTTTATATTAGCAAATGCAGCTATAACTTGGGAGTCAAGAAAGCAAAAATCAATTGCTTTATCCAGCACCGAGGCTGAGTATATGGCTTTGACAGAAGCATCGAAGGAAACTGTTTATCTCCGAAATATACTTAAAGAATTTGGATTCCTTGGTGACAACGCTGGTCCGACAACAATTTTCTGCGATAACCAAGGGGCACAAAAGCTGATGAAAAATCCATCGTACCATTCCCGCACCAAGCACATTGACATCCGTCATCATTACGTAAGAGAGGTTTTCCAACGAGGCGAGTTGAATGTAGAGTACATTCCTACACAACAGATGATTGCTGATGTCCTGACAAAAGCATTGTTTGGACCAAGTCACAAAAAATGCATCCAAGGATTTGGAGTCCTCAACACCAACCACTACCCGCGTTGAGAGGGGGTGTTGTTATACCATAAAGTGGCAACACGGGTGTATATTATTTTTCTTGTGTTATAAGTAATATATATATCTCTTTCACACATGTGTCTTTTTTTTTCCTCTCTATATCCATCCGATATTCATTCTTTTATTAAAACGTTTACCGAAGAACAAGTATCTTTTATTTATTCGCTTATGAACTACAGAACTAAGTTCTGATTGATCCGGGCTCAGAGATTTCATTCATTTCTGATGAAATCAAGAACAAATTTAATCTCCCTACTCAACCTATTTCTGGCATGAGTACGACTATCAACACTTAATCGTCGAGATTATATTCATTTACACTTTGTTCAGGTTCTAGAAAAAACTTTTCTCTCCATGTGCAAGCGTTGGTCCTTGCACGATTAACAGGACATCTCCCTTCACAATCGCTTGCAATTGATAATCTCAAGACTGACATTAATTTTTCTCTGGCTGAACCACACTTTCATCAAAGGTCAAAAATCGACATCCTCATCGGAGCAGACTTATATCCGTCGATACTTTTAGACGGTGTAAAAAACAAAATATTAAACACCTTCATTGCACAGAATACAGTTTTCGGGTGGGTATTGTTAGGTCCGGTTGATTATTCTACAGCGCAATTACTCTACGTTTGTTTCTTATTACAACAAGATTTCTCTCGATAAGCAAATCGGAAAATTTTGGTCGCTAGAGGAGTTGCCAAAGAATATATCAATTTCCCCAGCGGATCAATTCTGAGAAAATTTTTTTTGTAAGCACAACTAGGCGCGACTCTGCAGGTCGTTATATTATCTCCCTTCCATTTAAAAATGGTTTCCCCAATGAGATCGAAATAGGAACTTCAAGAGACATTACAATTGCTTAGGACCGAAAAGCGTTTATTATCTCACGCTGAGTTAAAAGAACAATATGATTCAGTTTTTCGAGAATATCTCACCCTTAATCATATGGAACCCACAAGTTCTAGTAAGTTATACAAATCTAAGAAAGTTCATTCATTTTTTTCCCATTTCAACCTCCGAAAGTGGACATCAAATTCATCTGAATCGGACATCAACATCGTTATACTGAAGACTTTTTTGTTCTCGATCAAAAGCGTTCTGCAAAGACTTTAGGCATCTGTTGGAAGGCCACCAACAGTCCCTTTTGAAACTATGCAGAGCTCTGTCACAAAACGATCGGTACTCTCCGTAGTTGCTAAATTATATGACCCCGCCGGATGGCTTGCTCCTGTGGTGATTTCCGCCAAAATAATTATGCACAAGATCTGGAAAGATCAGACATCTTGGGATCAAAATCTCAAACCCGTAACACTACAAATGTGGAAAACATTTATTAACAATTTCCCCACTATACAAACAAAGTTGCCCCGTACATTCAATCTCATTATCACGCTTAGAATTGCTCGGAGCAGTATTGCTCTCGAACATGGTTCGAGTGGGATTCGAAAAATTACACTTCGTTGACAATCATGATAAATTTCTGTGGACGGATTCAACGATTGTTTTGTCATGGCTTGGCATGTACTTGGAAAACGTTCGTGCCCAATAGAGTTTCCGAAATTCAAGCTAATTTGAAGAACGCGTCTTGGCGCTACGTTTCCTCTTCGGATATTCCTGCAGACTTACCACTCGTTGTTTAACACCAGACGATTTACGCGATAATAAACTGTGGTGGCATGGTCCAAGTTGGTTGCGAGAAAATTCAAGTAACCGGCCAATTTCTAGTCAGTCTCCTCCAGAAGAGTGTTTGCTAGAGCAACAACATATCAAAACATTCGTCGCAAACACAGATAATGATTTATCCTTCGTAGATTTTCAACATGGCATAAAGCGGTTCTTGTTCTTAGCTATGTTTTTCGATTCATCGCCGGAAATCGATTTCATCTAAGGAAATAATTATTCGTTCCCAACAAATATTCTTTTCCTTGGAGTATAAAGCTTTACTTCAAAGCAAACCAATTAAACCCACTAGTGGCTTCCTGAAACTAAATCCTTTTTTGAATTCCCGTTGAATCCTTCGTGTAAATGGATGACTATCTTCGTCTACCTTAACGTATAATGAAAAGTATCCGATTCTAATTTCATATAATGCTCAATTTTCGGAACTTATAGTTTCGTTTGTACATCAAATTTCTTTGCATGGTGAGATTCAACTTGTGGTTCGAACTCTACGATCTGAATTTTGGGTTCCAAAAATGAAAAATTTAGTAAAGAAATTTATCCACGAATGTTAAGTATTTATAAAATGAAGCCGGGCTTCGGATGATAAAACACTTTTCTCTTTTATTTTTAACAGTAATTTATTTAAACAAACGCTTAATTCTAGAATTATATTATTTACAAAACGGTTTCTCGTTTAACAACTAAATAACTTTAATTCACTTATTTGAAATCAATACCAACGATTAAATTCGTGCACTATTATCACTTTCCAAAATTCACTTAGGTAATTCACTCAGTTAACACTATCGAAATCACGTTCAGATCACAATAAAAACTAACTCTCTGGTTGTCGCTTCATCTCTATTTATACCATTCCAAATAGAGATGGCATATTCTCGCGGAGATTCCCGCATTTACTAGATGGTTCGAGAAGTAGTTTTGACAGATTAATTCCAGTGGGCAGTTATTCATTCCAGTGGGCATTCATTTCAATCGACTCTAGATGGCTCTGTTTGATTTTCACACATCAGGGTACACTACAATCCGAAATTATAACATTGCCCTCCTCCTAAACTTGTTCGTCCCGAACAAGTGTATCTTCAGTTTCACCTTCATAACGTTGTAACCTATCCAAATGCACTACCTTCAATTTTCCTCGAAGTCCTTTCTGTAATCGTTAGACGACGTCGTTCTTACGTTTCACAATTTTGTAGGGGCCTTCGCAGTAGCTTCGGCGACATTCCTTGTTTACATTGGGGATTATACAGCCACACCAAATCTCCTTCCCGAAATACAGTTTCTGTTGCTCTGATATCGTACCTGGTCTTCATACGATCCGAACATTATTTCACTAGGCAACCTTAATGCTCGGCCAAATAAGACTTCACATGGGCAGTGTCCAGTCGTGCTATGGACCGCGCTTCCGTGCGCCATCAGGAACAAAGGAATGCAACGATCCCAGTTTCGTTGATTGTCGTCTACTACCTTGGAGAGGTGTTCCTTCAAGGTTCGATTACATCGTTCCACCATTCCATCCGACTGGGATGCAGCGCGGTGTCTTGTTAATACCTAACCGCTGGCAAATATCCTGGAATACTCTGGAATCAAAGTTTCTACCTTGATCAGAATATAGTTCCAACGGTGCTCCGAATCTGCGTATCCAGTTGTCCACGATCAGTTCCACTACGGCTTTCACTTCCTGGCTTGGTATGGCGAATGCTTCTGGCCATATGCTGAAGTACTCCATAACAACAAATATATAACGGTTTCCGCTGTAAGTTTTTTGAAAAGGGCCAGCAATATCTATTGCTATTCTTTCGAACGGTGCTCCAACGTAGTACTGATACATGATTCCTTGCGTCTTTCGTTTTAATCCCTTACAGGAGGCGCATGTACTGCATTTTCGGCACTACTTGTCGATGTCTTCTCTTGCAGACAGCCCGTAGAATCGCTCCCTCACTTTGTCTAAAGTCTTATTGAGAATCCCATTGTGCCCAGTACGCCTTCAGAGTTGGACTACGACCCGAAATTTCTTGCCAGTCTAGTTTCTCCATGTGTTCTCTCCATGTAAGAATCGGTTCAATGTCAAGGTCTTCCATCTGCACCTCTCTGATCTTTTCAGTCTTCCAACCGTTGTTGGTTTCGGCTTTTATTCGAAGGGTGGTGATAAGAGTCCTTGAAAAACATTATTACACTCACTTGACCATTTAAATTGCCTTCCTTTCTCCGTCAGTTGATGTAAGGCCTTAGTAATGCCAGCAAAGTCCTTACAAACCGCCGGTAGTAAGTCGCAAGCAAGCTCCTTAGTTGATGTTTGTTCTTGGGGACCAGCCAATTTTTCGCAGCTTCAATCTTTTCGGGATCGGTCCTCACTCCACACTTCTATGGATTAAGCTTCAATTGGGCACCCTGAAGTCTTAGGAATACCTCCCGCAAGCTCTTGTGATGTTCTTCAAATGATTTTCTCACGACAATTACATCATCTAGGTACACCAGACAGATTTTCCATGTTAGTCCTCGCAAAACGCAATCCATCAGTCGCTCAAAAGTTGCAGGAGCGTTGCACAAACCCATTGGCATCATGTTGAACTGTCACAAGCCATTTCCTGTGGTGAAGGCCGTCTTCTCCCTGTCCTTAGGGTAAATCTGTACCTGCCAGTACCCGCTATTCAGATCCAGTGTGGAAAGCCATTCAGATCCCTTTAGAGTATCGAGTGCGTCATCAATCCTAGGTAGAGGATAACTGTCTTTCTTGGTGACATCGTTGAGCCGCCGATAGTCAACGCAGAGCCGGGTGCTGCCATCTTTCTTCTTAACCAGTACCACTGAAGATACGCACGGTCGAAACCGTTTGGTTGGCAGCACTGGTGTAGCATTCTCCACTTCGGTTATGCTTGATATTGCGTTAACCGGAACACATTAACCAATCGTCTGCAAGAAGTAGGAACCGGTGGCTCCCAGGATCACCCTCCAGCTTAACCCATATAACAGTTTCTGATGACGGCGGTAACACTTGGTCCATCCCAAGGACTGTTCTCAGAATAACTGCTTTCGGTAGACCGTATTCCATTGGGATCTCCACATTTCGATATCTCAAGACCTGATATCCAAAACTATTTCATGAGTCTTCTTGAAGTAAACTTCAATAATGCATTCGTCGCAAATATCAGCCACCAGAGATGCATGGGAGAAGGCCAGTCCCGACAAGTATATCGTCAGCCGTACTTCCCCATATACTCCAGATTTTTCTCCAGTTGCGGTCCTCAGGCAAAAGCTTGGTGTTATGCAGATACGACTCACGGACGATGTCTTTTCGGATAATGGAAGCAGTAGCTCCAGTATCAATCGTAGCTGCAAGTTCTTTCCCGCCGATGGTCGCATCTACTATCAGACTCCTGTTGTCTCTCTTAGTTTGGGATACTTGGATTGTGGTCCTGGGGGTGTCGATTCCAGAACCCAACTTCTGCCTCGCGAAGTTGGTTCTTAAGCATTTCCCGACTGCTGGTACTGAGAGTTAATAACAGCAGGTCGATTGTTGTCACTGCCAGATGCTTCCCTCTGCTGTCCCTGACTGTTGCAATGTGGACAATTGCTGCGCTGGGTTCCTGCACTGACGCATTAGATGTCCAGTTTCGTTGCAGTTCCAGCAACGCATTTGAGCTCGGGAATTGTTATTCGATGAAACCTCCATTCTTACACAAAAACATCCAATGGTGGCCAATTCTCTGACTCGATGAGCTCCTGGGGATGCTTGATCAGCTGCCTCTAATGTCAGAGCATAAGCTGCTGCTTCGGCAAGTGTGCGTTTTCCAGCCATTCGTACTGCTAGTTGAAGTTCTGAGTCAGCTATAGCACGAGTGAAAGCGTCCTTTGCCATCAGGTTGATGATCTCTTCACCAGTGTTAGGATATGACAAATGTGCTATGCGTTCAATATCTGCTTGAAGTTGTTGAAGAGTTTTGCCTCTCTTCTGGACTTTGCTACACAGCTGCACTCGATACACTTCTAGCATTTGATCATCACCTAACCGCATCTCGATTGCTTTCACGATAGCATTGTAGTTGCGTTGATTGTCAACGGAGATGGTTCGCAAAAGCTCCGCAGCTGGACCAGGCAAAGCCAGTGTAAGTGTGATGGCTTTTCCTCGTCATCCCAGTTGGATCAGCTTCGAACTGTTTCTTATAAATTGTCTATTGCGTCTGACCGTCGAAAGTTGGAGGCTTCATTTCCTTCATTCGTGGACAATCTCCAGAAATTTCCGGAACAATTTGTTTCTTTACAATTTGAAGCCATTTAGCTAGGTGTTTGACTTTCTTTTCGATAGTCTCAAAATTATCCTCTACTTTTTGACTTTCTGTTCGATTGTTGCTACATAATTATCTACCTTCCCAACTTTCTCTTCTTCAGCGATAAATGTAGTAGATAATGTAGACTTTTTCAAATCGATTATCAATCACCGTGAATTTCGACTAGAGGACATTCTCAAACTTCTTACCCTGTTCCTAGAATTGTTTCTGGAGCTGCTGGCGATGTTCTTCAAGCTGTTTACTTTGATCTTCTGTTGGCGCTGTTCTGCTCGTAGTTGTTCGAGCTGAAGTTCCAATTGATTGTTTTGGCTTTTGGATTGTTGGCGCTGTTCCTCGCGTTGTTGTTCCAGTTGCTGTTATTTGTTGCTCTCGGACATCAAAAACAATCGAATTAGGATCTTCGCTTTATTGCGTCATGAAGACGAATAATATATCGCTCTTTCCTCCTGTTGGGGACAGCTGCCGGAGACTCAGTTCAGCTTTCAACTCCACAGTTGTGAGCTGGTCTAATGATTTGCGAACCATTATTGTTTAATCACACCTTCTTTTTTTTTTTTAAACACACTTAATCGTTAACCAAATTACTCTTCGCTATTCTCGAATTTTTACGATTCTCTATATTCACTTCAACTGTTCACTTCACTATGTTCACTTCACTATGTTCTTTAACCGTTTCTCTACAGTTCACAGTTTTCTAGAAATTTCTTATCCAGAAATGGTTTTATCCCACTTCTGACACCAATGTTAAAATAAAGCCGGGCTTCGAATGATAAAACACTTTTCTCTTTTATGTTTAACAGTAATTTATTTAAGCACACCGTTATTTCTAGAATTAAATTATTTACAAACCGATTTCTTGTTTAACAATTTAATCACTTTATTTCACTTATTTGAAATTCAATACCAACGATTAAATTCGCGCACTACACTTTCCAAAATTTAATTCAGTTAACTTTCACTCAGTTAACACTATTCAAATCACTTTCAGGTCACAATAAAAACTAACTCTCTGGTTGTCGCTTCATCTCTGTTCATACCATTCCACATACAGATGACATATTCTCGCGGAGATTCCCGCATTTACTAGATGGTTCGAGAAGTGGTTTTGATAGCACCAACTTTTCTGAAATCAAATGTTCGTTTATATCTCCGGGTGCTCCACATATTGGTGGGTTATGGGAGGCAGAAGTAAAGAGTTTTCAGACACATATTCGCAAATCAGTAGGAAGTACTAAACTTACATTTGAGGATTTTTCAACGCTTCTTGCTCGCGTGGAACCATGTCTAAGCTCCTGACCTATTTCCCCCATATCGGACAACCCTTCTGATATTGTCCCCTGACTCCAGGGCATTTCTTTAAGGGTGGTCCTCTACTTAGTTCTCCTGAGTCCCTAGAAGACAAAAGCTTAAAATTCGTCATCACTCGTAATGGTTTGTGTCCTTCCCATAAACTGAGCTTAATCCTAATCCGTTTATCTTAAGATTAACTGCAGATCGGTATGCACATGTATTTTTTGAACAAATGTTTTTATTATTTTACAAAACAGTCTAAATCGTTTTTTTGCACTTATAAAAAAACTGTACGAATCTACTAGCATTAAAATACGTGAAAAATGTATCTCTTCATTGGTTGATCCTAATAATTTGGCTCTAATTTTTATATTATACATTTAAAATTTATAATTATAAATTAAAAGGAGTGAGTGGAGTCCCTCCATAAGCAAAAGCTCCCCCCATTTTATTTAAGTATGCTTTAGTTATTCAGATTCTTTTCTTCTACCACGTCTTTTTGTTGTATTCTTTAGCAGCGGAAGCTGCAAGGCGTCCGGTAATGTTCAGGTGAAATTTACTTGAATCTATAAAAATAATGTCTATAGTAGTGATATGAATTGTTAAATGGCGTTCTCCAAACGTTTAATAATTTTCCATCAAAATATCCCCACAAATTTTTCCATTTCTTGTTTTTTGACTTAAGTTAAGTGACTTTAAATAAGCCCTCGTCCCATTCTGTTCCCGACACGTATGAGGAAAGACTTTCAAGAAATAAAATTGTTTGTATATACTTACTCCCAGCTCTCTTCTTCTTTTTCTTTGATTCCTTTCGAACTACCGTCCAATTGTGCTCTGCAACTGGCGACCCCAAACATATTGAATAAACCAGCGCATCACCAACAAGTTTTCGAGCTACACTTCAAACCTCTCAACACCGTGTCTGCCTGGCCGTCCCTCCATCCGTATGTCTGTAGGTCAAGGGTTTTCGGGCCTTACATTTTCAGCTAGGCTAATGAAATTTGGTACATGTGATCCCTTGTTCGTTGGGTGTTGTAGAACGAGGGAAGACTCTGATTGGCTTTAACTTGGCAATGCAAAGTGTTGTAACTCTTACTTCACATCAAGTGCTTATTTTTACCTCCAAGTGGTATACATCGGGTACTGGTCTCATCCAACCGGTTAGTCAGGCCCCTTGAACAGAGCTGGTGGCGGATGATCCGAAAGGCCAACGGCAGCCCTCAATCCCGTAGTGGATACTGATGGCTCCGGGTCCTAGGGGTATCTAATAAATTGGAACTGGCCCTCCAGGTTGGGATTTGTGCTTTGGGTTAACTACCCAATCATGGAAAAATCTAACGGTTACGAAGCAACCAATAGCCCCGGAAGAGACCGATTTTAATGTTGACGACACGGCTAAACGAAAAAAGACAACTACGTTCGTATCTGCACCCGGAATGTGAGAACATTAAACAGGAGATGTGCAAGCGAACAACTTGCGGAAGCCCTTAACTGCTACAAAGCAGACATTATTGCCATCCAGGAAATAAGATGGGATGGGCCGTGCAAAAAGAGGATGAAGAATTGTTACATCTTCTACGGACCGTGTTATAGTGAGCAGAAGAAGCGACTATATGAATGCGGATTTGTTTTAAGTGCCAGGCTCAGGCAAGAAGTCTTATGTTTCCAAGGCATTATCGAACGCATTGTAACAATCCGCATCAAGGCCAAATTCGCCAACATTAGCCTTATATGCGCTCACGCCCCAACGGAGGAAAAAGATGATATAGCTAAAGACTGCTTCTATGAGCTCCTTGACAAAACCTATGAGCGACTACCGAAGTACGATGTTACAATCGTGCTGGGAGATTTTAACGCATAGGTAGGAAGAGAAGAAATCTTAAGCAGTATTGTCGAAAAACAAAGCCTACTCGACACTACGTCTGGTAACGGACTAAGGCTAATTGACTTCGCTACGGAACGAAATTCCACTATAGCAAGTGGCATTCCTCACCTCGATTTCCATAAGGGGACATGGCGGTCTCCAGATCAACTAACGGTCAACCTAATTGATCACAGAGCGATATACAAGCGCCACACATCCAGTATTTTGGATGTCCGAACTTTCCGAGGAGCTAGCATCGACTCGGACCACTACCTTGTTGCAGCCAGTGTTAGAATGCGGATATCCACCACGCCACAACAATCCAGAAATACCGTAAAAAAATTTAATGTCGAAAGACTGCAATCGCAAGAGACCGCCAAGACCTTCGCGCAACGAGTATCCCTAAACCTCTCGATTAGCACCATACCACCAACATCGAATGTCGAAGAACTATGGCAACGATGCCAACAAGCCATTAGATCAGCCGCAACTGATGTGCAAGCTTTCCCGCGCCCACCAGCAATAAACCCCTAATTTGATGAGAAATGTCGACAGATGCTGGCAGCCAAGAACGAGGCCTACAAGGCTAAGCTAAGGATTTTTAGAAAGAAGAAAAAAGAGCAAGAAATGCGCGCGATCGAGGATATAGAGAGGTTCCACTCCAGGAATGATGTTCGCAATTTTTACCAAAGTGTAAAACGTCAAAGCCAAGGATACAAGGCTCGAACAGAATCCTGTCGAAATGAACAAAGAAATATCGTAGTTGAGACACAGTCTATGCTGAGGATAGGGAAGAACCACTTCTGCAGACTGTTAAACGGCGATGACGAACAACATTCCGCTGTCAGGCAGAACGAACCATTCAATATTGAAAACGACAGCGAAAGCTGCCAACCACCCGACCTGAGTGAAGTGAGGATAGCAATATGTAGTTCATAAGGGAATAAATAAAAGATACTTGTTCTTCGGTAAACGTTTTAATAAGGAATGAATATCGGATGGATATAGAGAGGAAAAAAAAAAAGATACATGTGTGAAAGAGATATATATATATTACTTATAACACAAGAAAAATAATATACACCCGTGTTGCCACTTTATGGTATAACAACACCCCCTCTCAACGCGGGTAGTGGTTGGTGTTGAGGACTTCCAAATCCTTGGATGCATTTTTTGTGACTTGGTCCAAACAATGCTTTTGTCAGGACATCAGCAATCATCTGTTGTGTAGGAATGTACTCTACATTCAACTCGCCTCGTTGGAAAACCTCTCTTACGCAATGATGACGGATGTCAATGTGCTTGGTGCGGGAATGGTACGATGAATTTTTCATCAGCTTTTGTGCCCCTTGGTTATCGCAGAAAATTGTTGTCGGACCAGCGTTGTCACCAAGGAATCCAAATTCTTTAAGTATATTTCGGAGATAAACAGTTTCCTTCGATGCTTCTGTCAAAGCCATATACTCAGCCTCGGTGCTGGATAAAGCAATTGATTTTTGCTTCCTTGACTCCTAAGTTATAGCTGCATTTGCTAATATAAAGACAAATCCGGTGTATGAAAATCTATCGTCGATGTTACCCCCCCAATCTGAGTCGACGAAGCCCATGAGTGGACGACTGGATTTCTTAAATACCAATCGGTGATTCTCTGTTTCTCGAAGATACCTCAGCACGCGCTTAGCCGCCTTCCAGTGCTCCTTCCCGGTATCGTTATTAAATTGACTTAAAGCACTTACGGTATGTGCGATATCCGGACGCGTTGACACTGCTTAATACATGAGAGATCCTATGAGTGATGTATATGGGACTGATTTCATATCTTCTCTCTCCGTTTCAGACACTGTTCCTTTGCACAATTTTGCATTACCATCCAATGGCGTTGATATGCCTTTCGCCTCTTGCATACCGTAATCAGCCAGAATGTTTTGTATATATTTTCGCTGACGCATTGTCACAGTCCCTTTTGTTATATTTTGTTCAAATTCCATGCCTAAGTAATAATGCAACTTACCTAGATCTTTCATTTTAAATTTTCGGGATAGATGTTCTTTTAAATCATTGTAGGCACTCTTCGTGTTGGTTCCGACTATGATATCATCCACGTAGATTACGACTATCATGTAGATTTCATCTTTCTCCAAAATGTAGATGCACTTCTCCGTGTTTAGTGGCCTCAGTCCCATTTTCACTAGTTCTTGGTCCAATTTCATAAACCACTTCCTTCCTGATTGCTTAAGTCCATAAAGCGCTTTCTTCAACGAATAAACTATATCATCTTCCCCTTCGACGAACTCCGCAGCATGCTCCATATACAAATCTTCATCATCGAGGTCCCCGTTTATGTATGCCATTTCGAAATCCAGTTGGAATAACTCTAGATCAAACTCAGCCGCTAGTGCCATAAGAATACGTATGGAACTTTGTCTGGCAACTGGAGAAAAGGTTTCGTGGAAATCAATGCCTGGTTGCTGTGAACAGCCTTTTGCAACCAAACGTGCTTTCCTCTTCTCGACGCTTCCATCTGCATTGAACTTCGTTCTTAAAACCCCAACGGATGACCTTTTTGGTTTGTGGACGTTTAACAAGCTACCACGCTTTCATTTCTCGAAGAGCTTCAAACCCAGCCTTCATTGCATCCTTCCACTCATCAGCGTATGGACCAGCCATAGCTTCCTCCACCGTTGGATCCGGAATGTCATACGCAAAGCTTGTTTCTGCTTCTACTTTCTTTTCCTCCTTAGCTATCGGCATCATCATATTGTACAACTTTCTTGGTCTGCCTCTTTTACCTGTTCTGAGAAATGTTGGTCTGCCTGGTAGCCTCGTGGAAGTGACTGGGGTTTGTTGATAATTTATTTCTGCATCTCGGTGCTGTTCGCTGTTGTTATCCGTGTCACTAGTTTCTGACTTTGGATCTTGAAGTTCTTCTTCAGCTTTGTGTTGATTGAAGACATCATTTTTGGTTTCGTTTCTCTCATCGCCTTTATCTCCCGTATTTATAGCTTGATCCTTAACTGCTCCAGAATTGTCAAGTGGTATTTCGAAGTCAATACCTTCGCTCGGTTTCCGCTTCAAGACTCGGTGCCTTGATAAACCGGACGTCTCTGCTAACAACTATCTTTCTTGCAGTGGGATCCCAAAGAGGGTAAGCTTTCGATGTGGTAGAGTATCCCGTAAAGATACATTGCTTAGACCTTGCTTCAAATTTTCCTTTGCCTGTATTTTTATTCAATGCAAATGCTTTACATCCAAAAGTTTTGAAGTTCGATACATCTGGCTTATAGCCATATCTGACTTCAAATGGAGTCATATCATTCAGACTTCTTGTTGGGCAACGATTTCTTATATAAGCAGCTGTTGCAATTGCTTCCGCCCAGAAACTTGGTGGCAGTTTCGCTTGTAGCATTAAACACCTGGCCATTTCGACTAGTGTGCGGTTCATTCTCTCCGCCGTGCCATTTTGTTGCGGGGTGTGCGCCACTGTGTGCTCTCGTCTAATTCCAGCTCGTTGTATCAGCTTTGTAAAATCCACACCACAATATTCTAATCCGTTGTCAGTGCGTAACGTTTTGATTCGGCATTCCGTCTGATTTTCTGATAGGCTTTAAAGTTCACAAACGCCTCCTTGACATCACTTTTCGCTTTCAGAAAGTATACATCCACATACCTTGACTTGTTATCAATAAATGTTGCGAACGACGTGGCTCCTCCTAGTGACCTCGTTCTCATTGGTCCACAAACGTCGGAATGAATCAACTCTAGCAGTTTGTGACTTTTAGTTTGTGATGACTGAGGGAATGCAGTCGCACTTTGCTTCCCTTTAATGCAGACTTCACATACTGACAATTGTCCTGAGATGTTGACGGAAATGCCTCTGGCGATTTTATTGGATATCAGCCTTTTAAGATCCTTTTCATTTAAATGGCCATAACGCTGGTGCCATTTCTCTGAATCGATAGGCTTTTCTCCGACTGCGGATGCGGACTCTCCAAACGATTCAATAAAATATAAATCGCCCCTTCGCGTCGCACTTACTACGTATTGGACATTTTTGTTTTTGATCACCGCTTCATTTTTCTTTAAGTAAATATTGTATCCATTTGACGCTATTTTTGAGATCGACAAAAGATTCGTTTTTAGTTCTGGTACACAAAGAACGATTTCCAATTTAATTATCTTTCGACTGTCTCCATTTTGTATGTTCAGGTGGATAGTACCTTTGCCGATAATTTTTGTGGTTCGGTCAACTGCTAGTCGTACATTTTGATTTGCCACTTCAGTTAAATCCGTAAACTTACGTTTGTCTTGGCACATGTGCGATGTTGCTCCACTGTCGACACACCAATCAGTCGTTGAGTTTGATTCAACTCCCATTGTTATCGCTAAGGTCGCCTTCTCACCTTTATCAGCAACAAAACTACAATCCTTCGAGACAGAGCTTGAACACATAGCAACAGCAGCAAACATATCATCTTCAGCGTTTGATGTGCTTTGTTTTGTCGTTCTGAGTTTAGTCTTACTCCAACACTCAGCTGCTTTGTGTCCCACCTTATGACAAAAATTGCACTTGTAAAACTTCTGTCCAGTCTGGTTTCTTCCCATTAAATTTCTTGGGGTTGTCTGCGGCTCGTTCTTATGTTGAAAATATCTGTTTTGCTTACCTGCCGTCCTTGTGAAAAATGCTTCTTGATTTTGTTTAGCATGTTTTGACTTTTCTTTTCGAGAACTAAATTCCTCCAACAATTTTATTTTCAGCGCCTCTGGTGTTGGTAAAGCATCCCTTGCCTCTATCGCACAGCGAAAGTTTTCATAGCTCTCAGGGATGCTATACAGCAACAGTATAGACAAAAGATCTCCGGCGACTTGAACTTCCATCTCTAGCAGCTTGTCCACCGTCGCGAAAAAACTATTAAGATGTTCCATCATGTTATCTCCCTCTTTCATTTTTGTGAACAGCAGCATTTTCAACAGCGTGGCCTTACGCTCCGGTCCTCTTGATTGATACACCTCTTCCAGCTTCGCCCAGACATGATTTGATGTTGCGCAGTATTTAATATGGCACAGCTCAGGCGGCGACATAGCTAAAATTATGTCGGCTCTTGCTTTTTGGTCTGCTACATCCCAAGTGTCGATGGCAGCTTGGTTCGAGATTGTTGAGTTATCTAGCGTAATCGGCTCCGGCTTAATTTTTCCTCCAGTAACATAGTCCCAGGAATCATTTTTTATCAAAATTGCTCCCATTTGCAGCTTCCAGGTATCAAAATTTTCTTTGTTAAGTTTCTCGATGTTCGCAGAATGTGCCGACATCTTGAAAATGAATATAGGTGTATATTTAATGTTACCCTAACTGCAATCAGCAATACTTCTTTTTAAATCTGTTTATTCCTGTTGATTTGTTGGATTGATTAAACTTTATAAAATTATACGCAGTTAAATATTTTTCTGGTCCCATAACCTGTAGTTCGTAAGCGAATAAATCAAAGATACTTGTTTTTCGGTAAACGTTTTAATAAAAGAATGAATATCGGATGGATATAGAGAGGAAAAAAAAAGATACATGTGTGAAAGAGATATATATATATTACTTATAACACAAGAAAAATAATATACACCCGTGTTGCCACTTTATGGTATAACAACAAGTTCCATGATGGAATATTTGTACCATTGCGGTAGCTAAAATAACTTGCCGAAGGTTTGGTGAAAAATGGGATAGGTGATTAGCATTTGAAGTGGACTGTATATTTGAAGATACAACAGACTTAGTTGCTGCTGTAGGCTTCGAAACAGATGGTTCACTGATGGAACCAGAGGGAGTGGTATCTAAGTGCAATAAAGTATGATGCATGACGTGAATTAGGTTATTGCCAAGCAATTATACCAATAGTTATGATTGCGACCGCTAGAAATCATGCTACCAGTATTCATATTGAAACTTCTTTCTCTTTCACAGCGACCAAAATACACAATAATATTTATTTCATTAATGATACTAGAATGATATAAATAATGTCGAAATAAGATTATACGAACATTAATCTTATAATTGAAAGTAACCGGTGATCATGTGAATAATAATGATTTTTCCTTATTTGCCAAAACTGAAAATTGCGTTTGGGGAAAATTGGGCCAAACCAATTGTGGGGAACTCATGAAAACAGTAATAGTTGTATAAAAATTAAATAAATTGTAAAATAAATTAAATATGGCCTAAATGCAAAAATCTGTTATATGGATCTTCTCGAAGAAACTGGGTATGCAGTTTTGTTGGAACTAATACGCTTATAGCATATGTTTATTCGACCCCTTACCACTGATTGGGGGAAGTCTAATAAAATACGATTGATGTGTGTTGTTGAGCTTCTTAATAAGAACTGAACCAATTTATTTAGGAACATGAACTTATATACTAACAAAGTGCTTATCTTACAAATAATATTTACAAATGAGTTCGCGTGCAAGTCATTTGACACACTAAAAAAGTGCTTATTTTACAATTGTTAATAAGTATCAAAAACGCATTCGCGTGTAGGTATGTCATGTGACACTGAAATTGAGTGTACGTTTGGCTTATGCAAACGCACATAAATTCTTCTGTTATGCTGACATAAGATGCTGCGGCCTCCTTACATGGGAATTACACAAAAGTCATCATCATCTAAAACGACTTGTGAAGGTGCGTACGCTACTGGCTCGGTGTATTCTTACTGCTGCATGTGGTAGCTGTCGTCTGTGTTGGACGTGATGTTGTGTCAGGAGGAATAACACTGTAGCTATTATCAGTATTGTAGTAACGGAGCCTGAAGATGGTATACTGTTGATGTTTATGGTATTTCAGTTCCTTTAACATCTTTTCCTGGCCTTGTTGGTACTTTATTGAATGATCCAGTTGGATGATATCCTTTGTTACGTAGCGTCGGTTTGGATAACAATTAAGTCTTTTGGGCTTAGATATGTAATTACAAATTATATCAACTAGGTTCGCCCAGTGCTCGAAAATCGACCACACATTTTTTTTATATCATTATCTACTATATAGATAAATAAAATTGGTGTAGCTCTGTTTGATTTGAAGCGAATTTGAATGTCTGTCTTTAAATAAAGAAATCGTAAAAATTACTGATCGTAGGTAGGTATTCGTGTCAGTTCTGGAATAGATAGTAACTAACTAATATTGTTCTTAACTTCTATAACGTTGAAAAAACAAAAATAGCACTGAAATGAAACAGATTGCATTAAATTTTTTTTCATGCTGTACTTTTATATTTCTTATTCAATAATATTTTTAATTTTTTGCTATGAGATAACAAAATGCGCACAATAGAAGAGTAATAAAATAATAGCATTCTTCTTCCAGTCCAGTCCAGATGTGGCAGAAAAGGTAAGGTACCTGCGACCAAAAAGAGTAAAAATAATTTTTAAATTTGAAAACAAAATATCTTCATGCCACTGCTCACTGCTAAAACATTACTACGAAGGCCATCCCTTTCCGATTTGAAATTTCGAACGATTGCAAGGAACGGTCCGAAGTTACCGCCCTTCTTCAAATTATCCAGCGTAGTTCACCGCTACGATAAACTTGCTGGGCAAGGCAATGAGAAGGAAAGAGAGAAAGATATTGGCACTAAAATGGTACGGAATGGTACGTATGGTACGGCTTCGCGACGTAACAAATAATCAACTCTATTTCTTTCCCTCTCACGCCTACCCGTCAAATTTCTTTGCCGAGGCATATCTACCTAATATTCCGTCGAAAAAAAAGATATCAAAATGACTTAACGAAGAATAGGTAATAATTGGCCAAAACCAGGATCAGAGCACAGTGAAACCACAATTATTGTAGGATGGCTATGGGCTATCTAATAATTCGTGTAGGATACAACTGACTTCGAATGACCGGAAGCCAAATGTACTTCCGTTCATCAGACTAATGCAACCACACCTGCGGATAACTTCTCTCCCTCATTCGCTTAACCCAAACGAACACGACACACATTCATCCGCCACGCCCCCACACGCCAAACACTTTCGTTTCGGTGAGGTGGCTCAGTGGCTGCTCTATGTATAGTGCTACACTATACAAATAAGGTCAATAATAATAGCCCAACGCAACCACAGAAAATACAATTTTGTACAATATTCGGGCAACATTATGATTACCTATAACTTATAAAAGACAGAGTAGGTATACGTATCCAATCCAATCACCAATACGCGTGCGCATATTCCCTTCTCTTCTTAATTCGCTTAACGCACACCATTCACCCCACACTATGTTAAAGCTACATTAGAGTTATACGCATACGCATATAGAAAAGTTCTCTTTGTATGATTCTCTTTTTTTAATTTCTGATTCATACAATAGAAGGAGACAGTCACAGGACTTCGACTGAGCGAAAGAAAAATGTGACTTATCCAATTACCCATACCCACCCCTGCGCATATACTTTTCTCTCTTTCTTTGCTTAACTCCCATCATTCAAACGTGACACTCGCCGCACAGATAGCTAAGCTATAAAGCTATCTTTCTTTGTATGTTTACAATGTTGTTGTTGTAACCAAGGTAATTTAAAAACATTATTTTACCAATTTTGCAATAACTTTTTTGAAATTATAATTCTTTTCGACCGATCTATGAGCTGTACGCTTCAATTTGGTAAAAAAAAAAATGCAATTTTACTTCATTAAATAGGGTAAATATGTTCTGAAAGAAATTGGGTCGGCGATTAATATAGTGGATATTAGTTTCGTTAGGCATACTAAATATCCATGTATTAGAATGATGCATTCTTACCCAATAAGTTTTTGTTGGAACAGTGCGTGTTACAAAAGTTGTAGATAAAATCTGCTTATGGTGAAGAATATTCATCTCACAGGAACTGATTGTAGAGCTAGATGTAAACAACGGATGTTCAAGATTACACCAAAACATATTTGAAGACCTTTGTCTGCATGATGAAAATTCGAACTTTGTCATTGGGTAAAAACGATCAACTTGAATATTGACTAACAAGTAGTCCGATGAAGGGACAATGAAGGTAAAATTTGTATTGTGCTGCGTTGGTACTTGAAGCACGTTGAATACCTTAAAGTCTTCGTTGTATAATAGAGGCAAAGTGATTTCAATTATCATGTTGCTGCAGGTAACCCTTGCCTTTGGGTGTAATTCCTTATAGAGTTGTAGAAGAGATTCACGATGTCTTTCACCAGGTATCATCAATGTCTGAGGAATATTGTAGTGTATTCTGTTTAACTCGTATTTTAATTGATCAACTGTTAAAATAAGTGGATGTATTCTTCCGCAGTGAGATGACAACAATACGTCCAGCAAAATGCCCTGTGTTGTTTGATAATTTATCATCATAAGTATAGTATTAAGAGCTGTTTCAGTAAATTTGAGAAGAGTGTTGTGTTGATCCGTTTGACTACCTAGGTTGTTTAACAAATCTGTAAAAAACCTGCAATTGGTTTTCATTCGGTACATATTGCTTTTTGAATATATTTATTGTTGAATCAATTATCGAAATTCGATTCTTGACAAGATCCATTATATAATTTTGGTTTTCGTAAACATTTTGTATCGTTTCTTCGTACTTTGCTGCAAGCCCTTGATCTAGTATTCCAAAGAGTTAGTTGCTTATTGTTCCAACAAAATCAAATGGCGACCGTTTTCTTTTGGGTGTTGGTTCATTACTGGCATGCAATAATATATCGTTGTTTAGCTCAATTCGATGCAGTTGTCGCATAAATTGATCCAATGTACTTTTGCGCAGTAGAGATTTTGTCACATTGCTTTGACTACGATTACAGAGCTCAGTCATTTGCCTTACGCGTTCTTTTTATGTATAGTACTCTGTCCAGCAACTGGTTAAATTAAAGAATACAATAACCTTCCATGAACTTGTAATCAAATTCGCTTGACCAACGTCTTCAAAGAAAATTCCTGGTTGGTAGTCGAATCTAGTAATTTTGACTTCGTTGTTGATTCGTGGAGAAGTTGACTCTTGAATTGGTTTTCCTGTGACTATCGAAACCAATAAAAAATAGTTTTCGTCTTCGTTATTTGCTTTGCCTTTCAGATAGATTCGCGTTTTCCAATCTGCCTTCGACGACATACAGATTATCTTCATCAAGATGTGGGGCTAGTGATAACAGCTTGCTCGCCTTCGGAAGGTTAGAGTCCATTAGTAAGTGCGCAATCTCGGCCCAGAAGTGCTTTTGTTGTACTACTCGAATTACGGTCTTGCTGGCGGCTTCTAGTTCCAACGCGGTTAAAGCTTCTCTTGGGACATTAGTTCCCTTATTTCTGCAGTTTTGGCTAAATCGTTGACACTACGCCACTATTCTGAATAGTTTGTTGTATGATGAGAATCGGTGGAATATGTCATTGTTTTATATTATATACAACAACTTTTAATGCGATTCTTGATTCTGGAATATTAACTTCATCAACTTCGAATATAGGCCAGGCAGAGTTAGGATTACGTACCCAATCCGGACCAGTACACCGTAAAATGTGATCTTTTAATTGATTTGGTGTTACACCTCTGGATGCAGAGTCAGCTGGGTTATCGATCGATCTTATATGCCTCCAAGAATTTGGGTCAGTAACTTCCTGTATTTGGGACACTCTATTTTCCACGAAGTTTTCCATTTGGATGGACATCCTTTAATCAACGCCAAAGCAATTGTAGAGTCAGTCCAGGCAAAAATGCCATCTACTTGTGAACCAAAAATCCTCTTGAGTTCTTTTAGAATCTTTGACAGCAAATGAGCTCCGCAAAGTTCCAACTTAGGCAGCGTAATTTTCTGCTTTATGGGCGCCACTTTCGTTTTGGCTGTCAACAACGTTATTTTTGAGTACCATTTTGTAATTTTACTCTTGAGTAGACCACTGTTGCATATGCGTCTTCTGATAAATCGCAGAAGCCATGTAACTCCATTTTCTTAAATTTATTAAGTCCTATCCATCTAGGGATCCCTATGTCTTGAACTGCTTGCAGGTTGGTTCAAAATGTGTACCAATCGTTTTGTAATTCGTTTGTAAGCTGATCATCCCAGTTGAAATTGGACTTCCATAATTTCTGCATTAGCAGTTTTGCACGGATAGTGTCACGTGCTAACCATCCCAAACGGTCATACAATTTCGCAATTTCAATCAAATTTTTTTTTTTAATCTTTATATCCAATTCTTAACAGATTTTTTCAAAAACACAATCAAATACGGCGCATACATTCTTGCGCTTCACATCGACCAAAGCGCCACAAAATTTTACAACGAAACATTTTATATAAAAGATACCTACCATTGTATGTGCCCTGTGCCCTTTTTTTCCATTTTTCGAGTTCCATTGTGGGAAGAAGTTGCCCTCGTTTATAACACCTCGCAATAAATCTTTACAAATTTTATAAATTGATCTCAAATAGCTGAAGAATCCACGTGATTTTATGTGAACTGTCAAAAGAGTCCCCGCCTCACTTAACAACTTATGGGAAGCACTCAGCATCGAAAATCAACGATTTTGTCTTCAATCGGATACAAGACAAGAAATAAGTGGCAAGACAATTTGTGACGGCAGCAAGACAACAGCCCTGCTATATAACCTGCTCATCTTCTTGCCCAACAAACTGCAGTACAGTAGTGTCAAGATATCCACTAATCTGCCTGGTACCACGTCAACCAACGCCAGAAGCTAAGGAGCTGCAGTTGCGTTAGAAGCGAAAGTTCAAACCAGCTATGCTTATAGCGACCACCACACACGACGGACGCGGTCGATGCTCCGACCGACATACGGACCTACAATTGAAGGTTTCATACCAACGCTGATATAGCATATCATCGAAGCTGCAGGTCAAAATCGGTGTATTAACAAAAGACACCCATAACCAATTAAGATTTTAAGCATGCACCCAACCCACAATTTGTCCATCATCATGTTAGTATTAATTTAGTTTTAAGAAAGAAACAAAAAATCAATCAAACAACGTTCAATCTCAAAGGTATGCCTCAAGTTGATGCATTATAAAATCCTAAATTTTTAGCGATTTTACTTTTAACAGCAAACATTTAAATCATATGCAACACCCTACTACGAATTGTGCGCACAACACGGAGTACGGATACAACAATACAACAAATTACTCATCAATCAAACCATTCACACATAACCAATGATTCGTAAGTTTTTTATTTATTTTGTATTGACTTAGGTTTCAAGGCTACTTTAACATAAAACATTTATTAAATATTCTAAATTTTTAACTTAACTATATTACCGAACAATATACATATACATATATAGATCAAACTAACGATACCAAGAGGCCTTAAAGAAAAGAAAATTTAGTTTTATTAGTTCAATCATTTTTTTTTTGAAGTACCATTATTTTTTTAATAGTTGAGAGAGAAATACTCTTAATTTTGTTTATATAATAGAATGTGTTTGTTTATAGCTCTTAAAGCATTCACTTTTAATAAGTCTAGAAGTTCTCGCTCCAATCCAATTAAATCAAAATGAATTTTGTTTACCTTAAAAATGAACTCGGAATGAATTTTGTTAATCATGGGAAACTAAACAGTTGGTGCGATGGAGTGATGTGAAAGGTTAACCTAACTTATTTTAGCATAGCATAACTCATTTTAAACGGGGTTACTCATTCCACAATCTCGGCATTGGGTAACCACGGAGATCTGTACAATAGTGTTAACATAAGGGTGGGATAAAGCCGATTAAGCAGTCATGTATGAACTGTTTCTACTTGGTCAATAACACCTGACCAACTTCGAATCTGTGTCTCTTTTTTTACATAGTGTATCTTCAATTAATTTCATCTTTTTCTTCGTCTTCCTCTTCTTTACCAATCCTTTAACTAGATAGATTTTGTAGAAAAATCATTTATTATTACTGAGGGATCCTGGATCATCATTTTTTGAAAGCGAGTTTTAGTAGCAAAATAACCCACCCCATCCGACGAGTTTTCGCCTGGCTTCTGCAAGCGTGCTGCCTCTTGCTACTAGGGTTCCAAATAACACCGAACTCACCCGCTTGCTTACAATATTTTCACATCATCACTGATTGTCACCTTGAATTGAATGGTATCAGCTGATGGACTCCAATGGATGCCCAATGTCTTGATCGTGTCTTTTTTTTCTATCTTAATGTAATGATGATGCTGTCCGTCTGGTAATATTTCGGTTAGTAGCTCATAACTGTTACGAGACCATTTTCTGAGGTAAAATCCAAGTTCCTTTAGCATAGAAATCAATTGAGAATGAGCCTCTATGCAATCGGTTAACGTTCCTCGCCCAGACATTACATCGTCGACATAAAAATCATTTTTCACGATTCTGATGCAATGGGAAACCGTAGGTGTCAGTGGCTAGTTTTTGAAGTGTTTTGACAGCTAAGTATGGCGCTGCCGCTGTCCCGTATGTAACTGTAGTAAGCTTGCAATTTTTATTTCATCGGTTACTGAATTTCGCCATACGATCCTTTGGTAATCATGATAATTGCTGCATATTTTTATTTGACGGTACATCTTTTCGATATCCCCAGTAAAGACGTATTAATGCTGTCTCCATCGCAGTATAATTGTTGTCAGATCTTCTTGGAGCCTGGGCCCCACTAACATCAACTTGTTTAGATTAACACCGGTTGACGTTCTTGCCGATGCATCAAATACGACTCGTAATTTTGTAGTTGTACTATCTGGCTTGTGCACAGCATGATGAGGCATATAATGAGCTTCGCATTGTCGTTTTTCATTGTGACATACTTCAACCAGAGATAAAGGAAATAAATAGATACCAAACTTCTACCTCTCTCACCCTGAATCCCGGCAAGAGTTGGTAGTTTATGTTGTAATCCACCACCAATGCACTCCTATCTGTGAATACATGTATTTCCGAGTAAAAAACTTCAGCAGAACAGAAATTGTGGGCTTAGGACACTTTCATTAACAGCTGTTTTTTTTACGATTTCTTGTAATAAAAAAATATAAAATAGATATCAGAAAGAAATCAAAGGAAATCAAAACTTCCTTAATTATTAATTATTTTCAGGAAAAGAAATATTGTTGTATAATTTGTGCTCATGATTAAAGATATCTGCCCTACTTTGTTCATGTTAAACATATTTGACATACAGCGAAACTGATATTATTCAGAGTTTAAACGCAATATTGGAAACCCTAAATAATTAAAATACGCGTTTTCTGGTTGGTAGGTACAAAACAAAAAAAATTTATATCAATTGCATGCCATACAAAACATACAAAACACCAAGTTTTTTACAAAACAAAATTTTCTTGCTAAAAAAAGAAAAGATATGTACATAATTTTAAATTATATATTAGATAATAGGCCGAAAGGCAGTAGATTTAAGTTGTTAGCGTGTAATTTAGGGCGCCCGCATAGGGCAAGTAAGTTAGTTATGTAGTTGATAAGTAGGCTAGTTTTTTCTTGAATTTTTGTCTAGCATGTAAGTTAGTTTTAAGAGTATTTAAAATAAAAATGAAATGAAAAAAATGCAAAACAATTTTATTGTTCTCAGCAGTTTTTTTTGTACTATTTTTCAACCAAACAAATTTCAAGATTTGATTATATTGATTAATCAATACTGAACGCAGTGCTTATTTCTTAAATTTTTCTTGGATGCGCTCATTGGTGGTGGCAATGCTACAGCTGTTTTTACTCCGATGTAAATTTTCACCCCTTTCTGTAATGCTTCATGGTGAGGTCGGTGAGGTGGCGGGGAAAACCGAAAAATTGAGCAAATAATGTGGGGAATCACTCATCCCACGCACACTTGTTGATAAATTTGATAGTTGTATAAGATGCTTAATTATGGGTGAATTTAGCTTGTAGGCGAACCGCGAAGATTGGTATCTCTTCACTTCCCTTATCACTGACTTCAACCATGAGACAGGTCAAAATGGCACGGAATCAAATCCCGTCCTGCTGTCCCAGGCGAACCTAAGCAAGCTGCTTCGACACATTCGGACAACAGGTTGTCTAGGAAATTCATGGGTTGACCAGAGATGGTGGCGGATGAACCGAAAGGCCAACGGCAGCGCTCAATCCCATAGTGGATACTGATGGAACCGTGTCCTAGGGGTGTCTAATAAATTGGAACTGGCCCTCCAAGTTGGGGGTTGTGCTTTAGGTTACGATGCAACCAATAGCCTCGGAAAGAATTGATTTTATTATTGACGTCACGGCTAAACGAAAAAAGGACAACGACGTTCGTATCTGCACCTGGAATGTGAGAACATTAAGCAAGAGAGATGCAAGCGAACAACTAGCGGAAGCCCCAAACTGCTACAAAGCAGATACTACTGCCCTCCAGGAAATACGATGTGATGGGCCGGGCAAAAAGAATATGAAAAACTGTGACATCTACTACGGACCATGTTATAGTGAGCAGAAACAGCGACTATTCGGATGCGGATTTGTTATAAGTTCCAGACTTAGGCAAGAAGTCTTATGTTTCCAAGACATTATCGAACGCATTGTAACAATCCGCATCAAAGCCAAATTCGCCAACATAAGCCTTTAATGCGCTCACGCCCCAACGGATGAAAAAGATTATATAGCTAAGGACTGTTTCTATGAGCTCCTTGACAAAACCTATAAGCGACTACCGAAGTACGATGTTAAAATCGTGCTGGGAGATTTTTACGTAAAGGTAGGAAGAGAAGACATCTTAAGCAGTATTATCGAAAAACAAAGCCTACTCGACATTACGTCTGGTAACGAACTTAGGCTAATTGACTTCACTACGGAACAAAATGTCACTATAGCTAGTGGCATTCCTCACCTCGATATCCAGGGGACATGGCGGTCTCCAGATCAACGAACGGTCAACCAAATTTATCCCACAGCGATAGACAAGCGGCACGCATCCAGTATTTTAGTCGCCCGAACATTCCGAGCAGCTAACATCGACTTGGACCACTACCTTGTTGCAGCCAAGGTTCGAAATCGGATATCCACCACGCTATAACAATCCAGAAATACTGTGAAAAAATTGAATGTCGAAAGAAAGCATCGAATGTCGAAGAACAATGGCAACGATGAAAACAAGCCATCAGTTTGATGAGGAATGCCGACAGATGCTTGCAGCCAAGAACGAGGCCTACAAGGCTAAGCTGCAGGTGAAGACGAGAGCTGTCGTTGATCTCTATAGGCAGAGAAGAAGGGAAGAACACCGGCTTTTCAGAAAGAAGAAAGAAGAGCAAGAAAAGCGCGCGGTCGAGGATATAGAGAGGTGCTGCTCCAGGAACGATATTCGCAAGTTTTACCAAAGTGTAAAACTTCAAAGCCAAGGATACAAGGCTCGAACAGAATCCTGTCGGGATGAAAAAGGAATATCGTAGTTGAGACACAGTCTATGCTGAGGATATGGAAGAACTACTTCTGTAGACTGTTAAACGGCGATGACTACCAACATTTCGCTGTCAGGCAGAACGAACCATTCAATATAGACAACGACAGCGAAACCTGCCAACCACCCGACCTGAGTGAAGTGAGGATAGCAATATCTAAACTGAAGCTTAATAAGGCTGCCGGAAATGACGGCCTTCCCGCCTTCACGAGCTTTGTAAGAAGAATGGAACATCTGCATCGTTTGCCCAAAACGAAAAAGGAGACCCTCTTAACTGCGCCAACTACAGAGGCATAAGTCTTCTCAACATCGCCTACGAGATCCTATCTGCTGTTATATGTGAACGTCTGAAACCGTTTACCAAAAACCTGATAGGCCCTTATCAGTGTGGTTTAAGGCCAGGAAAGTCCGCAAACGATCAAATCTTCACACTTCGGCAGATCCTGGAAAAACACAAGAAGTCAAAATCGATACCCACCACCTATTCGTCGATTTCAAAGACACATACGAAAGCATTATATCGACGAACTATATAGAGCCATGTCTAGTTTTGGTATACCGCCCAAACTCGTGCGTTTGTGTAGGATGACAAAGGAGAATTCCCGCTGCCCATCAGGGTTGTAAGCGACCTCACCGACACATTCGATATAAAAAAAGGATTTAGGCAAGGCGATGCGCTGCCATGTGACTTCTTCAATCTGATTCTTAAAAGGATTGTCCAAAACTCACTAACACCAAAGACACAATTTAAAAAAATCTGTACGACTACTAGCATGCGCCGACGATATTGATATCATTGGTAGGACCCAACGTGATGTCATAGCCAATTTTGCTAGTATAGAGAAGGAAGCGGCAAAAATGGGTTAAGCAGTAAATGAGGGCAAGACGAAGTATATGCTGTCAACATGAAAGGACATACAACATCAACGAATGGGACAGAACGTCACCATTGACAGAAATAACATTGAAGTAGTATATGACTTAGATTGATTTTATTTCGCTAAATATACATTTGGTTTGTTATCGCACATTTTACAGAGATTTGATAAGATATATCTTTCTACTGAAACATTATTTATTCAATTGAAAATATAAAGGAGACAAAAATAGATAGTTTGGAGGAAACACGAAAAAAAAACCTCCAATTTAAATACAAAAAAAAAAAAAAATAAATAAATAAATAAACAAATAAACAAATAAACAAATAAACAAATAAACAAATAAACAAATAAACAGATAAACAAATAAATTAAATAATAAAAAAAATAAATAAATAAATAACTAAATAACTAAAAAAAATAAATAAATAAATAAATAAATACATAAATAAATAAATAACTAAATAAATAACTAAACAAAAAAAAAATAAATAACAAATAAATAAATAGAAAATTTCAAAATATGTATATATATATATATAAATGTTTAAACAAAATAATAAACAAATAAATCAACAAAAATCAGTCAAGTGGTATCACATATTTTGGTTTTGTTTTAATTCCAGAAGGGAATAAATATTTCACTCAAAGAGTAAATATATAAACAAGACATTTAGATAAAAAATAAAAAAAATATTATATATAAGACACACCATAAATAACAATTAAATAATTTAATAGGCATTTATATGTTTAAACAAACAAAAATTGATTTTTGTAACTTAGTGTGTATTTAATGCATTAACAAGAGGATTCTCAGCAAAACTACATCGTTCTAAAAATTTATTTGTTAATTTACTGATTCTAGTGGATATCAATTCAACATTTGCTTTTTTATGTATATCTAGAGTTGAGTGATGCCATGGATAATTTAACATCATCTTTAATAATTTATTTTGCGATACTTGTAATTTTTTCGTATGACATTTTGCACATTTTCCCCAGACTTGACACCCATAAAGCATTATAGCTTGAAAAATTACTTTGTGTATAATCATTTTGTTTTCAGTTGAAAGCAAAGATTTTCGATTAATGAAAGGATACAGGGTCTTGATGGCAATACCGATTTTTTTTATAGTCCTACTTATATGTTCGTTAAATGTGAGTTTCTTATCTAGGTATATACCTAGATATCTTACGGATGGTTGCCAACTAATACTTAATCCATTTATCTGTAAATGACTCCTGGGAAGAAAACAAGGCTTTCTTTTCCGACTGAAAAAGATGGCTTGCGTCTTCCCTTCGTTTAGTTTTATTTTCCATTTTGTATAGAAAGTTTCTAATATTTTCATCGCATCTTTTAGATTCCTCTCAATATTAAGAGCGAATTCATGAGATGAAAATATAGCAGTATCATCTGCAAAAATTCCTGTATCACAATTCGGCAAATCCGGAAAATCCGATGTAAAAAGGTTGTAAAGAACTGGGCCAAGTACTGAACCTTGTGGAACACCAGCATGAAAGTTGATTGTATTTGAGACGGCACTGTTTACGTATACTTTAAAACAACGACCAGACAAAAAACTTTTGACTATGTTACATAAATATGGTGGGAAGTTAAATTTTATCATTTTATAAATGAGGCCGTTATGCCAAACAGTGTCGAATGCCTTTTCGATGTCAAGTAGAATCATACCAGTAGATCTTCCTGTTTCACGATTTACTTTGATATGGTTACAGATTCTAAGGACCTGATGAGAAGTGTTGTGGAAGCGCCTAAAACCAAATTGTTCTTTAGGATATATATTATTTTCAAAGATAAATTTTGAGATTTGTTCTTTCAGCACTTTTTCAAAAATTTTACTTAGGCTGCTTAATAAACTTATTGGCCTATAACTTTCCGGATTTTCACGGGGCTTACCAGCTTTTATTATAGGTACTACTTTTGCAAGTTTCCAAGCATCTGGAAAATATTCAATTTTTAAGCAAGCATTTATAATAAATGTTAGATAATTGATACCAGATTTTGGCAGCTCTTTGATATAAATATTTTTAATACGATCAAGGCCTTCCGCTTTTCGAATACGTAAATTATTAACAAAGAACGTATTGTCCTCTTCTGTTGCATACACTTTACAATTTTGATCTCTAGAACTATTTATATGAAAACTTTGTATAGTGCTAGTTACTAAAACGTCTGTAGACACATCCCCTAAATTTTGTGAAACATTATGATTTCTTTCGAAAATTAGAGCAAGTGCATTTGCTTTATCATCATCAGTAAAGAAGGTAGTTGTCGGATTTTTAAGAAGAGGTATTTTTTCATTTTTAGTTTTTATTACCTTAATTATATTCCAAAACGGTTTATCATTTTTGTCAAGACTGCTAAGTTTTTTATTCCATCCATTGTTTCGACAAAGTGAAATTTTTTCAGATATCAGTTTATTTAGATAGGAGACCTTGGATCGGAAAAAATGTTGGCGATATCTCTGCCAATATCTTCTATATATGTTTCTTAATTTAATTAGACCCAATATTTCAGGAGAAAGTTTTAACGAGCAAGTAGTTACGGGAACTTTTGGAACGCACGCTTCGGCGGCTGCTATGATTTGAGTTGAGAAATTGGTGACAATTAAGTCAATATCTTCCTTACCTGAAATACCGTTTAAGTTTGTTGGCATATTCCGAAGTCTTGAACTAATGTCAAAACGAAATCGTGTCCAATTCGTATTTTTGATGTCGTGATAATATTGCACTTTCTTCTCAACCCACCACATGAGTTTGCAGATAACCGGGTTGTGATCAGAGCTTAGCTCATTTAGCGAAATTGGTTGGGTAATATAACATGAAACATTAGTTATAAATAAGTCAAGCACTGAAGGACTACCACGAGAACTCATTGGGACATAAGTAGGACTAGATGGAAACAAAACAGAAATAGGTAACGAAACTGAAAGACTCGAAAGCAAGTTACCCCATACATTTGCTCTTTGGCAGCCCCAATCCCTATGTCTACAATTAAGATCACCTCCAATTAGGAAGTCATTGTTAAGAGTGAACAATCTTCTAAGATCATTTTTGAGGCCAACTCTTTTTTCAGTAGATGATGTACCTCCGGGGAAATACACGCAAATAATTTTAATATCTTTTTGGTTTCCTAAATTGATTTTAATTCCTACATTCTCAATAAATCGTGTTTTTATAATAGGTAAAAGCGAATGTTGAATTGATCGTCTTATTAGGATCGCAACACCTCCACCTACCCTATCGGTTCTATCATTTCGGTAGCATTTAAAGTTTAATGTGGATAAGCTTATATCATTTTTTAACCAAGTCTCAGTAACGAGTGAGTTATGTTAAATTAGCAGTTCACACAAGAAGATGATGACATCTGCAACATTGTAGACAACCAAGCCATAAACATCAGCATCATTGATGACAACGCAACAAAGAAGTCACCCAACGAAAATAAACAAAACTCCACACAAGAAGAAGATGATGACATCAGCAACATTGTAGACAACCAAGCCATAAACATCAGCATCATTGATGACAACGCAACAAAGAAGTCACCCAACGAAAATAAACAAAACTCCACACAAGAAGATGATGACATCAGCAACATTGTAGACAACCAACCCAAGCGACCAGTCGAAGCCACCATCTACAAGCAGATCTAATCGAGATTTCAAACTAGACAGACGTCTTTCAATACGTCTTACAAAAACTTCTCATGAATAAAGAAAGCTTTTAAATATTAGTTGTTTCTTTTTATTTTTTAATGAATATAAATATTCATACTTATTTGGCGCAGTCGGTAGGATAACGCTAAGAAGATCGCGAAAAGATCTGATAGATGTTATCCAGTGTACGAACAAGTTCCGTTAAAAATAATATTAAGTGACTTCGTGTTCGTGAGTGAACAGTGAAAAAGTGAAAAGTGGTGCTCAAGAAAATTTATTCGAAAAGAATAAAACTAATGCACAAATTCTCTAGGAGAAACATTTAACACTCAACTTAAAAATACACGCTATTAAATAATGATGGCTAACGTAGAACAACCCGCAATAATTACAAGATTAGAAAAGGTCCCCGTATTTGACGGATCAAACGACGATGTAATTAATTTTACTAATCATGTGAATTATTTGTATAATTTACTTGAGGTGGCCTACAAACCCTTGGCAAACCTAATCATCATAAATAAAATTCAAGGAGAAGCAGCGAACTCAGCAAGAAGAGCACCGGAAGCAACATGGGATGCCATTCAACTTTGCCTCTTCCAGGACTTCGGTGTGAAGGAAACATTTGAAGAGTTACTTCAAGATCTACATGCTGTCCATACAAGGGATCTTAATTCCCTCTACCAACAGTTAAACAACATATTGCAAAAATTAAACAAAAAATGTAAGTTAGAACCTAGCCTTATATATACACCAACCAATAATGAAAACATTGTCCTTAATAAATTTATAAATAACTTAAATGCCCCTCAGGCAAGTATTATTATCGCTCAAAGTATAACAAATTTAAGTAATGCATATCATACATTAAGTAGATATAAGCAATTGAATGAAAATCCTAAACCACAGCAATTCCTAAAACCCAATCCTCCTCAAAACAATAATAACAATAACCATAGTTATCAGAGACATAACAATAACTTTCAGCCAAGACAAAACTCATCTCAATTTAATAACCATATGCAACATAGGTCTAATCAGAATCAGAATAACTATAGGCCTAGGGTAGATATAAATAATTCTGCTCAAGTTAGAGCTAACAACGCTCAAATTTTAGGACATAGAAATCCTAACATTAGATTTGGATTTAATAATTCTTATCAATATAGAAATTATCCTCGACCCATGGAAACAAATAATTTGGACCATACCAATGAACCAGTTGTAAATTTTACTATCCCCGGGAAGTCGAGACACTTCCCATAATATTAGTTCACATAGATAATCAAGAGCTTAGACTCCTAATAGATACTGGAGCCTCCATATCACTTTTAAATAAAAATAAATTTCCATGGTATAAAAGAATTAAATTAGATAAACCTTTATATATTAATACGATAAATACGCAAACACAAATATCTGAAGAAATAATAACTCGATTACCAGTGGAATTCAAAGAAGATGGCTCCACAATGGGATGGAAATTGTTAGATTTTCAAAATAAGAAATTTGATGGGATTCTAGGCACCAACGTGCTCAAACCTATCGAAGCTGTTATAAATCTTAAGGAAAACTACGTAGAAATAAATAAAAATAAAATATCATTCATTAATAATAAACAGGGTTTACAATGCCCTTATGACTATGAAAATATTACTCAGTTGAGCGTAAATCACATGAGCATAAATCAATTAATTCCCGAAGACTTAAACTTCGAGGAACGGAAAGAACTTCAGCAGTTCCTTCACGATAATAGAGACCTCTTCTACCAAGAAAATGATACTCTTAGTTCTACTACGCAGACTATGCACAAAATCCGAACGACGGATGACATACCAGTTTACACAAAAATATATAGATACCCAAAAATCCATGAAGAAGAAGTTAACAGGCAAATCTCTCAAATGTTAAGAGACGGTATTATAAGAAAGAGCATATCACCATATGCCTCCCCTATATGGGTTGTGCCTAAAAAGGAAGATAATTCCGGCCAAAGAAAATGGCGAATTGTCGTTGATTATCGTAAGCTCAATGAAAAGACAATTGAGTATAAGCACCCAATCCCCAATATAGACGAATTACTCGATAAACTTGGAAGATGCCAATATTTTTCTACTTTGGACCTAGCCAAAGGTTTTCACCAAATAAGAAACGATCCCAAAGATATAGAGAAGACCGCCTTCTCAACACCTTCAGGGCATTATGAATTTTTACGCATGCCCTTCGGACTCAAAAACGCACCGGCAACATTCCAGTGCATGATGAACGAAGTATTGTCAGATTACCCTTGGCAAACCTAATCATCATAAATAAAATTCAAGGAGAAGCAGCGAACTCAGCAAGAAGAGCACCGGAAGCAACATGGGATGCCATTGAACTTTGCCTCTTCCAGGACTTCGGTGTGAAGGAAACATTTGAAGAGTTACTTCAAGATCTACATGCTGTCCATACAAGGGATCTTAATTCCCTCTACCAACAGTTAAACAACATATTGCAAAAATTAAACAAAAAATGTAAGTTAGAACCTAGCCTTATATATACACCAACCAATAATGAAAACATTGTCCTTAATAAATTTATAAATAACTTAAATGCCCCTCAGGCAAGTATTATTATCGCTCAAAGTATAACAAATTTAAGTAATGCATATCATACATTAAGTAGATATAAGCAATTGAATGAAAATCCTAAACCACAGCAATTCCTAAAACCCAATCCTCCTCAAAACAATAATAACAATAACCATAGTTATCAGAGACATAACAATAACTTTCAGCCAAGACAAAACTCATCTCAATTTAATAACCATATGCAACATAGGTCTAATCAGAATCAGAATAACTATAGGCCTAGGGTAGATATAAATAATTCTGCTCAAGTTAGAGCTAACAACGCTCAAATTTTAGGACATAGAAATCCTAACATTAGATTTGGATTTAATAATTCTTATCAATATAGAAATTATCCTCGACCCATGGAAACAAATAATTTGGACCATACCAATGAACCAGTTGTAAATTTTACTATCCCCGGGAAGTCGAGACACTTCCCATAATATTAGTTCACATAGATAATCAAGAGCTTAGACTCCTAATAGATACTGGAGCCTCCATATCACTTTTAAATAAAAATAAATTTCCATGGTATAAAAGAATTAAATTAGATAAACCTTTATATATTAATACGATAAATACGCAAACACAAATATCTGAAGAAATAATAACTCGATTACCAGTGGAATTCAAAGAAGATGGCTCCACAATGGGATGGAAATTGTTAGATTTTCAAAATAAGAAATTTGATGGGATTCTAGGCACCAACGTGCTCAAACCTATCGAAGCTGTTATAAATCTTAAGGAAAACTACGTAGAAATAAATAAAAATAAAATATCATTCATTAATAATAAACAGGGTTTACAATGCCCTTATGACTATGAAAATATTACTCAGTTGAGCGTAAATCACATGAGCATAAATCAATTAATTCCCGAAGACTTAAACTTCGAGGAACGGAAAGAACTTCAGCAGTTCCTTCACGATAATAGAGACCTCTTCTACCAAGAAAATGATACTCTTAGTTCTACTACGCAGACTATGCACAAAATCCGAACGACGGATGACATACCAGTTTACACAAAAATATATAGATACCCAAAAATCCATGAAGAAGAAGTTAACAGGCAAATCTCTCAAATGTTAAGAGACGGTATTATAAGAAAGAGCATATCACCATATGCCTCCCCTATATGGGTTGTGCCTAAAAAGGAAGATAATTCCGGCCAAAGAAAATGGCGAATTGTCGTTGATTATCGTAAGCTCAATGAAAAGACAATTGAGTATAAGCACCCAATCCCCAATATAGACGAATTACTCGATAAACTTGGAAGATGCCAATATTTTTCTACTTTGGACCTAGCCAAAGGTTTTCACCAAATAAGAAACGATCCCAAAGATATAGAGAAGACCGCCTTCTCAACACCTTCAGGGCATTATGAATTTTTACGCATGCCCTTCGGACTCAAAAACGCACCGGCAACATTCCAGTGCATGATGAACGAAGTATTGTCAGATTACATTGGCAAAATTTGTGTCGTTTACCTCGACGATATTTTAATATTCTCAACTTCTCTTAAAGAACACATAATTAACCTTTGTTTGATTTTCAAAAAACTACGACAGTATAATCTGAAAATTCAAATTAATAAGTGTAACTTTTTAAGAAAAGAAACACAATTTTTGGGGCATACTATTACCTCTAATGGCGTAAAGCCTAATGCAGATAAAATTGCTGCAATTCAAAAAATAGAAGTACCAAGGACTACTAAACAAATCAAAAGTTTCTTAGGACTGACAGGGTACTATAGAAAATTTATCAAGGATTATGCCAAGATTGCATTACCTTTGACCAAATGCCTAAAGAAAAATTCAAAAATCAACGTAAATGATGCAGAATACCTCAAAGCTTTTGAGGATCTTAAAGAATACTTAACGACAGAACCTATATTAGCATATCCGGATTTCAAAAAGAAATTCATTTTGACTACTGATGCTAGCAACCATGCCATCGGAGCTGTCCTATCCCAAGATAGTCATCCTGTTAGTTATATATCCCGGACACTAAATGAGCATGAGCGAAATTATTCCACAACAGAAAAAGAATTGCTAGCCATTGTATGGGCAATAAAGTATCTAAGACCATATCTTTACGGTAAAACATTCGATCTCAAGACAGATCACCAGCCACTGAAATGGCTACAAGTAAAAAATTTAGGAAAAGACATTTCTCCTCGCCTACAGCGATGGATTCTCCAATTAGGAGAATATGACTTTCAAATAGACTACCTAAAAGGAAAAAACAATACTGTAGCCGATTTCCTTTCAAGAGAAATAAACTTAGCTAATGCCAACCACTCCATGATACCCACAATACATTCCCAAGCTGAACAAAGTAACGATCACTTTCCAATAAAAGACACTGCTGTGAATGCATATTCTCAACAAATCATACTCGTATCTGGCAACAAAATCAAAATTAAAACTTTGAAAGGTAAAACAAGAATTATTTTAGGAATAGAAATTTTAAAGGGTAATAATTTCGAAAACTTAATAAAGACATACATAGAAAATAAACCTACAGGCATTTTTACAGATTTTAATGAATCACAATATAATATTCTGCAACAGAAACTCATAAATCTTTATGGAACTAGAATAAAGTTCTACAAATGCTCCTACTTATGCAAAGACATAATCACAGAAGAGGAAGCAGTAAAACAAATACGGCTCTATCATGAAAACGAAAATAACCACGCAGGTATTGAAGAAAATTGGCAAGGCTTACGAAAGAAAATATACTTCAAAAACCTTCGTCAATTAATAACTGAAATAATTAATTCCTGTAATATTTGTAGCATGTATAAATATGACAGACATCCTATAAAAGATAAATTTCATATTACTGAAACCCCAAAAGATATACGAGAGATTATGTCCATGGACATATATGAAACAGCTAAAACAAAATTTCTTACATGTATTGACAGATTTAGCAAATTCGTAGAATTTAGATACCTCCCTAATGTTTCGCATATTACTCTAGAAGAGAATATAGCTGAACTAATCTCTCATCCAAAGAAACCTGAAAAACTTATCCTTGACAATGAATTTAATGCTCCTAGACTAATCTCCTTTCTAAGGGAACAAAATATCAATTTCCATTTTACAAAAGTAAATTCACATACAGGGAACTCGGACATCGAGTCATTCCACAGAGCACTAAAACAAAAAATCCGAATACTTACCCAAGGAAAAACTAATCCCACTACTAATGAAATAAGAAAAACTGTAGCGAAAGCTACCAGACTGTACAATACCTCTATACATAGTGTTACTAAAGATACACCATATAATATACACTACGGTCAATGCAATAAGACAAAAATTCGCGAACTCATCATTGAGAACAAAGAACGCATCATATCTAAAATAAACAAATATCGCGAAAGTTATCTTGAAAATAGAAGCCAAGCATTCATTCGAAACCCAAGAGCTGATCGAAACAAACTGGAACCAGTATTCAGATACGGTCCAACCGAGGAACAGCATAGTCGCAATATACAACGTGCAAGAAAAACTCGTCATAATTTTGAAAACAAAAACAATCTGAAATACACGAATAAAACTCGAAGTGAATACGCAAAAATTAGACATTTGCGGTCCATAAGAACAACTAGTGAAAAAGACGACCCCTGTACATCCAAATTCGCGTTACAAAAATATAAGCTTAGGAAGTGACAATGAAAATATTTGTGATTTTCATACTAATAAAATTTACGTTCAGTAGTACAATAAATATCGAAAATATAGATACCGAAAATGGTTATACGATAATAAAACACGGATATACAAATCTAGTTGACGGTTGCAATAACATAGTTCACATAATAAATACCACTGATATAGAAGCACTCATTGACAAATTAGAAAGAATAGTGATAAAGACAAATCAAGTGAAAACTAAATTCATTCCCCTTGATATTTTTCAAAGATTAGATGACCTTAGAACAGAATTAAAGACAATAACACAATATAAGAAAACCAGACACCATATAAACAAAAGAGGACTATTCAATTTTGGAGGAAATATTCTTCAGTTTATTTTTGGAACCATGGATGAAGAAGATAGGTTAGTTATAGAAAAAAAAATTAAGAAACTTAATGACGCAACCGAAATGTTGATAGACAATAATAATAAGCAAGTGAAAATTAATCTACAACTACAAACAAGTATACAGCAAATTTATAATCGATTACCCGTAAATGCATGGGAATCACCAACAAATAACGTAGCTAAAGATCTTATAATTCTACAAATAGAAAATAGACTCGAACACATAGACAGTATAATTGAAACTATTCAGAACAATCTTCTTAGCAGCAGATTAGGTATTTTAGTTAACAACATACTTACAGTTAAAGAAATTGAAGAAAATGAAATAGGTTTTAATAAGCTTAAACAGATTAAAGTTAGCACTGCTACTTACGGAAAAAATCAAATAGTTTTTATCATACAAATTCCGAAAAACACTCTCCCTTTCCATCAAGCCTTAATCCTACCAATTCCCAATTCAAAAAAAGAAGAAATCAAATTTGAACCTACTGAATTACTGATCAAGTCTAAAATGTATTATGAAGAAGGAAAAAATGAAATAAAACACTTAAGAGAATTTAACATGTGTAAGCCTTGTAGCAAAGTAAGAAATGTAAACAACAATTTAGTAACAGAAATAAAGGAAGGAATAATTTTAATCAAAAATGCTAATTTAACACTACAAAGTACTTGTGATGAAAGATATAAGTTAAAAATTAAAAATCACGTATTGATAAAATTCGAAAATTGTGAAATCTCTGTTCTTAACATAAGCTATAAAAACTATGTAAACTTTAGATATCAACCAATAAATTTAGATGTAAAAATATCAAATATAAGTATGGATGATATTAACTTGGACATTCATAATATAGATGTCATCTCAAAAGATTTAGATACTCATAAAGTTCTTAATTACACAAATTTTAGTTTTACAACCATATTTGTAATAGCCTTAGTTAGTATACTTTCCTACAAAACATATAATTTCGTCAGGAGGCGAAAAACTAGAGGAAGAGGAGTTATGTTAAATTAGCAGTTCACACAAGAAGATGATGACATCTGCAACATTGTAGACAACCAAGCCATAAACATCAGCATCATTGATGACAACGCAACAAAGAAGTCACCCAACGAAAATAAACAAAACTCCACACAAGAAGAAGATGATGACATCAGCAACATTGTAGACAACCAAGCCATAAACATCAGCATCATTGATGACAACGCAACAAAGAAGTCACCCAACGAAAATAAACAAAACTCCACACAAGAAGATGATGACATCAGCAACATTGTAGACAATCAACCCAAGCGACCAGTCGAAGCCACCATCTACAAGCAGATCTAATCGAGATTTCAAACTAGACAGACGTCTTTCAATACGTCTTACAAAAACTTCTCATGAATAAAGAAAGCTTTTAAATATTAGTTGTTTCTTTTTATTTTTTAATGAATATAAATATTCATACTTATTTAGTGCAACATCAATGTTACTATTATTTAAAAAGTTTATAAACTCAATAGTTTTGCTACGAATGCCTCTCGCATTCCAGGTTACAATTTTTATATATCTATCAACCATATTATTTAACATTAGGGTACAGAAACTTAGTTGCTAAATGTGCGATAACATTAAATTGTTCAATTTTTGTTTTACAGACAGATAATTTAGTGATCATCTCCATAGCTAAAGAGTTTAGCTCTTCAGCAGTAAAAAGTGTGTTGTTAGTGTTGCTAGGCATGTTGCAGGAAATGTTGCTGGATATGTTGCTTGGGATGTTAGTTATGTTGCTGTTGCAAATTGCATTCAAGTTCTCCCATGAATTCAGCGACTGAGAGCCGACCGTATTTTCATTTAGAATAGTTGTAATATTAGCGCTTGTGTTTGTTCCAAACTGAGTACGCTTTGGAAGTGAAGGGAAATCAGACAAAGAGGAAAACGAAAATTGTTTTTGTTTCTGAGCGGTGCAAGCAGAAACTTGTGGTGCGTGCAGAGCTTTTTCTTGAAGATACGGTTTTTGCTTAATCGATTTCTCTTTTAGCTCCAAATATTTTGTTCTGCTAACACATGTGAGATCGGTCGATTTATGACAGCCGCTGCAATTTGCGCATTTCTGTAATGCTTTATTATCGCATTCGGCAGTCTTGTGTGGACCAGCACAGTTGGCGCAATATGTTTTTATGTGGCAATTTCTTTCGCCATGACCAAACATCTGACAGTTATGGCATTGTGTTAGTTTACCTTTCAGTTTCCTTTGATAACTCCAATTTACCTGCGTATGACAAATGGAGCGATAACGCTTTTTTAGGTCCACTAAGTTTATAGAACCATTTTCCAGTGAAATTAGATAGAAAGTGTCGCTATAGTGTTCGTATCTTTTCGTTATTTTTTTTATTTCTAAGCACTTTAGACCGAGATTAATCAGTTCAGTTTTTAGTAAATTTTGGTCCATGTCTCCCATACCATAAAGAATCACTTTAAAAGCTTTCACACTTTTGAGGTCGTGAGAGAAAAATTGACTATTTTCTTCTTTCAACTTGGAGATTACGGAATCGTAAGAGTTTATAGATTCGCACACAATTTTTATACCGATTGATATTTTTTTTATTGAATAATCACTGATCTTTAATATATTCATAAATTTGTGGACATAGTCACTTGATTTTTGCAATAGTTTGATTGGTGGTACATAGACCTTTTTTAATGAGTTATTAGGCTCAATCACTTCATCCATATCATCGGTGTCACTGTCTGGTAGACATTGAAGAGGACTCCAGTAATTAGAACTAGAGTCCTTTTTCCGTGCACTTTTATTCGACATGATTGTACGAAGTTTTTTATTCGAGGACAAACTTGTGTCCTCGGTATCTGGTGATCTATCGCGTTTGGTTATTTTGACTTTTTTAATTTCACGAGAGCGAAAGTCAAATTAAGATGTCATGCGCAGACAAAAGCTCCGGGTTGACTGTAGTATATGACTTTGTCTATCTCGTCTCCACTATTAACTCTGACAACAACATCTCGTCAGAAATTAAACGAAGAATTACTTTTGCCAACCGCTGGTTTTTCGGGCTAAGAATGCAATTCAGTATTAAAGCCCTCACTCGAACTACTAAGGAGATCTTATATAAGACCCTGATCATCCCAATCCTGCTCTACGGCGCTGAAGCATGGACCGTCTCAAAAGCGGATGGGGAAATCCTTTGTCGATTTCAGAGGAAAATTCTTCGAAAAATCTTCGCTCCTATTTGCGTTGACGGGCTATAGAGACGAAGATTCAACCAAGAACTATACGAGCTGTACAGCGACATGCCCCTGGTCAAAAAAAAAACTCTGCATTGGACGTTTTAGATGGCCAGGACATGTAGAACGAATGGACACCAATACTCCGGCTCGCTTCGTCGGACGCAGTAGAGGAAGACCTCGCCTTAAGTGGCGCGTGCAAGTAGAAACCGACCTCAATCAACCGGGACCGGGCTAATTGGAGAAGCATGTTGGTTGAGGCCCAGGTTCATTCCGGACTGTAGCGCCACTTAAGTAAGTAAACAAGTCTTCAGAACGCACACACTGTTGATAATTCTTCTTCACTTCAAGCCAAAGATCTTTAAGTTCTATCTTATGTGTTTGTAAAATCGAAATACTAAATTCAAATATTGGTTTGGCTTTAAACAATGCGCGAAACTCAACCAGCTGATCTGTAGAAAAAATAAATGCATCTAAAATGCTCATCCTGAAAATTGTCGGATCAGCGATTGTGGATCAATTTGATAAATAAATAAAAATCAGCCCTAGTTTCTTATGGGAGATATTAATTTAAATTTATGCACATAGTATATAATTTAAATTTCTATCAAATTGTATCGTATTTTCTACGATTTAAAAAAATAATATATCCAAACAACGCGATTATACTCGCACTGATAAGTTGAAAAAATACTGTACGCACCTAAATCCAATGTCGACTGATATACCATATGATGCAGATACAGCGACGCGTTGAAGTGCGGAGTGTCGGGAGCGTAGGGATTGATGAGATCGTATGCGTGTAGAAAAATGTGTGTCGTCTGGTTGTCGTGTTTATTTTTAACAGTGATGCAGCGGCAGCATTTATTTGGAGTGTTTGGGGAGACTGGCACTTTGGGTGTATGGGAATCATCGGGCGGATCACGAATTATGTTCGTGAATTAATCCTGTCTTGGACGAATTTCTTTTATTTTTCGAGAATTCGACTCGAAGGACCAAGCGTTGAGGGGGGTAGCAGGGTAGCTCGAAAACTTGTTGGTTTCGTGGAGATGCGCTGGTTTTTTTCAACATGTTTGGAATCGCCAGTTGCAGGGCACAATTGGACGATAGTTCGTAAGGAATAAAAAACAAAGAAAAGGAAGAGGAGAGTTGGGAGTAATTATATGCGGTTTGCGGTTATACAAACTTCTTTATTTCTTGAAAGTCTTACCTCTATACGGAATGGGCCGTGAGCTTAGTTAAGTCACTAAACTTAAATCAAAAAATAGGAAATGGGGAAATTTGTGGGTATATTTTGGTGGGAAATTATTAAACGTTCGGAGAACACCATCTAACGATTCATATCAATACTATAGACATTATTTTTATAGATTCAAGTTAATTTCACCTGAACACATGGCTTAATCGACTCAGCTAGCGATTCTTAGCCGGTCCATATACTTTGAGGTTTATCTAGCGATATTATTTCTCTAAGTTACAAACTATGTAACAGAACTAGTATACCCCTATGGGGTAGGGTATAAGGTAATTTGTTTTGAATAAGAAAAAACAATGTCTTTATAAGAGAAAATTAAGAAACATAACAGAAAATGCGCAATAGCAGTATATAATACAACTACTATACCCTATCCCATAAGGGTATATTAGTTTTGATACATAGCTTGTAACATAATGAAATAATTAATACCTCAAAGTATATGGATCGGCTCAGAATCGCTAGCAGAGTCGATTAAGCCATGTCTCTCTGTCCGTCCGTCTGTATGTAACCGGTTTTTGGGCCTTAAATTTTGAGCTAGGATATAAAAATTTAGTACATGTGATCCTGGTACGTGCTGTTCGAACAAGTGTACACATTTTTGAAATCAGCGCACTGCCACGCCCTCTTTTTAGTAAAACCTTATTTTAGGCCAAACCATTTAAAATTTTGAAAAAGTGTCTGAAAAAGATATTTAGACTATATCCATAGACTGTCTATCTATATTTTTTCTGTACAACTTTTTTTGCCACGCCCACTTTTTTCGGTAAAATTTTAAAAGTTTTGAAAAATATTTGATGCAATATAATTGGATTTCTTAATGTTATCATTTCTTCCACATATCTTTTTTACCCACCCACTTTTTGGAGACATTTTCATACAAAAACCATTTATATACCCTACGCCATACCATACGCAGGAGAAAAACGTTGTTTTTGGTCGAACCATGCAAGTTTTTGATAAACTGTCTGAACAACATGTTGCTACAATTTCAATTTTAATATTTCTTTGCCATAAAATCCACATTTAAGGGATATTATTTTAAAGGATGGGATGGGATAGGATAAACGATCCATTGGATTGTGGCCTTTTCATATGTTTTTACCTCATTTTGATTACTGTGTGCTTACTCCATTTATGTATAGTGAAACTGACAAATTGAGATAACAAAAATTGCAAAATCGTGCAAATAGAGCAATCTTAAAAGTTAATATTGTAGAATATCGCAGGGTTTCGAATAATAAAACGCTTTTCTGTTTTATGTTTAACAAGATTTTATTTAAATTATATTAGAATTTTATTATTTACAAAATGGTTTCTCGTTTAATAATTAATTTACACTTATTTGAAATCAAATACCAACAGTTAAATTCGCGCACTATTATCACTTTCCAAAATTCAACTAGGAAATTCACTCAGTCAACACTATTCAAATCATGTTCAGGTCACAATTTAGACTAACTCGCAAGTTGTCGCTTCATCTGATCTAGAAAGAGATAGCATATTCTCGTAGGTTCCCACAGTTTCTTGATTAAATGAATCTGTTCAATTTTAACACACCAGGGTATGTTCGCACACTGCAATCTAGATTTATAACATTTTCCTCCTTTATTTAATTGGTCAACTGTGTCCTCAGTTTCACCTATATAGTGACGTAACCGATCCAGATGCATTACCTTTAATTTTCCTCAAAGTCCTTTCTGCATGCGGAAGACATCGTCGTTTATGCGCCTTACAATTTTATAGGGGCCTTCCCATTTCGGCAGTAGCTTTCCTTGTCTACGTTGAGGATTTATAGCCACACCAAATATCTTTCCTGAAATACAGTTCCTGTTGATCTGATATCGTACCTGGTTTTCTGACTATCGCTTGCCAGTCTTATTCTTGTCCTGGTCATTTCGTGAATATCTCGGAGTCTTTCGCATAGATAATCAATGTTCAATGTCATCTTCAGTTGTTGGGTCTATCGTTGGGGATCCGAACATTACTCCAGTAGTCACCTTAATGCTCGGCCAAATAAGACTTCATATCGGGAGTGTCCAGTTGTGCTATGAACCGCGCTTAGGTACGCCATTAGGAACAAGGGAATACAAAAATTCCAGTTTACTTTCTTTGCTATAGTAGGCCACCACTCTTTCCTGTCCCTCATGTACTTGCGATAAAACGGTCCCAACTCCAAAATTACTTGCGTCGGGCTCTACAATGATGGTCTTTTCACTTCCGGGATACGCTAGTATCGGCGCTTGACATAGCTGGTGTTTACATCTTTGAAAAACAAAATTACAGTCACTTGACCAATTAAATTCATTTATTTTCTCCGTGAGCAATTTCTTAGCAATGTCAGAAAAGTGCTTTCAAACCGCCGGCCGGTAGTAAGTCGCACGTCCTAGGAAGCTCCTTAGATGATATTTGTCCTTGGGGACCAGCTAATTTTTCACAGCTTCAATCTTTTCGGGATCGGTCCTCACTCCACTGATCAAGATGATGTGTCACAGGAATCGAACTTCGGATCAGCAGAATGCACTTTTATTGGGATTAAGCTTCAAATGGGCACTCGGAAGTCTTGGGAATACCTTCCAACAAGTTGTTCTGGTCTTCTTCAAATGACTTTCTCACGTAAACTGCATCATCTTCTGAAGATGTTGAAAACCATTCAGATCCCTTTAGAGTATCGCGAGCCAATCCTAAATAAATGATAACTTTCCTTCTTGGTGACATCGTTGAGTCGCCGATAGTCAACGCAGAACCGGGTGCTGCCATCTCTCTTCTTAACCAGTACCACTGGTGATACCCACTTACTTTGGAGTTTTCTATCAGTCCGTTCCTTTTCCATCATTTCCATATCTGACATCCTCTGCAGCTAATACATCAGCATATTCTTCAATCTGATTTTCGCAGCTGCTCCTAATTCAGCTTGCATGAGTTGAGAATCTATCTCGTTATGTAAGTCCGCTTTGTTGGTAGCGCTGGTTTAGCAGTCTCCTCTTCGGTTATGCTTGATATTACGATAACCGGACATTTACCAATCACTTTTCCCTTTTGGATTCTCACCTCGTGTAGTCTGGTGTTTGTTGGTTCGGGTGTTAAGTCGATTAAGTTTTGTCTATCTGTCTTCCTTCCGTCTGTAGGTAACCGGTTTTCGGGCCTTACATTTTTAGCTAATGAAATTTGGTATATGTGATCCTCCCACTTCTTAGAAAACTGATATTTTTGGCCAAACAGTAAGGAAATTTGAAAAATTCACTGAACAAAATACGTAGGCAACCTAAATATCTATGTTTTCTTCATAAGTATAAAGTTTTTTACAACGCAAACTTTTTGATAGCGTTTTCAGTAAAAGGCGTAAGGCCCACATATTAGCGATTTTAATTTCAAGGATGGGATGGGATAGGGAACAAAATAGGGTAGCCTATTCATATGTTTTGTATTTGTATTGCAACTAAGTAGAATTATCAGCAATATTTTTATCACGACTAATGAATGTTTGGCAGGTAATTTTCCTTTGAGAGTTCTTGATTTCCCCGCAATTAATAGCGCGGTTTTTATTATCGGGCCATATCGAAGGGCTTAGTTCGTTGAAGACGCCACAATAAATTTTTTTCGTCAAGAATTTGGAGGACCGTTGTGTTAACGTGTCCCAATAGGTAAACGTTTTTTTATGTTTGCCTGCAAAATTGTTTGTTTCATCTTTAACCGCGGGACTACCCAGATCTCTGCGTAGCTCTTCATTCCTTATATACCACGGCGCATTGACGAATAATCTTAATACTTTGTTTTCAAAAGTTTGTAGATAGCTTAGAATCTTTTCACTACTACAACCCCATAGTAGTATACCATATGTCCAGACCGGCTTTAGCACTTGCTTGTATAATAGCAGGTTATAATCAAGGTTGACCTTCGAAGATTTTCCGAGTAACCATTACAGTTCCCTGTATTAATTTTAAAGTTTCTCTCATTTTTCACATGCGACTTTCATTTTAATATTTCATCGATCGTCATTCCGAGATATTTCGCTTCATTTACAAAAGGGACTCGAATCGAATTGACAGGCAACTTATTTGTCCGTTTATACGAAAAATATACATTAATGGATTTACTCTCGTTAAGTGCAATCCGCCAGGATATTTTCCATTCATTAACCTCGTTAAGAGTTTGTTTGTGGGATATCATGTGAAAATACGAGATACAAGAGTGGTACACTTCCTTGAGTAACGTGTGAAACCTAGTTTAATACTCCACTAATATGCTTCTCGTATATCCAAACCACTGCCAATAAAAAAGAAACAATGCAACGTAGCAACAGTCTTAGAAAAGAGTACTGGTTGTTTACAAAGTATCGTGGTACAATGAGCAAATGCCCCTCTGACCTGATGGTTGGGCTGAGGGAACAAAGTCAAAACTATCATTGTTGTCATGCGTATGTGCATCCGTATTGCTTTGTTATCTGTATCGTGCATTTGTTGTTTCCTTTTCTCATTTTTATGTTAACTTGCGGTCCTATGATGTTAAATGATGTTTTGCAGTTAGTCGAAGTTTAGAATTCAAAGAAGAAACATTTAAATAAAATATTGATTAAGTATTGGAAAATATTGATTTTGTTTTATTTTTGGATACATTCGATATAATTGAATTTTGTTTATCGAATTCCTATTACTCTTGGGGTACTCTGTAGGAAATCCTTTAAAAGCTGACTGACCCACTCGATAACAACGAAAAATGTTTGTTTAATCGATATTATAATGTAATTTTGAATGAGTTTTTCGCTGTCTGATGTAAAAAGTGACAAATTCGTCCAATGCATGGGCGGAAACGGTCTTAGTTCGCTGAGTTACAAAAAGAAAAGGAGAGAAAAAAACAGAGAGGGGTTCCGGTCCATCAAAAACTAAAGATCGGTCTGTTTGATGAAGAACGTGAAGCGAGTCGGACACGCGGTAAGAGCCGAAGTCGAATAAAAAAAAAGAAGAAAATTGCGTAGATTGTTATATAAGTGCGTAATAAAAGAACAGAGTGGAAACAAAATAAAATTCTTATAACCCGAAGAAATTAATAAAATAATTACAAAAAGTGCCCGTCGCCAGCGCTCAATGTTCGCACGCAGTAAAAACAAATTCAGTTTCAGTCAATAAAGTGTCGCCTCACAAGCCAATCAAAAACAAAAAAAACCTCTCGCGAAAACTATGAAAAAAAAATTGATATACATATGTATAAATGCAACTTTTTTGAATCATTTTGTTTTTTTTTATTTATTTTTTTTTTAAATTTTAATTTATAACGTTTAAGGAAATTTACGGATATTGGTATAAATACCATGCTCTTTTTTGTGGAAAGATGGGTGGGAGTATGGAAGCGGTGTAAATATTTTTTGGAGGATGGATCGGGTGGGATCTTAGATAGATTTTGTTTCAGTGGTCTAGGGTAAGCTAAGTTTTTTTAGGGTTTCTTTCCCCGGGTAAGGCAAAGGGGTCATCGCGGGTCGAGCGACGCGGTGACCATGGATGCTAACTCTGTTTTAGCAATGGGTGGGTCAGTTCGGAGAGGATCTCCATCTAAACCTCTCCACTTCTCTTCTACTATGGAGGCACGTAATGGTGGACGTGAATTAGACGGATCTCGGGCCTCGCATTTTTTTGATATTTCGTCGTGGTTGCACGAAATTATAACATCTCGTTTTGTTTTCTTCTTCCTTTTTAATGCAGGCATGTAAATTTAAATGTAACCCCAGTCCAGGTCTTGCGGTAAGAATCCACTCCCGCCGACGACCTAGCTAGCGGAGGATCATATCATATCATATCAATCTGCCCGGATTGGCCTAAGGGTCCTGTTACCTTGGGTCAAGGCTCTACCCCTAGCATGAGTTTCGTGCGCTTTTCGAGAAATGGCGAGAATAAGCGTGGTCAGACCCTCACCAGTACGGGTGATAGTGCCGGTTGGGGACTAGCCACTTCCTAGCTCAACATCTGCTCACTAGATGTCACTCTCAATGCGGACGAGCGTTAGGGGGTACGTTATAATTCATATCCACTTAAAAGTTTGTTTTTTTGTCCCTGTATCCAAACTGTTTGCATAAAAATTTTGTTAACTTTTCCATCATTCCTGAACAGCATGTCCGATAACTGAGTTGATATGTGTCCTTAGCTATGTCCATTGTATTGCTATGGATATACAATTATGCAAACGTTTACAAAGAACTGTGGAGTATCGTCCGGTAAAAGGGTCGACTTTTACCCCCGTCTAAAACCGTTGCCCATATTTAATAAATTTTTTTTTCTTTTCTAAGTTCTAGCGATAGGTAGATGTCCGTTAATTGGAAGAGTTTCTTTCCGGTTACGTCCGACGCATCCAAGCCTAGCTAGAACTTCAATCTACGAACCGATTCTAGTTCAAATCGTCATCGTAATGAACATTATTTTGAAAATATTTGGATACCGGAATAAATATGTTCAATCCGTAGTGGGGAGAAGGTTAATATATCCGTGGCTTCTGAAAATCTATTCTTGCTAATTCTTACTCGATTCATCCTCAATTTGTATGATAATTCGTTTTTTTAAACAATATTTTGGAAATATTTTTTTCAAAACATAAAATCTTTTTGATTTATACAATTTTTTTGCTCGTGGAGTGCGAATGGCGTGAGTACCCATTGTATCGAAAAGATACGGTTTTTTTGTTTGTATCGAAGAGATACGAGTTTTTTTAGGAACCGATTAGGAACATGCTTTAACTGAAATAAAGCGATATAAGGTAAATTTTGTTTTTATAAAAAGCTGTATATAGATATAAAATTATATATTTATAGAAAAATATCGTTTAATATAGTAAATTACGTTTTTTTTTAAATATCTTCTTTCCTTTAATAGGAAAAATGTTTAATCCCGACCCTGTTCAACCTCTTAAGTCTTTGCAACCAGGTAGATGCCATACTAGGAGTAATATAAGTAAAGCTGAAGCTACCAGGAATCGTCCTTCTCAGGCAACCAATATCCCGGAACCTCCAAATACCTCTTTGACTGTTTGACCAAGTCCACAAACGCTTGAACCAGTTGTTCCATCTGTTCCTAACGCAGCGTCAAGTACTCCGGATCGCAGAGTAGATACAAGTGAATCAGAGCAGTTTCAACAATATGTGCGAGAAGTTGTTTCTGCTACGGTAGGCATGAACCGAACCAACGATCTCAGTTTCATACGGGAAGAGTTGGAGAGGAATCGTGAAGCCCTCTAATGCGACGTAACCCAATTGGTAAGTGCGGCTTTAGCAGCTCCTACTCCTCTAGCAAACAATGGTCGAGAAGTACCAGCTGCTCATACACCTATTTTTCCGTCCAGTCCCTATGATGTCAATCGACTGTCAAAACTGGTCCTGGACCTTCGTTTTCTCCGCGAAATTTCATACCAGCGGATAATTCTAATATTTACCCCGTCCACATGGCGCAAAGCTCCAATGTGGACAACTTTTTGAGGCAGTTCAGTAACCTGCAAGTAGGTGAACAACCTCCGACGGCTGAATATTTTGCACCAGCTCCGTCTCCGTCGAATTCTTTCGGACGATTCCCAAACTACGACAAATGGGGAATCAAATTCGACAACAAGACAACGATTTTTTATTCAGGATTGCGAGGCTCAAGGACTCGTACCAAGTTACATGGAATGCTGTGGTTAACAACTTTCATCATTCTGGATGTTTTTAAAAACCAATCCATCCGTGAATTGGTCAACACTTCGGCTTGCCCTTATCGAACAGTACCGTAGCTTAGAGTCGGACTACGAACTTTCCAGGAAGATGTCGGATAGGAGACAGGGCTCCCATGAAACTTTTGACGAGTTTTTCGGGGACTTATTGCAGCTCATTTCAAGATTGGTGAACACTTGATAACGTTCAGCATGCAAAGCATACCAAAGCAAAGCATTTATTAATGATAATGACACCCAGAGACCGCGATACAAACCAGGCCTTCCTCCCCTGCTCCTCCTCGACGAGCCCTTTACGAAATCGAAGGTATGGTCCAAGAAGACACGTGTTCATCTCAGATGCTGGTTGAGGCAGTTAACTTTCCGCAAAGGAACGTAAGTTCCTTAAAGTGCTGGAACTGCAGTGAACCGGGTCACACGTACTTTGAGTGCGAGCGGGAGCAGAGGGCATTGCCATTGCGGCAACACCTTTGCAATGCGTGGATGACGATCCTCGCCCTTATGCTTCTGTAAGGATTTTCGAAAAGGATTGGCTTGGTCTCTTGGATAGTGGGCATGTATTAGTTTTTTAGGTTCATGTGGGGTAGAGTTTCTTAACACCAACAATATTCCCTACAAACGATTCACTTCTGCAGTCACTACCGCAGATGGGAAATCGCAATCGATTGTAGGTGTAATTAAGTGCAGCGTTCGGTGCAAATCGATTGTAGCAGAAATTACACTGTACATAGTACCAACTTTGACAAAAGACAACTCTACCTCTACTAGTCATTGCGGAAATCTCGGCAAAAGTTTCCGATTTAGCGAGCATGTCCAAAGGTAGAGATAATTATGGTGTTGCTCCTTCGAGAAGCAATATTCTCCCAAAAGCCCATGAGTTAACTAGCGAGAATTCCAGGATTTAAGATGAAGCCGTGAGCCTGTTTCCTTCCTTCGCCACCACTAGCTTGGGCAAAACACTGCTTGAAGAACACATAATTGATTCAGGCGACGCAGAGCCAAACTCGCTCACCAAAAAGGATGCATACCCTCTGCTGCATATTGAAGGGTTGGTAAGGATCTGAAAGACACATTTTGGCAAATACCGCTGGAGCAAAGGTGAAGGGAGAAGATCGCGTTTACCGTCCCCGGTAGGCCCCTGTATTAATTTAAAGTGATGCCCTTCGGCCAATGTTATGGGCCTCAGTGTCCTTGCCGATTGATGGATAAGGTTATACCTTATCAATTAAGGGAACAAATCTTTGTCTATCTGCATGATTTGCTGGTCTTCTCAAGGCTTTTGAGGAACACATTAAGCTTCTCAAATTAGTAGCAACGCAGTTACAATCAGCTGGTCAAACGATAAACGTAGAGAAATCTTAGTTTTGCTATAAAGAGCTAAGTTATCTCGGCTACATTGTTGGGAATGGGGTATTGAAAGTATACCCAGAGAAGGTGGCCGCGATAAATGAGTTTCCGGTACAACAAAATGCTCGTCAAGTGAGACGTTTCCTTGGCATGGCCGGCTGGTATCGAAGGTTTGTACCAAATTTTTCGTCCTTAGCATCTTACATGTGGGAAAGCCAGCGAATCATTCACCACAATTAAGAATAATTTGACGACTGCGCCAGTTCTATTCAATTTATCATACTGTGCGATGCATCGGTAACGGGTATCGGAGCAGTGTTGTTACAGGAGGATGAAGCTGGTGCTGAACGTCCAATATTTTATTACTCTCATAAGCTGAACGAGGCCCAACGAAATTACTCCGTTACAGAGCGTGAATGCTTGGCAGCTGTTATGGGTATCAAGAAATTTAGACCCTATCTCGAGAAGTATGGCTAATGAGCTTGAAGGATCTTAAGGGACGGCTAGCCTGGTGGATCTTGGAACTTCAAGGCTATACTTCTGAGACTGAGCACCGGTAAGGGAGCTTGAATGTCGTACCTGATGCGTAATCGCGCGCTTACGAGGTTGAAGCCCTACAATCCAGTGAGAAAATCTCAAAAGCGAACAATGTGCTGCATATCGATTTGACGGATCCAGCTTTTCAGTCCGCAGATTACCGTCAAATTTTGGAAACTGTGACGCAGAATAAAAACCAACTACCTGATCTTCGTATTGCGGACAACTTCGTATATAAGAAGGTCAGACATAGTACAGGTAATCCACGTGAAGATGATACGTCCTGGAAGTTATGGGTTCCAGCCACACTAATGGACAACCTAATTTTGCTTACTCATTCGCCACCCAAAGCATCGCATTGTGGTATGGCTAAAACTTTATACCGACTTCGGCATCAATTTTACTGGCCGAACATGGCTTCTTAGGTTAAGCTTTTCGGTAGAAATTGCGAGGTTTGCAAAACCACAAAAGCACATAACGCAATTTTAAGAAAACCGATGAGAAAGGCTTCTACTGTGGAACGACCATTCCAACATATATATGTGGACTTCTTAGGGCCGTATCCTAGGTCTTAATTAGGAAACACCCACATAAATGTAGCGCTAGACCAGCTAACGAAGTTCGTCTTTATTTCGCATCTTAGGAAAGCTACTTCCAAAACAGCAATAACGTTTCTCCAAAAGAAAATTTTCTTTGTATTCGGCGTCATTGAAACTATTCTATCGGATAATGGAGAACAGTTTTTGAGCAAAGAGTTCGCAAATTGAATAGAGATGTTTGGAGTTAAACATATCAAAACCGCTGCTTATTCGCCACAGGCGAACGGAATTGAGCACGTAAATCGTTCGATCTTAGCAGCCATACGGTAATACGTGGACAGAGATTAAACCAATTGGGATAACCTCCTACCGCAAATAGCTTGTGCGCTAAGATCTGCAGTTCATTCGGTGATAACCATGTCGCCGTACGAAGCGGTGTTCGGTCAATGCATGATTGAACACGCCAGTAATTACAAGCTATTGAGGAATCTAGGAGGTTTGAACAACGCTGACCTACATGTAATTCCTAAGGCTGCCAAAATGATCGCAATTCAAGCATATAATACGTATAGTACTCTAGTAAAATACAAAGCGGGTGATGAAGTGTTTATCTCAAGTTTCTTGGGAAACCCCTTAAAAGTTGACCCACTCGATAACGTCTGGTGCAGGAAGTGACGAATTCGACCAATTCGCTGAGTTACAAAAAGAAAAAGAGAGAAAAAAAGAGAGGGGTTCCGGTCCATCAAAAACTAAAGATCGGTCTGTTTGATGAAGAACGTGAAGCGAGTCGGACATGCGGAAAGAGCCGAAGTCGAACAAAAAAAAAAGAAGAAAATCGCGTAGATAGTTATATGAGTGCGTACTTAAAGAACAAAGTGGAAACAAAAGCAAATTCTTATGAACCGCAGAAATTAATAAAATAATTACAAAAAGTGCCCGTCGCCAGCGCTCAATGTTCGCACGCGGTAAAAACATATTCAGTTTCAGTCAATAAAGTGTCGCCTCACAGTTAATGCATAATGTTAATGTTAAAACAAAAAAACTCTCACGAAAACTATGAAAAAAAAACAGAAATTACTACCATTCACCACCAGTCAACCAGCCAACTATTGTCGAATATCCTGTTGCTCCCTAGAGGGTGCAACAGGTCAATTTATTTGAGAGTGTACGCAGGGGTTTAAGTGAATTTCCTCCTCATCTTTTCCATGCTCGGTATGTGTGTTAGTAACGACCTTCGTTGGAACGACCACGTATTCGAAATCGCTAAAAACGCAGCAAAATGTCTAGGTTTTCTTAATCGATACAAAAAAAATGTCACCCCCTCTGATCTGGCCTCAATATATAAAGCGTATATATGCCCCAAACTTGAGTTCAACGCCCACATCTGGCCAGGTGCAGCAAAAACATCATTGCACCTACTTAATAGGATACAAAAGCATGCGATAAAACTGATATTAAATCCAACGGTAGCGAACTTTATAGTCTCGCTTGAACATCGTAGGAATATCTCCTGTCTACCACTTTTTTACCGCTATTTTAACAGGAAATGCTCAGTCGAAATAGCCAGCTGCATTCCGCCCCTTCAAACATTCAACCGTAATACTCGCCATGCCATGAATGCTAATCAATTCACCCTCAAGCTTACCTTCGGACGTACTATGAAATATAGAGATTCATTCCTTAACTGAACAACACGAATGTGGAATGCTTTACCAAACTCAGTCTTTCCTCCCCATTACAATTTACAAAAATTTAAAACCAATGCACATCGGTATCTCCTCTTTTCTTCTCCCCCCGCTATGTCCAAACACTATAAGTGTATTCATAAACCCTTTAGCGCGTGCTAATTATAAAAAAAAAATCTTTTCGCGTGTAGGAAATAAGGTAAATTACACCTTACACCATACAAGGCGGAATGCGGTGCACCTCAGGCCTCACCTTGGAGATCGGGTTAATAAACCCTTAAGTGGGGTAAGTTTTTTTTGAATTAAAAAATATGGGGAACGATTTAAACCCACGCTAAATGTAGGAATTGACCTGTAGTTACAGTCAGGTACAAAAATAAATGAAACATATAAAAAAAAAACAAATTTAAAAAGTGGTAGGAAAACACAAAAATGTATAAACTTCTAAGAAAAAAATTTAATTGAAACTATATCATTGTTAAATTGAAAAGTGCATGGATATTAAAACAAAGCAAACAAATAGGAAAAAAATAAGAATAAATTAGTAGATACTTATTGGTATATCTAAATGAAAAAAAAATTAAATTAAACTTAGGATAGATTGGATCTAGATATAAAAAACGAAAATAAATCAAAAAGAAAATATTAAAGCAAAGCTAGTATTTCTAGGAAATTAAAAATTATTTATATATTATTTATATAAAAATTAATTATATATATACTAATTATATTTTTTTAAATAAAAAATTTAATTTATAACGTTTAAGGAAATTTAGGTTTTTTTCTTTTTGGGATATTGGTATAAAAACCATGCTCTTTTTGGAGGAAAGATCGGTGGGTTCAGTCAACTCATATCAGATTTCGTAAGTATGGAAGCGGTGTAAATATTTTTTGGAGGATGGATCGAGTGGGATCTAAGATATATTTTGTTTCAGTAGTCCGGGGTAAGCAAACTTTTTTTAGGGTTTCTTTCTCCGTTTCGGGTAAGGGGTCATCGCGAGTCGAGCGACGCGATGACCATGGATGCTAACTCGGTTTTAGCAAGGGGTGGGTCAGTTCGGAGAGGATTTCCATCTAAACCTCTCCGCCTCTCTTCTACTATAGAGGCACGTAATGGTGGACGTGAATTAGACGGAACTCGGGCCTCGCATTTTTTTGATATTTCGTCGTGGTTGCAAGAAATTATAATGCCTCGTTTTCTTTTTCTTCTTCCTTTTAGATGCAGGCATGTAAATATAAATGTCACCCCAGTCCAGGTCTTGCGGTAAGAATCAACTCCCGCCGACGAGCTAGCGAGCGGAGGATCATTCCTGGCCGCAAGGTGGCTGGACACCCGATCTATCAATCTGTCCGGACTGGCCTAAGGGTCCTGTTACCTTGGGTTATAAGTGTGGAGGAAGTTGATAGAAGGCTCTACCCCTAGCATGAGTTTTGAGAAATGGCGAGAAGTGTGCGTGGTCAGACCCTCACCAGCACGGGTGATAGTGCCGGTTGGGGACTACCCACTTAACAGTTCAACATCTGCTCACTAGATGTCATTCTCAATGCGGACGAGCGTTGGGGGGAACGTTACAACTCCTGCCAATATTTCTTTGAACTCTGGATATTTGTTTCCAAGTCTCACGCGGAAGAGTCTATGTTCAAGTTACGAGACAAGGATTTTCATATAATTTTCAGGCAGAACATGTCTTAATTTGTATTGAAGTCCTCTATGCCAAACTTTGTCACAAGCTTGCTACACGTCAAGAAAAAACTGCTGAGCAAATTTTCTTTTCATCGAAAGCTTTCTCAATTACATCAGTAGTTTGATGAACTTAGTCCACAGTCGAATGTTAACTTCTAACCCAAATTAATGGGCAGGTAAAAGGCGTTTTTTCCTTATCGCTTTTTGCCCAAACTTCTTGAGTTAACCTAATTGGTAACACAGCGCTTTTTGGCCGTTTAATGACTTTAATTGCTTTCCAAATTGAATATTTCGATTCATTTCCAGCTGTAGGTGAGTTTCTTATTTACTTAGGTGGCGCTACAGTCCGGAATGAACCTGGGCCTCAACCAACATGCCTCTCTCATTACCTCGGTCCTTAGCTAACTGCCTCCAGTTGTGCGCTCCAAGTTGGTTGAGGTCGGTTTCTACTTGTGAGCACCATTTAAGGCGAGGTCTTCCTCTACTGCGTCCGACGTCTGACTGGAAATCGAAGACTCTGCGGGCCGGAGTATTGGTATCCATTCGTTGTACATGACCTAGCCATCTTCAACGTCCAATGCGGGGTTTCTTGACCATTGGCATGTAGCTGTACAGCTCGTATAGTTCTTGGTTGAATCTTTGTCTCCATAGCCGTCACGGCAAACTGGACCGAAGATTTTTCGAAGACTTTTCCTCTCAAATCGACCAAGGATTTCCTCATCCCTTTTTTTTCAAATTCATTTTTTATTTACTTAAAATATTAACTTAATATCGGGGTTTTCAAATTTGAGCGACAGGGACAGCAAACGACACCATATTTCTTGCCGCTCTTTTGATATTTCTCTTCAGCAAGGCTTACCATTTCATGGTGGAAAGATATACGATCCAACAACGAGTCGAACTTATTACAATTTTAAACCGAAATTCGGAGTCAGTGGCCTCAACGTTAATAGCGCTACGTACAATTTATGGTCGTCATAATCGTCCTAGCAGATCAACAATTGAGCGTCTAGTGGAAAAATTTGAATCCACAGGCACAGTACAAAATGTTCCCGTGCCAGTAAAACAAAGAAGTGCCCGTAGTATCGAGAATATTGCTGCCGCTGAGGCTTCAGTTGAAGAAAGCCCAAATGTGTCTCTCACACGTCGTTCTCAAGCGTTGGGCATCTCTGTGACGTCGTTGTGGTGAATTTTGCGAAACGATCTGGGCCTACATCCTTACAAGATTAAATTGACGCAAGAACTGAAGCCGATTGACCACCAGAAGCGTCGTATGTTCGTGAATTGGGCTGAGTAACAACTTGAAAATGATTCGGATTTTCATCGAAAAACCATCTTCAGCGATGAGGCTCATTTCTGGCTGAATGGCTTCGTCAATAAACAAAGTATGCGGTATTGGTCAGTCCGGTCTTGATCATCACGGAAGAAGAACGGCCCATAAACCACACCAAACCGTCAATAAACAAATATGCGCCTGCCTGACCAATACCGCATATTTTGTTTATTGATGGTTCGGTGTGGTTTATGGGCCGTACTTCTTCCGTGATGATCAAGACCGGCACGTCTTGGAATCGCTTCCGTTCAATGATAACCGAATTTTTTTGGCCCCAATTGGATGATATGGACTTGGAGGACATGTGGTTCCAACAGAACGGAGCCACAAGCCACACAGCGAATACCACAATCAATACATTGGAAACCAAGTTTGGAGAACGTGTTATCTCACGAAATGGTCCAGTCGCTTGGCCGCCTCGGTCGTGCGATTTTACGCCGTTAGACTTTTTCCAGTGGGGCTACGTCAAGCCTATGGTCTATGCCAACAAGCCAGCGACGATTGATGAGCTTCGTACGAATATCGAACGTCAAATTGCAGCAGTATCGGCCGATTTATGCTTGAAAACCGTCGAAAATTGGGTTCAGCGTCTGGACTTCTGCAAGCGTTCCCGTAGTGGTCATGCAAAAAAATCGAGTTCCATACATAATGGCATCGAACCTACTTTCACAGGAATAAAAAAATTGTTTATAGCGCGTTGCGCAAAGGTCTTGGCAGCCTCGAGGTGAGGAAACCGTGTGCTGGATATAGTAGCATTTCGTTCCGTGGCAAAGTCAATTAGCCTAAGTAAGTTACCAGACGTGTTGTCGTGTACGTTTTGTACCTTTGCATTAAAATCTCCCAGCATAATTTTAACATCTTACTTCGGTAATAGGTTTAGTCAAGGAGCTCATAGAAGCAGTCCTTAGCTGTATCATCTTTTGCCTCCATTGGAGGGCGGGCGCATATAAGGTTTTTGTTGGCGAATTTTTCCTTAATGTGGATTGTTGCAGTGCATTCGCTAATGTCTTGGAAACATAAGACTTCTTTCATATGTCTGGCACTAGTAACAAATCCGCATCCGAATAGTCGCTGTTTCAGCTCACTATAACACGTTCCGTAGTAGATGTCACATTTTTTCATCATCCCATCGTATTTCTGGATGGCAGTAATGTCTGCTCTGTAGCAGCTCAACCGCGAGTTGTTCGCTTGCACCTCTCCTTGTTAATGTTCTCAAATTCCAGGTGCAGATACGAACGTCGTTGTCCTTTTTCGTCTAGCAGGGTCGTCAACAATAAAATCAGTATTGGTTGCTTCGTAACATCTATTTTTTTCCATGGTTGGGCAGTTAACCCAAAGCACAACCAGGATACTGATGGCCTATGGGCCTACGGGATTGAGCGCTGCCTCTGGCCTTTCCGTTCATCCGCCACCATCTCTGTTCAAGATGGCTGACTAACCCTTGAAATTCCTCGACAACCTGTTGTCCGAATATGTCGATGCAGCTTGTCTATGTTCGCCTGGGACAGCAAGCCGTGTATTCATTCCGTGCCATTCTGACCTGGCTGTTTATAGTGCTTCTGTTTTTCGTCGTGTTATCAACACTCGCGCTTATCGCTTAGCAAGTCAAGTCCGGTTGGAAGAGGCCAGTACCCGATAGTTACTTGGAGGTAAAAAATAAGCACTTGATTTGTAGTCAGAGTTGCAACCACTGGGCATTGCCAAATTAAAGCCAATCAGATTCTACCCTCTTTTATACAGCAGACAACCATCCTATGTCAACCACGGACGGACTAAAAATAACTCTAATGGAAAAGGATAGATTCGAAAAAAGCGGAAAAGGAATGATCAAAAAACCGATTTCTATACCACTGAAACCGCTCATCAGCAGCATAGATTCGCCTCGATCCCAAAAACATGCCGGTTTTTGTTGGCAAAGGCTGGCCTTCCCACCCCTTAAGTCCCGAGAGACTTCTTATGGCTATCCCTCTGGCCACATCGATGAGAGATAGCCCCTCGATTGTTAGCTTCCAAGTCCCCTAACGTTTCTGGTTTGTTGGCGTAGACGAGCGACTTCACATATCCCCAAAGATAATGGGATAGTGTATAATAACGAAAATTACATTGTCAACACATCTTGTTCAGTTAGTATCGAAATCTCTTTTTGGTTTGACCAAAAATCAACGTTTATCTGTAGCATAAGCTATGGGTTAGGGTACGCAAATAGTTTTTGTAAGAAAATGGTCCCAAGAAGTGGACATGGGTTAAAATGATATAAAAGCGAAATCTTTATATTGACATTATGGAAGTATTTGCATACTTTTTTTTTTTAATTTCACCGAAAAATCATTTTTTGCTAAAAACGCCCCTAAAAAGGGTGTAGCAGCAAACTTTGTTAGGACTTAGTGTAAATATTGAGATATTCCAAACATTTTATTAAAACATTTTCGAAATTCCCTAACGTTGGGCGGAAACCAATGTTTTTTTTAAATTGGGCGTGGCAGGAGGCGGATTTTAAAAATTTCTACACATCTTTGAACAGCATGTACAAGGATCACATGTAACAAATTTTATTATCCTAGCTCAACATTTAAGGCCCAAAAACCGGTGACCTACAGACGGACGCACAAACGGACAGACAGACATAGCTTAATCGAATAAGCTAGCTATTCTGAGTCGATCCACATACTTTGAGGTATATAAAGCTAAATTATTTCTCTATGTTACAAACTATGTATCAAAACTAATGTACCCCTATGGGATAGAATATAATTCCTTGGCGGCTGACAAAATGACCCCTAGTTAAAATTGTGCTTCCAAATTTCATTCAATTTGGCAAAATAATTTGCGAGAAATTGACAATTTCCTTTATATGGCCTATATGCAAAAATCCGTTATATGCATTTTCGCGAAATTCTAAATTTCCAGAATTCCAAAAACCACTTTTTTTTAGTTTCGCTATCATCGTTATGTTAGAATCAATCAAAATCTCGAGGTCGAAAATTTTCACGAAAACAATATCATTCTCTTTATAAAAGAAAGATAGAAAATGGCCTAGAATTATGATCAAAAAAACGATGGATACGAAGTTTGAAGAAAATCGGTCAAGTCGTCCGGATTCGACTACCAATGCAATTTGAAGTGGTGATGTCATACACTTAAAAAATAATTTAAAGTAAATGATATGGACAAAATAATCTGGGACCTGACTTAAAATAAAATATTTTATTTCATATTTTATTGTTTACATTTACTTTTACAGTTATAAATCAATCATCCCGAAAAATCTACGACCGTCTTCAACCCGTTATTGTCGAGCTCTTAGGCTTTCTATTTTGAAAGAAACGCCAGACGTATTAAAGGGGGAACGGGAACGCGTAGAAAGTGAAATACGTGATCTTCGAGACACTAAAATCGAATACAACGGATCTCTCATCAAAATCAACCTTATTTTGTATTTCACCATGATTGATGGAAAAACCGCGCAAATTGCTACAAATACCCCTGTCTGTAGTAATTGTATTATTTTCTGGGCAAAGCCATCGGAGATGAATGACATTTCAAATCTTCAACTGAAACTACCACATGTTGATTCGTTCAAGTTGGGAATGTCAACCTCGCACGCCAGAATCCGCTTTATGGAGTACATTCTACACTAAGCCTATAATTTACCTTTCAAGGCTTGGAGAACGTCCCCGCTGACTTCAGAAATAAAGAAGGAAACTAAAACAAATAGTCAAAATCAGTTTCGACAAAAATTGGGACTACCTACTCGTTGGTATAGTAAAGCAAGGAACTGGGACAACAAACAGTGGTAACACCTCCAGATTTTTTTTTAGAATTATTCTGTGACTGCCGAAAATACACAAATTGATGAAACACTCATAAAACTACTTGGGACTATTTTGAATATTATATCGATTCGGATAAATTTCACGATTATGCCATTCAAACTGCAAAAATGGCTATTGAAATGTACCTTTGAGACTACTTACCTTCAAGGAAAAATTTCAATCGTTTTCTTTACCAATTGGCTCTTTATCCGAGGAAGCGCAAGACAGCTGTAATAAAGATAACAGATTTGTCCGGTCCCATAACAGCAGAAAATAATCACGAACTTTCACAAATGAAGATGTTTTTCATATGCTATTAATTTCATCTGACCCTTACATATCGCATTTACGGCCCGAACCGAAGTGGAAAAATCTTTTAATCATCGAAGAAGCAAAACTTTTGTTTAAATCAACGAAATAATTTTATTTTAAACTATTTATTTATGATTTTTTTGTTTTTATTAATTTATTGCTTAAGTGGATTTGATTAGTTTTAATTTAATCAATTGTTAATAAATGTTTTTTGAAAATTGTGGGCATGGCAGTGGGTTGTAATTTGGTGCGTTCGTTTCGCATCCTGCTTATTACAATGCCTGCAAGTTTCATCAACATCGACTAAGTGGCTCAATTTTTAGGGACTTTTTTCCAGCTGCCACACAAAGTGCTCCACTGTGCGACGCACCGACGAACCGACCAGATTTCCAAAAACCACTTTTTTGAGTTCCTCTATCATCATAATGTTAGAATCAATCAAATTCTCGAGGTCGAAAATTTTCACGAAAATAATATCTTTCTCTTTATAAGAGAAAATTAAAAAATGGCCTTATGATCAAAAAGACGAAGGATACGAAGTTTGAAGAAAATCGGTCAAGTCGTGGAGAGACTTGTACGGACAAACGGACCGACGAACCGACGCACCCTTCTGCAAATGCAGCAAAATGTCTCGGAATGACACGCGATGCAAAATGAAAATGGAAGTCACGTGTTAGAAGAAATACAAATAACTTTAAAATAAATACCTACAGAGAACTGTACTGTTGCTCAGAAAAAATTTGCAGCTTAGCCTTGATTACAAGTTGCTCTATACAAGCAAATGCTAAAATCAGTTTCAACATGCTATACAACCATGAAACTGTTGTATTATCTGTTATTGGAAATAAAACTCACTTTTTTTGTTCACACTACACGTCTTTATTAACTGACTGTCCAATATGGTATGATCATTATTATGTGCATAACAGGTACAGGTTTTTAAGTTTTATAACACGCAGGTGGCCATGGCTCAGAGGAACTGGATTTTTCTTAAAAGGGGGCGTGGCAATTTCAAAAAAATTTACACGTGTTCTGCTGGCAGCAAAAATGAGCACGTGTACCTCAAAATTTAAGGCCTCAGAGCTGGTGACATACGGACAGACAGACATGGCTAAATCAACTCAGTTATCGATTCTGAGTTGATCCATATACTTTAAGGTATATCTACTATTACTCTATGTTCAAATTATGTATCAAAATTAAAACAGCACTATGGGGTCACTTTCTCTTTATCTCTAAACGGTATGTAGAATATAACTCCATGTTTAATCCACAAACAACAACACACTGCAGGGTTTCACATCTCTTTCTCTTGATTGGTCTGTCATAGTCAAAGTGTTTACAGGTGTCAGGTATTATATTGCCCAAGGCCTGTTTTGAAATAGCTGCAGGGAATTTCAGTTCCTCAAAGGTACACCCACTAGCTAAATACTGGAGAGTATCGGTAAGAATCAACTCCCGCCGACGAGCTAGCGAGCGGAGGATCATTCCTGGCCGCAAGGTGGCTGGACACCCGATCTATCAATCTGTCCGGACTGGCCTAAGGGTCCTGTTACCTTGGGTTATAAGTGTGGAGGAAGTTGATAGAAGGCTCTACCCCTAGCATGAGTTTCGCGCGCTTTTTGAGAAATGGCGAGAAGTGTGCGTGGTCAGACCCTCACCAGCACGGGTGATAGTGCCGGTTGGGGACTACCCACTTAACAGTTCAACATCTGCTCACTAGATGTCATTCTCAATGCGGACGAGCGTTGGGGGGAACGTTACAACTCCTGCCAATATTTCTTTGAACTCTGGATATTTGTTTCCAAGTCTCACGCGGAAGAGTCTATGTTCAAGTTACGAGACAAGGATTTTCATATAATTTTCAGGCAGAACATGTCTTAATTTGTATTGAAGTCCTCTATGCCAAACTTTGTCACAAGCTTGCTACACGTCAAGAAAAAACTGCTGAGCAAATTTTCTTTTCATCGAAAGCTTTCTCAATTACATCAGTAGTTTGATGAACTTAGTCCACAGTCGAATGTTAACTTCTAACCCAAATTAATGGGCAGGTAAAAGGCGTTTTTTCCTTATCGCTTTTTGCCCAAACTTCTTGAGTTAACCTAATTGGTAACACAGCGCTTTTTGGCCGTTTAATGACTTTAATTGCTTTCCAAATTGAATATTTCGATTCATTTCCAGCTGTAGGTGAGTTTCTTATTTACTTAGGTGGCGCTACAGTCCGGAATGAACCTGGGCCTCAACCAACATGCCTCTCTCATTACCTCGGTCCTTAGCTAACTGCCTCCAGTTGTGCGCTCCAAGTTGGTTGAGGTCGGTTTCTACTTGTGAGCACCATTTAAGGCGAGGTCTTCCTCTACTGCGTCCGACGTCTGACTGGAAATCGAAGACTCTGCGGGCCGGAGTATTGGTATCCATTCGTTGTACATGACCTAGCCATCTTCAACGTCCAATGCGGGGTTTCTTGACCATTGGCATGTAGCTGTACAGCTCGTATAGTTCTTGGTTGAATCTTTGTCTCCATAGCCGTCACGGCAAACTGGACCGAAGATTTTTCGAAGACTTTTCCTCTCAAATCGACCAAGGATTTCCTCATCCCTTTTTTTTCAAATTCATTTTTTATTTACTTAAAATATTAACTTAATATCGGACAGCAATATCGGACAGCAAACGACACCATATTTCTTGCCGCTCTTTTGATATTTCTCTTCAGCAAGGCTTACCATTTCATGGTGGAAAGATATACGATCCAACAACGAGTCGAACTTATTACAATTTTAAACCGAAATTCGGAGTAAGTGGCCTCAACGTTAATAGCGCTACGTACAATTTATGGTCGTCATAATCGTCCTAGCAGATCAACAATTGAGCGTCTAGTGGAAAAATTTGAATCCACAGGCACAGTACAAAATGTTCCCGTGCCAGTAAAACAAAGAAGTGCCCGTAGTATCGAGAATATTGCTGCCGCTGAGGCTTCAGTTGAAGAAAGCCCAAATGTGTCTCTCACACGTCGTTCTCAAGCGTTGGGCATCTCTGTGACGTCGTTGTGGTGAATTTTGCGAAACGATCTGGGCCTACATCCTTACAAGATTAAATTGACGCAAGAACTGAAGCCGATTGACCACCAGAAGCGTCGTATGTTCGTGAATTGGGCTGAGTAACAACTTGAAAATGATTCGGATTTTCATCGAAAAACCATCTTCAGCGATGAGGCTCATTTCTGGCTGAATGGCTTCGTCAATAAACAAAGTATGCGGTATTGGTCAGTCCGGTCTTGATCATCACGGAAGAAGAACGGCCCATAAACCACACCAAACCGTCAATAAACAAATATGCGCCTGCCTGACCAATACCGCATATTTTGTTTATTGATGGTTCGGTGTGGTTTATGGGCCGTACTTCTTCCGTGATGATCAAGACCGGCACGTCTTGGAATCGCTTCCGTTCAATGATAACCGAATTTTTTTGGCCCCAATTGGATGATATGGACTTGGAGGACATGTGGTTCCAACAGAACGGAGCCACAAGCCACACAGCGAATACCACAATCAATACATTGGAAACCAAGTTTGGAGAACGTGTTATCTCACGAAATGGTCCAGTCGCTTGGCCGCCTCGGTCGTGCGATTTTACGCCGTTAGACTTTTTCCAGTGGGGCTACGTCAAGCCTATGGTCTATGCCAACAAGCCAGCGACGATTGATGAGCTTCGTACGAATATCGAACGTCAAATTGCAGCAGTATCGGCCGATTTATGCTTGAAAACCGTCGAAAATTGGGTTCAGCGTCTGGACTTCTGCAAGCGTTCCCGTAGTGGTCATGCAAAAAAATCGAGTTCCATACATAATGGCATCGAACCTACTTTCACAGGAATAAAAAAATTGTTTATAGCGCGTTGCGCAAAGGTCTTGGCAGCCTCGAGGTGAGGAAACCGTGTGCTGGATATAGTAGCATTTCGTTCCGTGGCAAAGTCAATTAGCCTAAGTAAGTTACCAGACGTGTTGTCGTGTACGTTTTGTACCTTTGCATTAAAATCTCCCAGCATAATTTTAACATCTTACTTCGGTAATAGGTTTAGTCAAGGAGCTCATAGAAGCAGTCCTTAGCTGTATCATCTTTTGCCTCCATTGGAGGGCGGGCGCATATAAGGTTTTTGTTGGCGAATTTTTCCTTAATGTGGATTGTTGCAGTGCATTCGCTAATGTCTTGGAAACATAAGACTTCTTTCATATGTCTGGCACTAGTAACAAATCCGCATCCGAATAGTCGCTGTTTCAGCTCACTATAACACGTTCCGTAGTAGATGTCACATTTTTTCATCATCCCATCGTATTTCTGGATGGCAGTAATGTCTGCTTTGTAGCAGCTCAACCGCGAGTTGTTCGCTTGCACCTCTCCTTGTTAATGTTCTCAAATTCCAGGTGCAGATACGAACGTCGTTGTCCTTTTTCGTCTAGCAGGGTCGTCAACAATAAAATCAGTATTGGTTGCTTCGTAACATCTATTTTTTTCCATGGTTGGGCAGTTAACCCAAAGCACAACCAGGATACTGATGGCCTATGGGCCTACGGGATTGAGCGCTGCCTCTGGCCTTTCCGTTCATCCGCCACCATCTCTGTTCAAGATGGCTGACTAACCCTTGAATTCCTCGACAACCTGTTGTCCGAATATGTCGATGCAGCTTGTCTATGTTCGCCTGGGACAGCAAGCCGTGTATTCATTCTGTGCCATTCTGACCTGGCTGTTTATAGTGCTTCTGTTTTTCGTCGTGTTATCAACACTCGCGCTTATCGCTTAGCAAGTCAAGTCCGGTTGGAAGAGGCCAGTACCCGATAGTTACTTGGAGGTAAAAAATAAGCACTTGATTTGTAGTCAGAGTTGCAACCACTGGGCATTGCCAAATTAAAGCCAATCAGATTCTACCCTCTTTTATACAGCAGACAACCATCCTATGTCAACCACGGACGGACTAAAAATAACTCTAATGGAAAAGGATAGATTCGAAAAAAGCGGAAAAGGAATGATCAAAAAACCGATTTCTATACCACTGAAACCGCTCATCAGCAGCATAGATTCGCCTCGATCCCAAAAACATGCCGGTTTTTGTTGGCAAAGGCTGGCCTTCCCACCCCTTAAGTCCCGAGAGACTTCTTATGGCTATCCCTCTGGCCACATCGATGAGAGATAGCCCCTCGATTGTTAGCTTCCAAGTCCCCTAACGTTTCTGGTTTGTTGGCGTAGACGAGCGACTTCACATATCCCCAAAGATAATGGGATAGTGTATAATAACGAAAATTACATTGTCAACACATCTTGTTCAGTTAGTATCGAAATCTCTTTTTGGTTTGACCAAAAATCAACGTTTATCTGTAGCATAAGCTATGGTTAGGGTACGCAAATAGTTTTTGTAAGAAAATGGTCCCAAGAAGTGGACATGGGTTAAAATGATATAAAAGCGAAATCTTTATATTGACATTATGGAAGTATTTGCATACTTTTTTTTTAATTTCACCGAAAAATCATTTTTTGCTAAAAACGCCCCTAAAAAGGGTGTAGCAGCAAACTTTGTTAGGACTTAGTGTAAATATTGAGATATTCCAAACATTTTATTAAACATTTTCGAATTCCCTAACGTTGGGCGGAAACCAATGTTTTTTTTTAAATTGGGCGTGGCAGGAGGCGGATTTTAAAAAATTTCTACACATCTTTGAACAGCATGTACAAGGATCACATGTAACAAATTTTATTATCCTAGCTCAACATTTAAGGCCCAAAAACCGTGACCTACAGAACGGACGCACAAACGGACAGACAGACATAGCTTAATCGAATAAGCTAGCTATTCTGAGTCGATCCACATACTTTGAGGTATATAAAGCTAAATTATTTCTCTATGTTACAAACTATGTATCAAAACTAATGTACCCCTATGGGATAGAATATAATTCCTTGGCGGCTGACAAAATGACCCCTAGTTAAAATTGTGCTTCCAAATTTCATTCAATTTGGCAAAATAATTTGCGAGAAATTGACAATTTCCTTTATATGGCCTATATGCAAAAATCCGTTATATGCATTTTCGCGAAATTCTAAATTTCCAGAATTCCAAAAACCACTTTTTTTTAGTTTCGCTATCATCGTTATGTTAGAATCAATCAAAATCTCGAGGTTGAAAATTTTCACGAAAACAATATCATTCTCTTTATAAAAGAAAGATAGAAAATGGCCTAGAATTATGATCAAAAAAACGATGGATACGAAGTTTGAAGAAAATCGGTCAAGTCGTCCGGATTCGACTACCAATGCAATTTGAAGTGGTGATGTCATACACTTAAAAAATAATTTAAAGTAAATGATATGGACAAAATAATCTGGGACCTGACTTAAAATAAAATATTTTATTTCATATTTTATTGTTTACATTTACTTTTACAGTTATAAATCAATCATCCCGAAAAATCTACGACCGTCTTCAACCCGTTATTGTCGAGCTCTTAGGCTTTCTATTTTGAAAGAAACGCCAGACGTATTAAAGGGGGAACGGGAACGCGTAGAAAGTGAAATACGTGATCTTCGAGACACTAAAATCGAATACAACGGATCTCTCATCAAAATCAACCTTATTTTGTATTTCACCATGATTGATGGAAAAAACGCGCAAATTGCTACAAATACCCCTGTCTGTAGTAATTGTATTATTTTCTGGGCAAAGCCATCGGAGATGAATGACATTTCAAATCTTCAACTGAAACTACCACATGTTGATTCGTTCAAGTTGGGAATGTCAACCTCGCACGCCAGAATCCGCTTTATGGAGTACATTCTACACTAAGCCTATAATTTACCTTTCAAGGCTTGGAGAACGTCCCCGCTGACTTCAGAAATAAAGAAGGAAACTAAAACAAATAGTCAAAATCAGTTTCGACAAAAATTGGGACTACCTACTCGTTGGTATAGTAAAGCAAGGAACTGGGACAACAAACAGTGGTAACACCTCCAGATTTTTTTTTAGAATTATTCTGTGACTGCCGAAAATACACAAATTGATGAAACACTCATAAAACTACTTGGGACTATTTTGAATATTATATCGATTCGGATAAATTTCACGATTATGCCATTCAAACTGCAAAAATGGCTATTGAAATGTACCTTTGAGACTACTTACCTTCAAGGAAAAATTTCAATCGTTTTCTTTACCAATTGGCTCTTTATCCGAGGAAGCGCAAGACAGCTGTAATAAAGATAACAGATTTGTCCGGTCCCATAACAGCAGAAAATAATCACGAACTTTCACAAATGAAGATGTTTTTCATATGCTATTACTTTCATCTGACCCTTACATATCGCATTTACGGCCCGAACCGAAGTGGAAAAATCTTTTAATCATCGAAGAAGCAAAACTTTTGTTTAAATCAACGAAATAATTTTATTTTAAACTATTTATTTATGATTTTTTTGTTTTTATTAATTTATTGCTTAAGTGGATTTGATTAGTTTTAATTTAATCAATTGTTAATAAATGTTTTTTGAAAATTGTGGGCATGGCAGTGGGTTGTAATTTGGTGCGTTCGTTTCGCATCCTGCTTATTACAATGCCTGCAAGTTTCATCAACATCGACTAAGTGGCTCAATTTTTAGGGACTTTTTTCCAGCTGCCACACAAAGTGCTCCACTGTGCGACGCACCGACGAACCGACCAGATTTCCAAAAACCACTTTTTTGAGTTCCTCTATCATCATAATGTTAGAATCAATCAAATTCTCGAGGTCGAAAATTTTCACGAAAATAATATCTTTCTCTTTATAAGAGAAAATTAAAAAATGGCCTTATGATCAAAAAGACGAAGGATACGAAGTTTGAAGAAAATCGGTCAAGTCGTGGAGAGACTTGTACGGACAAACGGACCGACGAACCGACGCACCCTTCTGCAAATGCAGCAAAATGTCTCGGAATGACACGCGATGCAAAATGAAAATGGAAGTCACGTGTTAGAAGAAATACAAATAACTTTAAAATAAATACCTACAGAGAACTGTACTGTTGCTCAGAAAAAATTTGCAGCTTAGCCTTGATTACAAGTTGCTCTATACAAGCAAATGCTAAAATCAGTTTCAACATGCTATACAACCATGAAACTGTTGTATTATCTGTTATTGGAAATAAAACTCACTTTTTTTGTTCACACTACACGTCTTTATTAACTGACTGTCCAATATGGTATGATCATTATTATGTGCATAACAGGTACAGGTTTTTAAGTTTTATAACACGCAGGTGGCCATGGCTCAGAGGAATGCGTAGTTGACTGCTAAGCCAAACGTTGCGGGTTCAAGCCCCAGCTTCGGCAGCATTTGTTTTCTACGAAAATCGCCAGCTTATCTGAGGCCACCTGTGCGATAATATGAGACAATATTAATCTATGTCTCCTCCTCTGTGCCACGTAGGTGTATGTTATATGTCTTTCCTTCTTTGTATCTATCTGTCTCTCTCTGTTGTATTAATGCCTTTATCTGTCCCAGCAGATGGTCTCAGTCGCCAGTGCTGTTACGTGTCTGTAGTTCGTTGCATTCATGTGCGAAGTACTGTGATGTCCAATGTCCAAGTTTTATAACACTGTATACCTTCGTATACAGTGTTAGTATAATGGGTGTTTTCAACATCTCACTTTTCAAGATTAATAATAATGTATCCCATTATAATTATAATATTTAGAGCTGGACATACACGAGAGAGCAATTTGGATCGAGGCTATTCGGATCGAGTCCATTTGGACTCATCCCGAATTCGGGTGTCATACACGAACTAGCCGAACCAATTTAATTGACAGTTTGCTCCTTGTCACAATCAAGTGATCATCCGTTTATTTTTTTTTTGCAATACTTCTGTCGTAACTAAGACATGAATGAGGATGGATTCATTAATTTAGCTGTCGCTTCGCTGCAGTTTCCATTAAGCTAATTAAAAGAAAAACCAAATGGCAAAAGGAGTGGCTGTCAACTAGAAAGCAATAGACCATTTAAATTCGGTTCAACGACTCTCGCTTGAGCCTACTTATTATTAAAGGATGAAATGTTCACACCTATGATCAAAAGAAATGATACGAATATAAGAAAACTCCTCACCCTTCACGAGAGATTGACCGATACTCTCCAGTATTTAGCTAGTGGGTGTACCTTTGAGGAACTGAAATTCCCTGCAGCTATTTCAAAACAGGCCTTGGGCAATATAATACCTGACACCTGTAAACACTTTGACTCTGACAGACCAATCAAGAGAAAGAGATGTGAAACCCTGCAGTGTGTTGTTGTTTGTGGATTAAACATGGAGTTATATTCTACATACCGTTTAGAGATAAAGAGAAAGTGACCCCATAGTGCTGTTTTAATTTTGATACATAATTTGAACATAGAGTAATAGTAGATATACCTTAAAGTATATGGATCAACTCAGAATCGATAACTGAGTTGATTTAGCCATGTCTGTCTGTCCGTATGTCACCAGCTCTGAGGCCTTAAATTTTGAGGTAAAATGATGAAATTAAGTACACGTGCTCATTTTTGCTGCCAGCAGAACACGTGTAAATTTTTTTGAAATTGCCACGCCCCCTTTTAAGAAAAATCCAGTTCTTTGGCCAAACAATCCTAATGTATATATGTCGCCTATACAAAGTTTTTTTCCACGCCCATTTTTTGGGAGCGTTTTCATACAAAAACCATTTGTATACCATACCCCATAGCATAACCAGGGAAAACACGTAGTTTTTGGTCGAACCACAAAATATTTTGATTCACTATCTTAACAACATATTGTGACAATGTTGGCACAAAGCCCACATTTTTGTGAATTTAATTTTATGGGTGGGATGGCATAGGGTATTAAACGGTCCGCACTAGTGCACTAGGCGCTACGAGTTTTTTGTTAGTTTTTGACTTTACAAAGACATGCAACACTCAGCAATGCCTTCTTTATTTGTTGATGTTTGGAAGGCCATCCCGAGAGATTTGATATTAACGAAATTAATCCTCAAATTCAACTAGTGATGGCAAGGCAGCTCATGAAAGGGTATCTGCCGTATACATGAAAGCGGGCTTAAAGACAACTGCAAGATCACAAGCTTGTAGCCTAAGCATAAACAGCTGAAGTCCAGCAGGCACTTAATGTAAAGGTTTTTCAAATAGAGGTACTAACGGCTTGTGATCGGTTTCGACCATCACACGTTTGCCGTAGACGTATTGGCGAAATTTCACACCCAAATAAAATAGTGAAAAGCTCTTTCTCTATTTGTGCATAGTTCTGCTGACTATTGGTCAAAGAAGCAGAAACAAAAGCAATCGGACTTTTGTCGTGGGAAATAAGCGCGAGTTACGTTTCACACGCAACATGTTCTTCAACCAGCACTACTGCATACTCTGGAAGGGGATCATGGAAACTCTCCATCTTCATGGCAACAGAAAATGATACGCTTTGCTAAACTAAGTTGATAATTCTCCTTTCACTAAAATTGTAATACCTAACATTGCATTATATATTTTGTTGTTTCTCCTCTCTCACTAAAATAATACCGGTTTATTATCAATATACTTATTATTCATATTTCGATTATGTAAGCTATTTGTTGACGGCTCATCGCGAGTCGGAACGTGGATGTCAACCAATAAAGAACACACGGAAGATTTGAGTACGACTTTTCAATTTTTGAGTTTCCCTCCAGAATTTAATAAAATATTCTGGTATATAAATAAGAGGATTGTAACTGGCGCAGTCGGTAGGATGCTTTTTCGACAATTTCTAGTGAAAATTCAGTAGCTATAATACGATTGATCGATTAAAAAGCTAAAAAGCACATATCGAATGATCATCGATGTGGAGGATATTAATCCATTAGCTTAAAAGAACCGCACAATTGGAATATAAACAAAATCACATGTCTAGCGAATATAGGTGTGAGAGTATCCTGACGACATCCTATATCCAACACCAACATCCCTAGGAGAATCCCAAAACAGCACGTGGATTTTTTTTTTCTGTATAAGGTGAGTCCATTTAGGTGAATCTACTCATTGGTTTTCCCTTTTTCCTATGTCTCCCATATCCAAAAAAAACAAAATACCCAAGTGAAAATTGGTTGTTTAGCTAGTTTTAGTTCAAAAAAAATTAAAATAAATTTAGATAATTTCATTAAAATATATAATAGTGATACAGATTTAAGTATAGAACAAAATTTAGCTAGGTCTACGAAAATTGAAGGTTCAAACGCGTGTTTTCTATTTTCTGGTCAAAGTACATCCACGAGTGTCGGTATTGATTATATGAATAACGGTCCGGGTACACCAAACCAAGCTTTGATTGCAGCGGATATTTTTAATTCATTAAGAATTCCCGATGCCGTTAAAGATTTGAACACATTTGATGGGAACCCTAGATTGCTTTTTGATTTTTTGACAAATGTGGAAGAAATCCTTCATATCATACCGCAGATAGAGGGTTCGATATATCACAAAATAATTTTACGTGCTATAAGAAACAAAGTTATAGGCCAGGCTAATGAAGTTCTAAATCTATATGGAACGGCGATAAATTGGAGTGAAATTAAAAATAACTTGATTGTTCATTACTCTGACAAGAGAAATGAAACAAGCCTGATTCGCGATCTTCATCAATTACGTCAGAATCAAAATAATCTCGAAAGTAATTGATATTTCGTTATATTAGCAAAATTGAATTTGTACGAGGAAATGTGCTTAAATGCCTTTTTGTCAGGTCTTAGAGAACCGTTGGGTTCTACCGTAAGATCTATGCGACCCAAAAAACTTTCTGAAGCCTATCATTTTTGCTTGCAGGAACAAAATTGTCACTACTTCCATGTATACCACATGCATCTGCTTATAAAAGAAATACAAACAATCAATTTTTAAATAATAATCAAAATTCGTTCACACATCAATTTCCCAATTTAGGGACATACACTCCAGTTCCAACATATACTGCAATAAATAATAGCATTCAACCTCCTTTTTTCAACCATCCAAACAGATTTCAGCCAATAGTTAGAAATAACAACAATATAACAGTAATAACAATCAAAATCTTCAAAACTTCACAAATAGACAAATTCCGGTTCCTAACAATTACGGCAATCAGTATTCTGTAAATAGACCATTTCCGCCACCAGAGCCAATGGATACATATAGCGGCAACACAAACCGAAATTCTAATCGTTTACCTAATAATAACAATAATTTGCAAAACAATAGATTTAATAATTTTCATAATTTTGAAGGTTATTTTAATTATGACAAAAACACAAATAATCCCTTATTAACAAACTCATACCAGCAACCAAATTTAGAACCCTGTCATAATGAAAATCCTGAAAACTACTACCAACATTTTAATATACCAAATACCCCACCACAATCACAGCCACAACAACAGCTACATGAAAATAGCAACGAAATAGACGATTCAAATTTTCGGTTACAAGCCTTGGAGAATCAGTCGGGTATATAGAAATGAATAATTATAGTGCGAATGTGTTACCATATATAACAGTGCACAGTCTATGCAAAAGTCCTCTAAAATTTCTAATTGACACAGGAAGTAACAAGTCCTTTATCAGTCCAGACATAGTATCTAACGAAAAAACTAAATTTATAAATCCAATTGAAATTAAAACAATTTTCGAGTCAAAATTATTAAACCAAGAAATAAAATTGAATGGACTACTAGAACTTAACACCACACACGAACTTTCGTTTTTGATTTTCAAATTCCACAGCTATTTCGATGGACTTATAGGGACAGATATTTTAAAGAAATTAGGTATGAGTATTGATCTGAAAAACTCTGTTCTTAAAAATTACAATACACAAATTTCTTTGAACTATAAGCCTAACTATATGTCGAAACCATTTACTATTCCTGAACTTTCTAAAGCTGTTATACCTTTGCCTGTTGATATCGAAGAAGGAACTATTTATGTAAAACCAATGCAGATAAAAGAAAATCTATCGATATCTGAGGGTATTTATAAAGCGTCCGCATGGTATTATTTGCTAGAAGTAGTAAATAGTCCTAATTCGCCACAAAAATTTACTATTAAACAACCAATAAAATCCCAAAGAATTGATCAAAATCAATTTTTGGAAATACATAATTTTTTTATTAACAACACCCATAATTTGCAAAGCTCTAATTTGTTAGAATTGATTCGCACTAACCACCTAAACGAAGAAGAGAAAACAAATATTAAATCTCTTTGTCTAGAATTCAAAGATATCTTTTTTAAAAATGACCAAAATCTTAGTTTTTCAAATGAAATAAAACATGAAATTAAGACTCAAGATAATATTCCCATCTACGCAAAATCGTATCGGTATTCTTACATTCACAAAAAAGAAATTCAGGAGCAAATTACAAAATTGCTTAAGGGCGGAATTATACGCCCAAGCTACTCCCCCTGGTCTTCTCCAATTTGGATAGTACCAAAAAAGAAGACGCCAGTGGCAAAGAAAAATGGCGGCTAGTTATTGACTATCGCAAATTGAATGAGAAGACTATAGAGGACCGATACCCCATTCCAAATATAACTGATATCCTGGATAAACTAGGCAAATCAATATATTTCAGCACATTAGAATGCTAAAAATGCTCCATCAACGTTTCAACGTGTGATGGATAATGTTCTTCGTGACTTGCAGGGTACAATATGTCTCGTTTACATGGATGACATTATTGTGTTTTCGACATCTTTGCAGGAGCATATTGAACACTTTAAACGCGTCTTTCAAAAACTGCAAGCGGCAAATCTTAAAATTCAATTGGATAAGTCAGAGTTCCTACGTAAGGAAGTTTCGTTTCTTGGGCACTTGGTAACAGCTGATGGTGTCAAGCCTGACCCAGATAAAATATCAGCAATTAAAAGATTTCCCATACCAAAAACACCAAGGCAAATAAAATCATTTTTAGGGCTAGTCGGTTATTACCGAAAATTTATAAAAGATTTTGCTCACTTGACCAAACCATTAACGGAATGTCTTCGGAAAAATAAAAGCATTGTTTTGGATCCCCAGTATGTTGCATGTTTCGAAAATTGTAAGAATCTTCTTTGCAACGATCCCATTTTGAACTACCCGGATTTTTCTCTCCCTTTCAACCTTACTACAGACGCGAGTAACGTTGCTCTAGGGGCTGTGCTGTCTCAAGGACAAATAGGATGTGATAAGCCGGTTTGTTATGCAAGTCGCACTTTATCAGTATCTGAGCAGAATTACAGCACAATAGAGAAGGAGCTTTTAGCTATAACTTGGGCTACTAAGTACTTTCGTCATATTTGTTTGGGAGGAGATTCACAATTGTGACCGACCATAAACCACTCACTTGGCTTTTTTCCCTTAAGGACCCAAACAGTAAATTAATGCGTTATCGCCTTAAGCTCGAGGAGTTTAATTATGAGGTAGTGCACAAAAAGGGCAAATTAGACACCAATGCTGATGCCTTGTCGCGGATAGAACTAAACGCGAACGAGCAACTTAAGGTTCAATCTGAGAATTACAATACCAACTCATCCATTCAAAATAATGTAGATGACTCAGAACATTTATCGACTATTCACTCAGCTCAAGAAAACTGTGATGATGGAATTCCTATCTCCGACCGTCCTCTTAATGCATTTTCTAACCAGCTTATACTAAAATCTAACGCGAGTAGACCAAATCTCAATGTTACTTTAAAAATTTTATTTCGAAAGAAAAAGCGACATCTCATAGAAAGCAAAGATATTAGTAACGAAGCTGTTGTGGTTGAAATTCTTAAAGATTATGCAAATACTAAAAAGAACACTGCTATATTAACCGACGACGATACTTTTAGATCAGTTCAGGCTGCATATTCAAAGTTCTTTAACCACAGCCGTCTTAAATTGGTTAGGTGTACTGTGCTTTTAGATGACATTACTGAATATGACGAACAAGAAGCTTTAGTCAGAAATTACCATCAAAAATCTAACCACAGAGGAATAACAGAAACTTATGAACACCTGACGAGGAAGTACTACTTCCCAAACATTAAAAACGTTATCACTGGAATCATAAATAATTGTGAAATTTGTCACAAGTACAAATATGATCGGTTAAGGGAACCTCTAAAGTATGAGCTTACTGAGACACCAACCAAGCCCCTTGAGATACTTCATCTAGATATTTATTCCATAAGCAGGGAAAACTGCTTAACAATACTGGATAAGTTTACTAGATTTGCTTGTGTTTATATATTACCAAGTAGAAATAGCATTAGCCTCATAGAAAAGCTAAAGCATTATTTTTCTCACCACGGTATTCCAAAAAAAGTCATTACAGACAACGGCAGTGAGTTTATCTCGACCTTGTTTAGAGAATTTTTGGCGTTGTACAATGTAGAACTACATTTTACTTGTGCAAAAACATCAACGGGAAATTCGCCAGTAGAAAGATTGCATTCTACGTTAACTGAGCTGATTAGAATCATCAAATCGCAATATCCCACAAAAACAATATCTGAAACGATTGATGAGGCTGCCCTTACGTACAATAATTCAATTCACTCGGTAACAAAGTTGACCCCTTTTGAAGCAATAACTGACCATATAATAAAAAACAACAAATTCCCATCTATCGAACCCATTAGACATCGAACTGAACAAGACTATTTGAATGAACATATACAGAATTATAATCTTCTAAGTAATTTAATTTATGAACGAAATTTGGCATATAAAAAAAGCATAATTGATAAACGAAATAAAAAACGAAATGATCCACCAAACTTTAGCAAAAATGAAAAGATATATGAACTCGACGATAGGCGAAATAAATTAGCTCCGCGATTTAACGAACACATAGTCATAAATAATAATAAAGTAACTATTGATTCCAATAAACGAAAAGTCCATAAGCAAAAAGTAAAGAAGAGAAAAAAATTCACTAATTGAGAACTAATAACGAACTCGTTGATGCGGTTGTCAGAAAATTGAACGCACTGGAATAAAGCAAGTGCATTATCAATTAACAAAGTTATACTTACTTAGGTTGCAAATTGGGTCGAATTGACAATTATTTTTTTCGTATTTTGTTCTAAACGAATCTGAATCATTTAATTATATAATTATTCATTACCAATAATTAACATAAGCATAGAAAGAAAGAAAAACAATCAATTTTCACACACCATCTTCCCTTGTCCTTTCCTAAAACCAATGAGTTAGAAACATTTAAATATGGACAAATTAAGAAGCAATCCAAGGAATATGAAACCAAAATAATAAGGAATGATGGACGTCAACGATTCAGTTATCACATCTTCACGTCCAACATTATGACGCTCGATGCTCTCGGTCCATTCTTACACGGGAGGAGTTACGTTTCACACGCAACATGTTCTTCAACCAGCACTACTGCATACTCTGGATGGGGATCATGGAAACTCTCCATCTTCATGGCAACAGAAAATGATACGCTTTGCTAAACTAAGTTGATAATTCTCCTTTCACTAAAATTGTAATACCTAACATTGCATTATATATTTTGTTGTTTCTCCTCTCTCACTAAAATAATACCGGTTTATTATCAATATACTTATTATTCATATTTCGATTATGTAAGCTATTTGTTGACGGCTCATCGCGAGTCGGAACGTGGATGTCAACCAATAAAGAACACACGGAAGATTTGAGTACGACTTTTAATTTTTTGAGTTTCCCTCCAGAATTTAATAAAATATTCTGGTATATAAATAAGAGGATTGTAACTCGCGCACACTGCACTTTTGGAAGCATCAGAATTTTTTGAATTATTTTACTGATGAGTTGTTTAATATAATAATTCACTCAACTAATCAAACTTCGTTTTAACGGAACGGGACCGCAATCAATATCACCAGGGAGGAAATATTAAAAATGTTAGCCTTCGAAATTGTTATAGGAACCTTAGGATATCCGAGAACAGTAATGTATTGGACAAAAGCAACCGAAATTACATTAATCCGCAATAATTTAACAAGGGCAAGGTTTCATTCTTTGCGTTTCAATTTGAAATTCACAGTGGGCGAAAATTCAAATGACAAACTACATTAGGTTCGTTCACTGATTGCAACGTTTTTGAATAAACTAAATAAGATTCCCAAAGATGAAAATCTATGCGTTGATGAAATGATGGTTCCCTTTAAAGGTAAAACATCATTGAGGCATTACACGCCTAAAATGGCTTTAAAATAGGGTATTCATATATTTTGTATGTGCAGGCCCAATAGCATTTTATATGATTTTGAAATTTACCAAGGGAAAAATACAATTTTTTGGTAATTCTAAATTAAATTTTTTCTTCGATTCAAAAACCATTCCGAAACAAAAAAACGTTAAAATAATTTTTGATAATTATTTTACAGCGCTGAATTAAAAAAAAAAAAAACAATTTGGGCAACAGGAATCAGAGGCAACAGAACTAAAAAGGCAACGCTAGCAACTGAAAAGGACTTGCCTGAGTAAGACCGATGTTTGCCTATGGGTGCCTGGTGTGGTTCAACGTTGCCCCATCACAAATGGAAATGATACGGGTATTTGAGAGGCAGTGTCTGAGGAGCTGCCTTGGACTTCACAGAACACCAGTATCTGACTACACAGAATACAATTCCAACCAGGCCCTATACAACGGGGCCAACATAAACAGAATAGGCAATTTTCTGGTGAAACTCATTCGGTTTCACACTGCAAGAGAGATGGCTTTTAACAATAGTCTCATTTTTGGGGCTTTCTACCACAATGATGAATATTTGGAGAGTGCGCGATTAAGCGGCTTTATTCCACCCGAAGCTGTCCTATATTTGGATAGTCGAGGGCTGTACAGGATAGATCGGCGATTCCGCTAATCTACCACGCCTTCCGACGAACTGTGGACAGGCGGCACCTATACGACCGAGACGTCATCGCTCAGGGCGGAGGAGAGCGCATGCGGTTCAGCAGGAGTGTGTCCGATTGGGAAGGACGGAGTGGGTTGCAACAGGAGAGCCTGTTAGGGTGGCTAAAGTAGGTACAGATAGTTTACTTACAAATTGTATGGCCGACTTACATAGTTTAAGGTTTTAAGGTCTGAATTAAAAAAAAACAATTTGGGCAACAGGAATCAGAGGCAACAGAATTGAAAAGGCAACGCTAGCAACTGAAAAGGACTTAAAAGCGAAAGAAAACGGTAGTTTTGACTACCGTATCGAAAGAAACAAAACATTTTTATTTTGAGATGGCTTGATGGCGAAACTTTTCCACTAGCCGTTCGATATTTTGAAAAATATTTTTGAAGAATAATCAATCCTTATTTCTAGTTTTCGTTCTTTCAAAGCTTTTTGCCACGCCCTCTTTTTGGAGGCATTTTCAGTAAAAATTGTTTTTTGGTAAAATTTTAAACATTTCGAAAAAAATTTGATCCAAAATATTTGTTTTTGGTAATACAATTAAAACAAATGTCCTCAAAATGTCGGCTTTTTGGCGATGAAATATAGTCATTGTCAGAACACATTGTTCGGACAGTTTATCAAAATCATTTATGGTTCCACAAAAAAACATAATTTTTCGCTTGGTTATGCTATGAGGTAGTGTATAGAAATGATTTTTCGAAAAAAACGCCTCCAAAAATGGGGCCTGCGTTAAAATGATATACAGAAAAAATGTTTATAATAACAGAACCAATTATTTTGCATCAATTTTTTTTCGAAATGTTTAAAATTTTACCGAGAAACGTTTTTTACTGAAAACGCCCAAAAAAGTGGGCATGGCAAAAAACTTTGTATGAACAAAATATAGGAACTAGGATTGTTCTTTTGATTTTTTTTCAAAATCTCTAACGGTTTGGCCTAAAACTACGTTTTTCTGAAACAACAAACACATGTACCAAATTTCAACATTCAAAATTTAAGGCCAAAAACTGGTGACGTACGGACGGAATGACGGACAGACGGATTGACGGACAGACATGGCTACATCGACTCAGCTATCGAATCTGAGACGATCCATATACTTTGAGGTATACCTTACTCAATTATTTCTCTATGTTACAAACTATGTTTCAAACCTTATATACCCCTATGGGATAGGGTGTAAACATATGAGAAGGCTACAATCCACTGTGTGGAACGTTTTGTAGCCTATCCCATCCCATCCTTAACACAAATGTCGCCAAAATTAAGGATTTATGGCTATGAAATATAGCAATAATGTCATTGTCATAACATATTGTTCAGACTGATTATCAAAATCTTTATGGTTCGACAAAAAACACCGTTTTTTGCCTGGTCATGCTGTGAGGTAGTGTATAGTAATGGTTTTTGTATGAAAACGCCTCCAAAACGTCGGCGTTTCTTAAAATGATATATGGAAGAAATGTTTATATTAACAGAACCAACGATTGCATCACCATTTTTTTTCGAAATCTTAAAAATTTTTCCGAAAAACGTTTTTTACTAAAAACGCCATCAAAAATTTGTATAAACAAAATATAGACTTTATGATTGACTAGATATGTTGTTCAGACACTTTTTCAGTATCTCTAACGGTTTGGCCTAAAACTATGTTTTTCTGAAAAGGGGGGGTGGCAGTGGCTCAAAATTTCTGCGTTTGCAGAAAAAATTTTTAAAAATATTATGTAAAATCATTGGTTACGGTAATTTTTTCTTCCATATATCGTTTTAACCAATGCCAACTTTTTGGAGGCGTTTACGTGCAAAAACCATTTGTGTACACTTCCTCATAGCACAACCATTCGAAAACCGTTGTTTTTTGTGGAACCATAAAAGATTTTGATAAACTGTCTGAACAATATGTTCTAACAAAGACATTTTCAATATTTCATTGCCATAAAACCGACATATTGGGTATATGTATCGGGTTTTTCAACAGTGACGCTACAAAAGTTGAGCGACAGAGGCAGCAAACGACGCCATATTTCTTGCCGCTCTTTTGACATTTCTCTTCAGTAAAGTTTGCCAATTCATGATGGAAAGATATACGATCCAACAATGAGTCGAAATTATTAAAAATTACAACCGAAATTCGGAGTCAGTGGCCTCAACGTTAAGAGCGCTACGTCCAATTTATGGTCGTCATAATCGTCCCAGCAGATCAACAATTGAGCGTCTAGTGGAAAAAGTAGAATCCACAGGCACAGAACAAAATGTTCACGTGCCAGTGAGACAAAGAAGTGCCCGTAGTGTCGAGAATATTGCTGCCGCTGAGGCTTCAGTTGAAGAAAGCCCAAATGTGTCTCTCACACGTGGTTCTTAAGCGTTGGGCATCTCTGTGACGTTGTGGCGAATTTGGCGAAACGATCTTGGCCTACATCCTTACAAGATTAAATTGACGCAAGAACTGAAGCCGCTTGACCACCAGAAGCGTCGTATGTTCGTGAATAGGGTTGAGCAATAACTTGAAAATGATTCGGATTTTCATCGAAAAATCATTTTCAGCGATGAAGCTCATTTCTGACTGAATGGCTTCGTCAATAAACAAAATATGCGGCATTGGTCAGGAAGCAATCCACACGTACTCCATGAGTCATCATTGTATCCCGAAAAAATTAGGGTTTGGGCCGTACTTTTTCCGTGATGATCAAGACCGGCACGTTACTGTAAATGGGAATCGCTACCGTTCAATGATAATCGAATATTTTTGGCCCCAATTGGATCATATGGACTTGGAGGATATGTGGTTCTAACAGGACGGCGCCACAAGGCACACAGCGAATGCGACAATTAATTTATTAATTTAAAGTTTGGAGAACGTGTTATCTCACGAAATGGTCCAATCGCTTGGCCGCCTTGGTCGTGCGATTTGACGCAGTTAGACTATTTCCTGTGGGGCTGCGTCCAGTCTATGGTCTATGCCAACAAGCCAGCGACGATTGATGAACTTCGTACGAATATCGAACGTGAAATTGCATCAGTATCGGCCGATTTATGCTTGGAAACCATCGAAAATTGGGTTCAGCGTCTGGACTTCTGCAAGCGTACCCGTGGTGGCCATGCAAAAGAAATTGAGTTTAATACATAATGGCATCAAACGTACTCTCACAGGAATAAAGAATTTTATTGATATCCAAAACCATTTTTGATCTATTTAAATAAACGTTTGAAGCGCTCTTATTGAAAAACCCTTTACATTAATATTGGGATGGGATAGGGTATTAAACGATCCGCACATCGGATTGTAGCCTACTTATATGTCTTTTTGTTAATTTTGGCTACAGTGTAGCATAAAAAAATTTCTCGAAATCAATTTTTGGGTAAGCTTTTTTATGATCTACCTGAAGTTTTTTTTTTGTACGCGATTATCACCATTGTGACATCCTCTTCAACATCCTTTGGTGCTGCCGGCATAACTTCGGCATTGCCGTGAGTAATAGTATTTAAGTTGTTTATGAAACTCATCTCTGCTATACAATGGAACAAGGCTAATAAACAGTGCACTGGTGTATGTATGGTTGATTTAGAGAAGGCTTTTGACACCGTATGGTTAGAGGGCCTCTATCTCAACCTGACCAGACTTGGCTTAAGTAAATTAAGTAAACCACTGCTATATATGCTTCTTGACATGCTGACTGGTAGAACATTTATTGTCAAAAGTGGAAATGTAACTTCTACTACCGAATTTTTCATTCAGAATGGTCTGCAACGGGGAGCGCTTAACTCGCCGATTTTCAGTGATATGATAGGTAGTCTTACTCAGGCAATTACGTAGGCGGACGATCTTATCGCGTTCAGAACAGCCCCTACTGCCGAAGTCATTCGAACTCTTTAGCAGCGGGACTTCGACAAGATCCAGAGATATTGTGTTGACTGAAAGTTGACAATCAACTTTCAGAAATCGGAAACTATTCAGTTTAGGACACCGTTGTCTAGGGCCTTTAGGGATACGAGAAAGAACTGGAGAAAGCTGGTGATCGTTGGACCAAACGGACAGCCACTGGCGAGTAAAAGTGTAGTATAGTACCTTGGTATATCTGGTTAGATCAGTATCTATATTTCGGAAGACATGTAGATGCTGCTCTGGCAAGAGCTAGGGGCGCATTTAGCCTGACAAGACGATTGTTTTATAGCAGTCGTCTTGACAGCGGGGTGAAAGTGATTTGCTACATGACCCTCATTAGACCGATGTTTGCCTATGGGTGCCTGGTGTGGTTCAACGTTGCCCCATCACAAATGGAAATGATACGGGTATTTGAGAGGCAGTGTCTGAGGAGCTGCCTTGGACTTCACAGAACACCAGTATCTGACTACACAGAATACAATTCCAACCAGGCCCTATACAACGGGGCCAACAGAATAGGCAATTTTCTGGTGAAACTCATTCGGTTTCACACTGCAAGAGAGATGGCTTTTAACAATAGTCTCATTTTTGGGGCTTTCTACCACAATGATGAATATTTGGAGAGTGCGCGATTAAGCGGCTTTATTCCACCCGAAGCTGTCCTATATTTGGATAGTCGAGGGCTGTACAGGATAGATCGGCGGTTCCGCTAATCTACCACGCCTTCCGACGAACTGTGGACAGGCGGCTCCTATACGACCGAGACGTCGTCGCTCAGGGCGGAGGAGAGCGCATGCGGTTCAGCAGGAGTGTGTCCGATTGGGAAGGACGGAGTGGGTTGCAACAGGAGAACCTATTGTGGTGGCTAAAGTAGGTACAGATAGTTGACTTACAAATTGTATGGCCGACTTACATAGTTTAAGGTTTTAAGGTCTGGGTTAGGTACAACAGTCAGAATGGCACAAAAAAAAAATCTTGCTGTAACTGTTCTAGTTTTTAGTTATTTTTACGTAGCTTTAATTAGTTTTTCAGTAGTTTTAATTTGTTTTTAGCTAGTTTTTAAGTAATTTTAATTAGTCTATAAGTAGCTTTAATTGGGATGTAAGTTTAAATAAAAAAATAAATAAAAATAATATACCAAGTTTTTTAAAAACAAACTTTTCTTGGTAAAAAAAATAAAGATATGTACTCATTTTAAATTATCTATTAGATAATAGGCTGAAAGGCAGTAGAATTAAGTTGTTAGTGTTTAATTTAGGGCGCCCGCATAAGGTAAGTAAGTTAGTTAAGTAGTTGATAAGTAGGCTAGTTTTTCCTGGATTTTTCTCTAGCATGTAAAAACAAAAAAAAAAGTGGTTTCTTGCCGGTGGGCGCGTTAATCCTAGCACATCAGTTCCGGCTGATCTAATTGCTTGTTGGCATCGTTGCTATTGTTCTTCGACATTCGATGCTGGTGGTATGGTGTTAATCGAAGGTTTAGGGATACGCGTTGCGCGAAGGCCTTAGCGGTCTCTTTCGATTACAGTCTTTCGACATTAAATTTGTTCATAGTATTTCTGGATTTTTGTGGCGTGGTGGATATCCGCATTCCTACCTTGGCTGCAACAGGATAGTGGTCCAAGTCGATGTTAGCTCCTCGGTATGGAGACATATTCTCTTCCTTAAAGTGGAGAATTTCTTTACGAAGCTATTCGCATAGCAGTACGACATTGTTAAGCCTTGTTCGATGAACGTCGTTTTCGCCCTAAGGCTTTTTATTTTCGTTGAATCTCGTTTTTCGTGGGCTGATACTTCTGGTGTTGCCGAGCTCCTTGAGACAAATATATTTTTTTGAGATCTAGATATAGGTGATCTCGTTACCCTTGAGCTTTTACCGAAAGGGTTAAATAATTCCGAAGAGGGTGGATTCAGTGATACTGAATTGCCACCTGGGGTATTAAGTTTGTTTGTCTTACTCATTGCATTTTTATACAATATCCCATAGGGATATATTAGTTGTGATACATAGTTTGTAACATAGTGAAATAATTTAGCTATGTATACCTCAAAGTATATGGATCGACTCAGAATAGATAGCTGAGTCGATTACGCCATGTCTGTCTGTCCGTCCGTCCGTGCATCCGTCTGTAGGTAACCGGTTTTTGGGCCTTACATTTCTTTTTAAACTTTCTCTTATAAAGAGAATGATATTGTTAAATATTAGTTTATGTCTTTTTAAGGACAGAAATCATTTTATTTTATTTTAATTATTCTTCTTCTTTTTTTTGTTAAAATATATAATGGATATTTTACCGTTGCTCGTGTCTTGAATTTTCGTTTTCAAAGAAAAAATGTTTAATAAATCATTATTCGTTGTGGACTGCATCGGGCCATGAATTGACGATGACATGATATGACAAATCACAAACGACGACGGGACGTGGCCTTGACTTACTTTTTCTAATTTTAGGACATTGTGACTGTTAGGTGAATAAGGGGCTATCTCTCATCTACGTGGTCTTGAGTGGTAAGAAAGTCAGCATTTGCCAATAACAACCGGCATGTTTTGGGATCGAGGCGAATCTATGCTGCTGATGAGCATTGGAAACAAGTTTTCCTAAGCCGTTTAAGTGCTATATATATATCGGTTTTTTATAATTTCTTTTCCGCTTTTTCTCGAATCTATCCTTTCGCCATTAGAACCGTTTTTAGTCCGTCCGAGGTCAATATAGAGTCACTTTCTTCCTCTTTTTTATACCCTATCCCATAGGGGTATATTACTTTTGGTACATAGATTGTAACATAGTGAAATAATTTATACCTCTGTATACCTCTACTCAGAATCGATAGTTGAGTCGATTAAGCCAAGTCTGTACGTCCGTCCGTCCGTACGTCACCAGTTTTTGGGTCTTACATTTTGAGCTAAAATGATGAAGTTTGGTACACGTGGAAATTGTTGCTTCCAGCAGAACAAGTGTAAAAGTTTTTGAAATCCGCCCACTGCCACGCGCCTTTTCAAGTTTTAGGCCAAACCGTTAGAGATATTGAACAAGTGGCTGAACAACATATCCACACAATCTTACTGCCTACATTTTGTTCACAAAATCTTATTTACCAAGCCCACTTTTTGGGGGCGTTATCAGTAAAAAAGTTTTTAGGTAACACTTTAAACATTTCGAAAAAATTTATCAAATCCTTGTATATTTCGACCAAAATCAACGTTTTTCTCCTGCATATGGTATGGTGTAGGGTATACAAATGGCTTTTGAATGAAAATGCCTTCAAAAAGTGAGCGTGGGTAAAAATGATATAACGAAGAAATGTTTATATTACAAAAAACAAGTATTTTGCATCAAATATTTTTTAATGAGATGTTTAAAATTTTACCGAAATACGCTTTTTACCGAAAACGCCCTCAAAAAGTATGCGGTACAAAACAAATTTTTACAATTGTTCGACCAGCATGTACAAGGATTACATGTACCAAATTTCATTATCCTAGCTCAAAATTTAAGGCTCAAAAAGCAGTTACCTACATACGGACGGACGGACAGACAGACATAGCTTAATCGACTCAGCTAGCGATTCTGAGTCGATCCATACAACTTAAAGTATACCTAGCTACATTATTTCACTATGTTACAAACTACGTATCAAAACTAATATACCCCTATGGGATAGGGATGTATATGGATGTATCCAAGGAGATATTACCTGGCTGTGTACCCTACCGTTATTTAGAACACCATATTAAGTATGTATTAAATTACTCTACTGAAAAGAAAGCAATTTAAATTTAATTAAATATATACATTTTTAAATCCTGTTTTTCATAAAAAAATCTTGCAATGTATTATATTTTGCCAACAGTATGAGCTTATATTCTATACGTATCATTTGCCACCATTATGCTAATTTAAATCAACCATCTCAATATCAACACCAAATTAAATATCAACTGAGCTCCCATCAGAGATTGCAAACGACTTTAAACGCCATCCTGGTAAGAGGCAGCATGATTTATTTTAGACAAGCACTGCAAACATTAGGTGGCTTCATTTCTATTTATTTTTTTTCACTGAGCCACTAATCAATTAAGAAATGGCAAAGTGTCTGCGAAAAATGGAATTATCAAAAAATTATATTTCCATTTTCGCTTAAATCATTTTTTTGCCGGTGGTCCTCTAAGCTCGAAAGAATAATCTTTGTTGTACAACTATTTTGCCGGCTCAATTGGGATAGCGAATATGTCAAAAGAATGAAACACACGGTGAGAGAATGGTTTAGACAAAACTTTGACATAGTTCCAGATGTAGACCACGATTTCTTAAAAAGGAAAAATAAAAATATGAGAGAATCGGGGAAAAAATATTATATATGAGAAAGCTGTCATGTGACTCTCATTTTCTCTCAGAAAAGCTTCATCTTCTATTGTTAATATGCAGGAGAAAATTTCCCAGTTTTACCAGCTTTCTAGTTCCAGTATTTTAAATTTTGTGGTTTAAGTTTTAGATGTTACCATTCTCAAATCCTCATGTAATTTTGAAGGTTGTATTAAATATTAATTGTAGTGGTAGCGTCAAACGTTAATGACGCAATTATTTGTAAGGAAAACAAACGTGTGGTGTGTGCAGATACGTCATATACTTGCAAGAATTTGAAGATTGGCAAAGTTTGGGCAAAATTCGAAATTTAAAGGAATTGGTGTCCATGTGAATCAAATTTATTTTCCGTTACTATATAAAACTATCCAAATGGTGAGAACCATTTCTTTAATAAAATGGCACAGATAATATGGCTTATCAATATATTGATCGTCAAAGATGTCTATATTTTGTTTATAAAAGTTTTTCGCAACGCCCACTTTTTGGTGGCGTTTTTAGTAAAAACACGTTGTTCGGAAAAATTTAAAAAATTTCGAAAAAAATGTTGATGCAAAATCATTGGCTCTGTTAATATTGTCACATTGATATGTAACTAATGGTCGCTTTTTCCCCACACCCGCCTGAAGACTGGTGTGTGGAGACATATTACAGACATGTGTAACGGCTCTATCTTTCTCTTCTCACGAAGAGAATGATGGAAGCCTATATTATGTAAGCCATAAGAAATTTGAGTGTGGTCTTAAGCTAGAGTTTGGCAAGTGTAGTTGATATTTTGTATAATAAAGAAATATTATTAAAAAGACATAGAAAGTGTTTTATTTAAATTATATTTTTAAAGTTATAAGATTAACTTCAATGGCGCAGTCGGAAAAAGAAAAAAAAAAGGGGATATTACCTGTAAAGTGTGAAAAAAAATTATGTTTGATAAAGACTAAAACAGAACAATAACAAAGAAAAGTGCCGCTACAATTTGAAATAAAAAAAAAAAAAACCATACACGTATACTAACAGTTCCAACACATTTCTCACTTTCAACATACCTACACACACATTCACTACATAAATATTCAGCATACATATTCATTCAATACAACAACAATAACAGCATTTATTTTCATCATCTCATCAATAATCTACAACCTACATACTTAAGAACGGAAGCTGGTGCCGAGTTAATTACGTATATTTTTTTTATTTTAATGGAGGTCTTCGAAGTTATTATTAAATCTATAGCCAATATTCAGCCATTCGATGGCAATATAAAAAACCTCATGAATTTTATAGACAGAATAGACGCCTTTGTTCCATTAATTGAAACATTGGACATACATTTAAAACGCATTGTTCTAGGTTATGTACAAGACAGACTTACAGATAGGGCAAGAGATACCATTCTTGAACATGGTCAAGTGGAATCATGGAACGAGCTGAAAGCAATTTTAAAAAAGGCACATGGCGAAACTACTCCAATTAATACGCTACTTGACAGCTTAGTTTTATGCCGTTGCAACGGAACTGTGGAACAGTTTTATAACCAACTTAATGACCTACTGATTAGATTAAACAATGCTTATTCACTTAACGAACAACTGACAAACGAACAGACAGCGACAAATAGAAGAATTGTGCTAGACTGCTTTAAATCGAACCTACCAGAACCTGTAAAAGGAATTATAATTGGACGGAACCTCAAAAATTAAAAGTATTCGACAAATATCTAAATTGTAGGATTATGTGCAGGTTTCCCTTGTTCGCTGAAATCAATTTGCAAAATTATTTTGTTGAGTTTTTAGAGTACAAATTCCATAATTATTTTGATGGTATTATTGGTAATAACATTTTGGTACCACTCTGCTCAATAATTAGTTACAAGGAACGATTTTTGATTACAAGGAATGCACAAATACCTTTTTTTCTTAACAAATATGAACAATTTTATTTTCATAACAGTTTTGTTGATGACTCGTTAAATATATTTAGCAATGAATTCGAAATGTCAAACATTGAAAAGATTCGGTTTGCTTCTCACTTAAAAGACAGAGATCTTTCAAGAATAAAATATCTGTTGAATTCCTTCAAAGACATATTTTATAATGAAAAAGATAATTTAACATTTACCAGTAATATTAAACATAGAATAATAACAAAAAATAATTAACCCGTCTATACAAAGAGTTATCGGTATCCTGAAGTTCACCGAGAAGAAGTTGATCGCCAGATACAAGAAATGCTTGAACAAGGCATTATTGTTGATAGCTATTCTCCATATAATGCTCCAATATGGGTTATTCCGAAAAAGTTGGACAATTCTAATAAGCAACAGTGGAGGATCGTCGTAGACTATCGTAAGTTGAACGATATTACGATTGACGATAAATTCCCTCTTCCCAATATTGAAGATCTTTTCGATAAATTGGGCAGGTGTCAATATTTCAGCACAATCGATCTGGCGAAAGGGTTTCATCAGATTGAAGTCCACCCAGATGATAGATGCAAGACAGCTTTTTCAACCGCTAATGGACATTTTGAATTTACACGTATGCCGTTTGGTTTGAAGAATTCCCCTTCAACATTTCAACGGCTTATGAATAATATCCTGAAAAATTTCATTAATAAAATATGCGTCGTATACCTAGACGATATTTTGATTTTCTCCACTTCGTTGGAAGAACACATGTGTTCAATAATGAAAATTTTTCAGTGTTTGCGTGAGTCGAATCTAAAAATACAAATAAATAAATGCAACTTTGCTGAAAAATCTACAAAATTTTTAGGTCATATAATTACAGAAGGTGGAATCAAACCAGATCCATCAAAAATAACTGCCATTCAAAAACTAACCCTTCCACGAAATCAAAAAGAAATTAAGTCTTTTCTGGGTATAACCGGTTATTACCGGAAGTTTGTTAAAGACTATGCCAAAGTGACGTATCCTATGGTTAAATATTTAAAAAAAAATAACAGTATTAAGAAAAACGACATTGAATACATTGAATCGTTTAGCAAACTTAAAAAATTACTTATATCTGAGCCGATTCTTCAAAATCCTGACTTCAATAAAGCATTTACCTTAACAACCGACGCATCAAACTTCGCATTAGGTGCAGTTTTAAGTCAAAGTAATCGACCAGTTTGTTATGCATCTCGCACGCTTAATGACCATGAAATTCGCTATTCAACTATAGAAAAAGAACTATTGGCAATAGTTTGGGCTGTGAAATATTTCCACACTTATCTTTATGGCAGATCATTTACAGTTCAAACTGATCATAGACCACTTACTTGGCTTAATAGCTAACAGTACCCGAATATGAAATTACAACGCTGGAAAACGCAGCTAAATGAATACGATTTCACAGTAAATTATATAAAAGGCAAGGATAATTTTGTGGCAGATGGACTCAGTCGACTTTTTTATATCGAACCTAATAATGACATAAATCAAAAATGCAATGAAAATGAAAGACGATTAACGCAAATTTTGAATGACTCTGACAATTACGAAATAAATAATAATGAAGGTGTCAGTGGCATTGACAACGAGATCATATCCACTGATGCTACAATACATAGTGCAGGCGAAGACGACTCACATTACATACATATAACCGAGAAAGCGGTCAATATTTACAAAAACCAAATATTTTTAGAAATTGGTAACAAAGAAAAATTGTTTACAAAAATCGTTAATAAAAAATGCAAAAACTTTGTATGCGTTACAAAAGATAGTAACTTATTGGAGATAATGAAACGATTCATTATTGACAAAGGCCTTATGTGCATTTATTGCGATGACATTCAATTGTTTCTACTGTTCCAAGATTTGTACGTTAGATATTTTTCCAATAACAATAAGAACTTAAAAATGCTTAAATCTAGTACTAAATTGACTGATATAATCGACAAAAATGAAATGCTTACAATAATTAAAAACGAACACCTAAAAAATAACCATAGAGGAATTTCCGAAGTATTTTTAGAGCTCAAGCTATTGTACTACTATCCAAACATGCTTAAATTAATACATAAATTCATTAACAATTGTGATATATGCAACATAGGAAAATACGACAGACACCCCCCAGACTTACCTTTCGAACACACTGAATCACCCACGAATTTTAACGATATTGTACATATGGACATTTGGTACCCTCGTAGAAACATTATGTATATTACAATGATAGACAAATTTTCAAAACACGCTACCATTCATAAGCTTAGGGATAGAACTTGGGTATCCATTTTAATAGCAATCAAAGAAAGATTAATTTATTTAGGTAAGATGAGAAAATTAGTTTCAGATGGCGAAAAGTGTATCATTCACAGCGCAATGGTATAACATTCCACCAAACAACTGCTTATAACAAAACAGGTAATTCCGATGTCGAGAGATTGCATGGAACCCTTAATGAGCATTTGAGACTAATTGAAGCTGACAAAGATAATTACGATTTAGATGATTTAGAAGATAGAATTTTTAAAATAATTTTAATTTATAACGTAACTATACATTCAACCACACATTTAAGACCAATTGATTTCATAAATAAGAATTATGATAAAAATCAAATACAACATCTGTCAAATGAATTAAAAGCACAGAAAATTAAACGAACTAATAAACTAAATAAAAACAAAAACGTACAACACAGCTTATGCGAAAATATTGTAGTTAATAGAGATATTGCAAAATGTAAACCTAAGTATAAGAAGTTAAATAAATTTGAACATAAAGGTAATTATGTTGTGGATACAAGCAATCGAAGACTTACCAGATATTGTAAAAAACAAAGAAAAAGAAAATTTAAATATCAATCAAAGAATAAGATTTAACATTGTCAGCAGAAAAAAAATTTTATAGTTATTTGAATTTCATTATGTAATTATGTTATTATTTTGTATAGTATGTAAAATTATTTGAATTTGATTATGTATCTAACTATGTTATTATGTTTTTGGTGGACCAAAAAAAAATTTAAAGGGGGGAGATGTCACATTGATATGTAACTAATGGTCGCTTTTTCCCCACACCCGCCTGAAGACTGGTGTGTGGAGACATATTACAGACATGTGTAACGGCTCTATCTTTCTCTTCTCACGAAGAGAATGATGGAAGCCTATATTATGTAAGCCATAAGAAAGTTGAGTGTGGTCTTAAGCTAGAGTTTGGAAAGTGTAGTTGATATTTTGTATAATAAAGAAATATTATTAAAAAGACATAGAAAGTGTTTTATTTAAATTATATTTTTAAAGTTATAAGATTAACTTCAATATATAAATATTTCTTCCATATATCACTTTAACTCACGCCCCTTTTAATTAGACGTTTTCATACAAAAACCATTTCAATACACTACCTCATGGCATAACCAGACGAAAAACTGTGTTTTTTGTCGAACCATAAATGATTTTGATAAACAATCTGAACAATATATTATGACAATGACATTTTCTAGGTATATTTCGTCGCCATAAATCCGACATTTTAAGGATATTTTTTACAATTGTTCTGCTTCTTCGGATAGGGGTGTATATATCAAATTTAAAAACTGTAGCTCTAAATTTGAAGCCCAAAAATCGGTGACACACAGACGGACGGACGAACGGACAGATAGACATGGCTAGATCGACTCAGCTAGCGATTCTGAGTCGATCCATGCACTATAAGGTATATCTTATCAAAATCATTTATGGTTCCACAAAAAACATCGTTGTTAAATCGTGTATAGAAATGGTTTTTGTATCAAAACGCCCCCAAAAATTTATTAAAAAAAGGAAATTGGGATTGTCTAGATATAGTTTTAGACATTTTTTTCAAAATCTCTAACGGTTTGGTCTAAGACTACGTTTTTCTGAAGAGGGGGCGTGGCAGTGGGCGGATTTCAAAAATGTTTACACTTGTTCTGCTTCTTCGGATAGAGTCTATATATCAAATTTCCAAAATCCAGCTCAAAATTTAAAGCCCAAAAATCGGTGACACACAGACGGACGAACTGACGGACGGATGGACGGACGGACGGACATACAGACATGGCCGAATCGACTCAGCTAGCGATTCTGAGTCGATCAACATACTTTGTGGTATATCTAGCGAAATTAAAACTAATATAACCCTATGGGATAGGGTATTTACATATGAGAAGGCTACAATCCACTACGTGGATTGTTTTATACCATATCAGTTGTGAGTTTGGGATGGGCCACAAGGGCATCTTTAGTCCAGGTAAGGTAGGCGCGGCACGCTCGCGGTTGCTCGGCTAAGCTCGTCGGCCGGGAATTTCTTGCCATTCCACCACAAACCACCTTCTCAACAAACTTTTTGTATCGTGCCTAAATCAAAAAAAAAAGAAAAAGCAGGAGGAAAGAAAGCTACGTTAAGTTGACCTCGGACGGACTAAGGGACAAGAAATTGCAGATAGTAGAAAAATGAAAAGAGGAAAAGAAGAACTGACCAATGACCTTGGCCCCCTATGAAGGACAAAACTCTGAAAAACCGCACGAAACTAAACCTAATCTAAACTATACCTAAACTAAACTTAAATTCGAAAAATTGACCCTATATCTAAAAATAACTCTACTCTAAAATACCTTAATACGCAAAATACTTCAGAGAATTGAACCTTTTTAGCAAGTTCGATGAATGAAAATCCGAAATACGCCAGATGTAATGGCAAAATTGGCCTGCCCACCCCTCGTGACGAAACACGACCGTCGCTATCACCCTGCCTGATACTTCGGGTGATAGCCCCTTAAGGCAACTTCCAGTCCCATCCTTTTACGTATCGTAGTCGTCAAGTCGTGTCGTCATCGTTTTTTAATGTCTCGTTAAGTCATAGTCCACCTGTAAAAAGACGGCCTTCCCAAGAAATCACACACCAAATTCAAATCATCCTAGCACACGAGTACCATGTCGAAAATTGAGAAAAAAGAAATTATAGATACATTAGTATCCACACCCATATAGTGCCAGTTTATTTTAAATATGAAACCAAAAAAAAAAGGATTAAAACTAAAAGAAAAATCAAAATTTAAAATTAACCCAAAAAAAAATTTAAAAAAATTCAAAAATATAAAAAAACTAAGAAAAAAAAGAAGGAAATTTAAACTAATATTAAATTTTTGTGATTTTGCTTCTGTCTCTTTATAAAACAAACAACGAAAAACGAAAAACGAAAATCGACCACACATTTTTTTTATATCATTATCTACTATATAGATAAATAAAATTGGTGTAGCTCTGTTTGATTTGAAGCGAATTTGAATGTCTGTCTTTAAATAAAGAAATCGTAAAAATTACTGATCGTAGGTAGGTATTCGTGTCAGTTCTGGAATAGATAGTAACTAACTAATATTGTTCTTAACTTCTATAACGTTGAAAAAACAAAAATAGCACTGAAATGAAACAGATTGCATTAAATTTTTTTTCATGCTGTACTTTTATATTTCTTATTCAATAATATTTTTAATTTTTTGCTATGAGATAACAAAATGCGCACAATAGAAGAGTAATAAAATAATAGCATTCTTCTTCCAGTCAAGTCCAGATGTGGCAGAAAAGGTAAGGTACCTGCGACCAAAAAGAGTAAAAATAATTTTTAAATTTGAAAACAAAATATCTTCATGCCACTGCTCACTGCTAAAACATTACTACGAAGGCCATCCCTTTCCGATTTGAAATTTCGAACGATTGCAAGGAACGGTCCGATGTTACCGCCCTTCTTCAAATTATCCAGCGTAGTTCACCGCTACGATAAACTTGCTGGGCAAGGCAATGAGAAGGAAAGAGAGAAAGATATTGGCACTAAAATGGTACGGAATGGTACGTATGGTACGGCTTCGCGACGTAACAAATAATCAACTCTATTTCTTTCCCTCTCACGCCTACCCGTCAAATTTCTTTGCCGAGGCATATCTACCTAATATTCCGTCGAAAAAAAAGATATCAAAATGACTTAACAAAGAATAGGTAATAATTGGCCAAAACCAGGATCAGAGCACAGTGAAACCACAATTATTGTAGGATGGCTATGGGCTATCTAATAATTCGTGTAGGATACAACTGACTTCGAATGACCGGAAGCCAAATGTACTTCCGTTCATCAGACTAATGCAACCACACCTGCGGATAACTTCTCTCCCTCATTCGCTTAACACAAACGAACACGACACACATTCATCCGCCACGCCCCCACACGCCAAACACTTTCGTTTCGGTGAGGTGGCTCAGTGGCTGCTCTATGTATAGTGCTACACTATACAAATAAGGTCAATAATAATAGCCCAACGCAACCACAGAAAATACAATTTTGTACAATATTCGGGCAACATTATGATTACCTATAACTTATAAAAGACAGAGTAGGTATACGTATCCAATCCAATCACCAATACGCGTGCGCATATTCCCTTCTCTTCTTAATTCGCTTAACGCACACCATTCACCCCACACTATGTTAAAGCTACATTAGAGTTATACGCATACGCATATAGAAAAGTTCTCTTTGTATGATTCTCTTTTTTTAATTTCTGATTCATACAATAGAAGGAGACAGTCACAGGACTTCGACTGAGCGAAAGAAAAATGTGACTTATCCAATTATCCATACCCACCCCTGCGCATATACTTTTCTCTCTTTCTTTGCTTAACTCCCATCATTCAAACGTGACACTCGCCGCACAGATAGCTAAGCTATAAAGCTATCTTTCTTTGTATGTTTACAATGTTGTTGTTGTAACCAAGGTAATTTAAAAACATTATTTTACCAATCTTGCAATAACTTTTTTGAAATTATAATTCTTTTCGACCGATCTATGAGCTGTACGCTTCAATTTGGTAAAAAAAAATGCAATTTTACTTCATTAAATAGGGTAAATATGTTCTGAAAGAAATTGGGTCGGCGATTAATATAGTGGATGTTCTTTGTTGCTGCTGCCGCTTTAGTTGTTGTTGGTGTTGGTGTTAAATAGGACGACGAATTTCGGCACTTTGACCGTCAACAATGGTGTGTTCCTCGCTGGAATCACCCACCTTTTGGCGAAAACTGTTCCCAGGCGTTAGTCTAGGACTGGTGGTCGCCGAAGGCACGGTGGTCAAGAAGGGTCTTCCGCCGATGGAAACCGTTGATAGCGGCTGGTAGCTGTAGAGAGCAATTTGTGGCAGGCCAGCTTTTATTGCTTGGCTACTCGAACGGTTCTCGGACTTACGTCACCCTTCTTGCGCTAAAATTGTAGCGTAGCGCACTTTCGCTGTTTGTTTTTCTTAACTACCGTGTGGCAAGGGCCCACTCCCTCAGCGGGATACCTTTTCAAGCCGGGCAAGTGATAGTTTTTAAGTAATGTAGTTATGAAAATAGGTTGATGTTTTATGTTGACATTCATCAGATATTTTGTCGACAATCTTTTAAAATTCATACTCCTTTAACTAACTAACATCACTAGTATAGTAAATAATAAATAGAATAAATAACATACAAGAATAAATAATAAATAACATATAAGAATAAATAATAAATAACAATTTGCGACAATACATAACTTAGCCTAGGTATCACAGTTTTTTTTTCGAAAAGCAACGACAAGGATGAGTGCGTTAAGTGAATATTGCTAAACTATACGTGGAAAACTTTGGCGTGATAAACACCGGACTTTTCTCCATTAGCGTTTCCCACTTCTTATAGCGAGTTCCTTGCGGCCTTTAAAATCAGTGATTTTATAAATTTTGGTCCTAGCTTAGCGTTGTAATTGTCAGATTGGTTGCTTTGTCTAAAGTTACGTCTATAAACTGTCTATCCTACTCTAAATTGCACATCCCTACTTCTTAAATTATACGTTTTCTCTCCTTTCTCATGTGATCTTACTATATTGTCAAAGTCTGTTTTGTCTATTACTTGTGTGTAAATATCTTTGATGTTCGATGTCCATATCTTAAGATCTTGCATGTTGCACCATATGAGTACTGAACACAGCATAATAAGGTTCGAACATGTTCGCATCGTGCACTACACTTCTCAGTGAGAACGCCGCATCGCTAACTAGTCGGTCCCAGTTCTTTTGGTCATCTTTTAGATACGACCTTATTTTGGCTAAGACTGAACGGTTAACCCGTTCGGACGCTTTGGCCTGAGGCAAGTAGAACGCGGTGCGAACATGTCTGATCCCGTATTTATGAAGTAAGCTGGCAAAGCGTTCCGATTTATGCTTGCCATTGTCTGAATGAATCACCTCCGGTACACCAAAGATATGGAAAACATTGTCTTCTAGGTATCTTACTACCTCAGCTGCCGTTGCTTTCCTGATTGGTTTTAGGAATACATATTTACTAAAATGGTCAAGTACTATTAAAATATGAGTGTTACCGTTCTTAGTTCGCGGGTAAGGTCCTAGAAAGTTAATATATAATCTTTGGAAGGGTCGCTCCGTAATTGTATGTTGTCCCATCGGCGGTCGAGAGATCATATTCATGGGTTTGCTGCATTTACAAATGTCACAATTTTTGACGAAATTTTGTACCTCACTAGCCATGCCTGACCAAAGGTACAATTGTTTTAGCTTGGCTAAAGTCTTGTGAATAGGTATTCAGAGCTTCCACGTCCTGTCTTCTTGGATTGCGTCGCCTGTTCTTATTTCTATTCGTTTGTAGACAAATCCATCGGAAAGTCGGGTAGTTTGTCTTGTCGGTCGTCTATGGTTTTTCTCAATTCATCAAGAGTATGATGAATTGAGAAAGTATGGTGAATTGAAAGCTTCGTCGTGTTCGTTTTGTCAGTCGTATTGGTCGTACTCTGACGTCTGGGCTTAAGTTTAGTAGGTCGTACGACTACATAGTCAAGTCAGTTAAGTTGAAAAGAGACGAAATTTTTCAAATAAAATTCAAAAAAGAAAAAAAATAATCAAAATAAAGAGGTAACAAAATTTCAAAAATGCAAAAAAACGAAGTTAATTAATAAAAATAAAATAATAAAAGCTACAGATCAAAATTCAAAAATTATTATTAAAATGGGGTAAATAGTCTTTTACTGATTTTCTCTATGATACATTATGTTGGTGTATGATTTCCTGTTCCAGTTCTCGGCTAAACACTTTACGTGATTGTTAGTATGTATAGTAATTGTTCGTAGCCGTTTGTCGTTGGTACGGTATCGATGTGACTGGTACTTTGGAACCCCCCAGCGAGTGTTGAAATATCGGGTTTTCCAACAGGGACGCTACAAAATTTGAGCGACAGGGACAGCAAACGACGCAATATTTCTTGCCGCTCTTTTGACATTTCTTTTCAGTAAGGTTTGCCATTTCATAATGGATAGATATACGATCCAACAACGAGTCGAAATTATTAAAATTTACCACCGAAATTCGGAGTCAGTGGCCTCAACGTTAAGAGCGCTACGTCCAATTTATGGTCGTCATAATCGTTACAGCAGATCAACACTTGAGCGTCTAGTGGAAAAATTTGAATCCACAGGCACAGTACAAAATATTCCCCTGCCAGTGAGACAAAGAAGTGCCCATGCTTCAATTGAAGAAAGCCCAAATGTGTCTCTCACACGTCGTTCTCAATCGTTGGGCATCTCTGTGACGTCGTTGTGGCGAATTTTGTGAAACTATCTTGGCCTACATCCTTATAAGATTAAACTGACACAAGAACTGAAGCCGCTTGACCACCAGAAGCGTCGTATGTTCGTGAATTTGGCTGAGCAACAACTTGAAAATGATTCGGATTTTCATCGAAAAATCATCTTCAGATATGAGGCTCATTTTTGGCTGAATGGCTTCGTCAATAAACTAAATATGCGGTATTGGTCAGCCAGCAATCCACACGTACTCCATGAGTCATCATTGCATCCCGAAAAAATTACGGTTTGGTGTGGTTTATGGGCCGGCGGCGTCATTGGGCCGTACTTTTTCCGTGATGATCAAGACCGGCACGTTACTGTAAATGGGAATCGCTACCGTTCAATGATAATCGAATATTTTTGGCCCCCATCGGATCATATGGACTTGGAGGATATGTGGTTCTAACAGGACGGCGCCACAAGCCACACAGCGAATGCGACAATTAATTTATTGGAAACCAAGTTTGGAGAACGTGTTATCTACCTTTATATACTTCTTTTCTCTACCCCACTCTCATCTGGCTGTACCAAACACCAGGCTGGCAAGAGCCTTCAGCATATACTCCAACACGGCCCTTTTTTTTAAAGTCAATCGCTTACGCCTCACGGCGAAGTAGGCCTGGGCCTAGCTTCCACGGGTAGCAGTCAGCAATTTGACTTATCCCCTTGAGCCCGCTTCTGGTTTCATTGTAGATCTTTTATTACCTCACTAGATCCGCTGGCTGATCGCCTAAGGATTGGATAGAAATCTTCAATTTACTCTAATTTCAGAAGCCTAAACAGTCATTGAACAGCAAAGATTTGACAGGAAAGTAAAATTTAAAAGAAAAAAATCGCGTTGAAACTATTGCAAGTCTAGGGTGATGACCTTCTAAATGAAAATCATAGCCTTAAAGGCCTCATAGCCAAAATCATTGAGCGCCATTGTTGTGAGTCTGGGATGGGCCCCAAGGGTATCTTCAGTGCAGGTGAGGTATGCGTGGCAAGCTCGCGGTTGCTCGGCTAAGCTCATCGGATGGGGAAATTGTTGCCATCCCAACATGCAGCACCTTATCAACAAACTTTTTGTTTTGTTTTGCCAGTCACATCCTTTTACGTATCGTAGTCGTCAAGTCATGTCGTCGTCGTTTTTTAATGTCTCGTTAAGTCATAGTCAAACTGTAAAAAGACGGCCTTCCCAAGAAATCACACACCATATTCAAATCACCCTAGCACATGAGTACCATGTCGAAAATGGAGAAAAAAGAAATTATAGATACATGAGTACCTATCCACACCCATATAGTGCCAGTTTACTTTAAAAATGAAACAAGAAAAAAAGAATTAAAACTAAAAAATATAAAAATCAAAATTTAAAATTAAACCAAAAAGGGTCAAGAAGGGTCTTCCGTCGATGGAAACCGTTGATAGCGGTTGGCAGCGGTCTTGCATTAAAATTGTAGCGTAGTGCACTTTCACTGAAAATGCGTGGCTCGGCTAAGCACAACACTTTTGAACTTTCGAGATATATTCAAAATTTCACGTAACCAACCTCCGCAACGAAAATATGAGTCTTGAACTCTGTCTACGCCTTCCTTTAATTCCCCGAGATCTCACTATTTAAATCTAGGCATAAAATTGTTATCAGATTAATTATCTGCAACGACTAAAATTTCAAAATTCATTTGACTCACCCGAATTCAATTTTAAATCCAGTGTACAAAATCTTGTTTTCCAAGTGCACTTGCATAGTACTTTACACATTAACAAAAAAAAACTTTGAGCTATCTTGCGACGTCTGCTCTCAGTGAAATTCACTTGATTGTGAACTTCAGCGGGATCGTCAAAGTGAAATTCTTGTCCACCAATTTCCCCTGTCTTTGTTTCATCTACCTTTCCTATCATTGTCTCTGTTATGTTTCCCTATTTTTGTCGTGTCGAGTACGTTTGGTCTTGTCTTTTTCTCTCATAAAAATTTTCTGTTATCAAACATTATATTTTCCAATTATTGGAATGAGTGTAACGGGGTTTTATATTCTCTATTCTTATTCTAATATTACTTAACTCAATACATCTAAATATCCTCTGAATTCCAAACACTAATTATGAAACTCATATCATCTTACGACCTTATCGACAAATGGGCAGACGTCCATACATACATCCATACAAGTGTGGAATATGTTTTCCACAAGTGCACTAAAGTGGAAATGTCAAAATAAAACCAAAACAGAACAAAGAGATTTTTTTCTAAAATGCAGCACAAGTGTGCGTGTTTGCAATACGCACACTTGTGCTGCATTTAAAAAAAAATCAAAAATCAATATTAGTTTTGATACATAGTTTGTAACTTAGAGAAATAATTGAGCTAGGTATACCTCAAAGTATATGGATCGACTCAGAATCGATAGCTGAGTTGATTTAGTCATGTCTGTCCGTCCGTCCGTCCGTACGTCACCAGTTTTTGGGTCTCAAATTTTGAGCTAGAATAATGAAATTTGGGACACGTGCTTGTTGCTGCTCCCAGCAGAACAAGTGCAAAAAATGTTGAAATCCGCCCACATTCACACCCCCTTTAATCGCCATAAATCCGAAATTTTGGAGATATTTGTCTTAAGGATGGGATGGGATAGGGTACAAAACGATCCACACAGTGGATTGTAGCCTTGTAATATGTTTATACCCTATCCCATAGGGGGATATTAGTTTTGGCATTAAGTTTGTAACATAGAAAAATAATTTCGCTAGATATTCCTCAAAGTGTATGGATCAACTCAGAATCGCTAGATGAGTCGATTTAGCCATGTCTGTCTGTCCGTCCGTCCGTCCGTCTGTGTGTCACCAATTTTTGGGCTTTAAATTTTGAGCTAGAGGTTTGAAATTTGCTATACAGACTCTCTCTCCAACGAAGCAGAACAGGTCTAAACATTTTTGAAATCCGCTATCTGCCACGCCTACTTTTTAGAAAAACGTAGTTGTAGGCCAAACCATTAAAGATTTTTAAAAATCGTCTGAACAAGATATCTAGACATTCTTAATAGCTACATTTTGTCTCTACAAAGTTTTTTCCACGCCCACTTTTTGGGGTTGTTTTCAGTAAAAACCCTTTTTCGGTAAAATTTTTTAACATTTCCAAAAATTTATTGATGCAAAATCATTGGTTATGATAATATAAATATTTCTTCTATATATCATTTTAGTCCACACCAACGTTTTGGAGGCTTTTTCATACAAAAACCCTTTTTCATACCGTTTTTGGTCGAACATACAAGATATTGATAAACTGTCTGAACAATATGTTTCGACAATTTCAATTTTAGTATATTTTTGCCATAAGTTCCTCATTTAAGAGTTATTAATTTTAAGGAGAGAATGGGATAGGGTATAGAACGATCCACACAAAAGATTGTAGCCTTCTCATATGTTTTTTCTTCAGTTTGGAAACTAGCAAAAATTATACCAGTTCCAAAAAAAAACAAAATGAGTTTAGGCCAATTTCCATTCTACCATTTCTTTCGAAGGTCCTGGAAAGGATAATGAATAAAAAAAATACGAATATTCTTGTGCAACGACAATTTGTTATGTGTTAATCAGTAAGGTTTTCGTCCAAAATATAGCTGTATTACAACTCTTATTGATTTCGTCGAAACATAAGACAAGATTTTGACTCTAACAATGTAAGTCTTCTTATATTTTTAGATTTCTCTAAGGCTTTTGACACAATTATGCATAATGTCATGTGTAGTAAGCTAATGAATCAGTTTAATTTCTCTTACTCTTCAACAATGTTAGTGCAGTCTTTCCTAAATTGTAGATAAAAGGCGGTTGTGTCAAACTGCCCCATATCTGCTCTTCTTAGGTTAAATAGGGGTGTCCTACAGGGTTCAATTATGCAGCCGTTAAAGTTAACGAAGATTTGAACAATTTTGGTAATTGGTCGCAAAAAAATGGTCTATGCTTCAGTGTAAATGCTTGGTTATTTCAGTCCTTTGATACGTCAGATTTTTCCAAAATTTACTACGACAATAATCATATTGAATTAATATTTATTGAATTGAATTACCTTTACAAAAGCACTTTCTTGGAATACCCATATCAGATTGACAATTGGGTTTATGGAGGGCTTCGTATGCTGTGGACCAACCATAGAATTACCCCTTCAAAAACAAGAATCGAACTAGCCAAAACATTAGTCATTACTTATGTCGCTTTACGTTGTGAACTCTTTTACAATTGTGATTTTGAGCACAAGCGTAAGCTCAATGTTGCGTACAACAGCATAGCGAGGTATATGTACGGCGTAAAAAGGTATGAACACATTCCTCAATTCTAGTGGCGCTACAGTCCGGAATGAACCTGGGTCTAAACGAACATGCCTCTCAAATTAGCCTGGTCCTTAGCTAACTGACTCCAGTTGCCCACTCCAGTTGCCCACTCCAAGTTGGTTGAGGTCGGTTTCTTCTTATGCGAGCCACTTATGGCGAGGTCTTCCTATACTGCGTCCGACGTCTGGCTGGGAATCGAAGACTCTACGAGCCAGAGTATTGGTGTCCGTTCGTTCTGCATGTCCTAGCCATCTTCAACGTCCGGAGTTTTTTGACCAGGGGCATGTCGCTGTACAGCTCGTATAGTTCTTGATTGAATCTTCGTCTCGTTAGCCCATCAACGCAAATGGGACGGTCGATTTTTCGAAGAATTTTAATCTCAAATCGACCAAGGATTTCTTTATCCGCTTCTGAGACGGTCCATGATTCAGCGCCGTAGAGCAGGACTGAATGATCAGGGTCTTATATAAGATCTCCATAGTAGTTCGAGTGAGGGCTGTGCTACTGAATTGCCTTCCTAGCCCGAAGAATAGCCGGTTAGCAAGAGTAATTCTTCGTTTAATATCTGACGAGATGTTGTTATCCACGTTCTGTCCAGTTCGTCGATGTTGTGTGTCCTTTCGTGTTAACAGCTCATACTTCGTCTTGCACTCATTTACTGCTAAGCCCATTTATGGCGCATCCTTCTCTATACTAGCAAACGTGGCTATGACATCACGTTGGGTCCTACCAATGATGTCAATATCGTCGGCGTATGCTAGTAGTTGTACAGATTTTTGGAAAATTGTACCTCTGGTGTTGGCTCGTGAGTTTTGTACAATCCTCTCAAGAATCAAATTAAGGAAGTCACATGACAGCGCATCGCCTTGCCTAAATGCTTTTTTTGTATCGAATGTGTCGGTGAGGTCGTTTCCGACCCTGATGGAGCAGCGAAAATTCGCCGTCGTCATCCTAAACAAACGGACGAGTTGGAGCGGTATAGCAAAACTAGACATGGCTCTGTATAGTTCGTTTCTATAAATGCTGTCGTATTCGGCTTTGAAATCGATGAATAATAGGTGGTGGGTATCGATTTGGACTTCTTGGGTTTTTCCAGGATATGCCCAAGTGTGAAGATTTGATCGGTTGTGGACTTTCCTGGCCTACAACCACACTGATAAGGGCCGATCAGGTTGGTAAACGGTTTCAGGCGTTCACATATTACGGCAGATAGGATCTTGTAGGCGATGTTGAAGCGACTTACGCCTCAGTAGTTGGCGCAGTTTAGAGAGTCTCTTTTTTTGTGGATCGGGTAAACGATGCTGAGGTTCCATTCTTCAGGCATACTTTCTTCCGACCAGATTTTGCTTATGAGTTGGTGGATGCTACTTACCAAATCATCTCCGCCGGATTTACAAAGCTTGGCGGAAAGGCCGTCATTTCCGGCAACCTTGTTAAGCTTCAGTTTAGATATTGCAATCCTCACATCACACAGGTCGGGTGGTTGGCAGTTTTCGCTGTCGTTGAAAATATTGAATCATCGCCGTTTAACAGTCTGCAGAAGTGGTTCTACCATATCCTGTGTCTCAACTACGATATTTCCTTGTTCATCTCGACAGGATTCTGGTCTAGACTTGTTTCCTTGGCTTTGACGTCTTACACTTTGGTAAAACTTTTGAACATCGTTCCTGGAGTGGCACCTCTCTACATCATCGATCGCGCGCTTTTCATGGTCTTTATACCCTATCCCGAAGGGGTATAGTAGTTTCTATACATAGTTTGTAACAAAGAGAAGTAATTGAGCTAGGTATGTTGATCGACTGAGAATCGATAGCTGATCCAATTTAGCCATGTCTGTCCGTCCGTCGTACGTCACCAGTTTTTGGGCCTTAAATTTGAGCTAGAATGATGAAATTTGGTACACGTGCTTGTTGTTTGCCGCAGCAGAACAAGAGTGAACATTTTTGAAATCCGCAACCTGCCAAGCCCCCTTCTCAGAAAAACATAGGTTTAGGCCAAACCACTTGAGATACTGAAAAAAAAATGTAAAAGTATGTCTTGACGATCACAATGTCTATATTTTGTTCATACAAATTTTTTTGCCTTGCCCACTTTTTGGGGGCGTTTTTAGTAAAAAACATTTTCGGAAAAATTTTAAACATTTAGAAAAAATGGTGATGCAAAATCATTGGTTCTGTTAATATAAACATTTCTTTCATATACTATTTTTAGCCACGCCCACCTTTTGGAGGCGTTTTCATACAAAAACCAATTTTATACACTACCACATAGCATAACCAGGCGAAAAACGGTGTTGTTTGTTCAACCATAAATGATTTTGATAAACATTCTGAACAATATGTTATGACAATGACATTTTCTATATTTCATCGGCATAAATCCGACATGTTGATGAGATATGTCTTAAGGATGGGATGGGATAGGGTACAAAACGATCAACACAGTGGATTTTAGCCTTCTCATACGTTTTTTTTTCTTTCCCTTCTTCTCTGCCTATAGAGCACAATGGAAGCTCTCGTCTCACCTAAAGCTTAGCCTTGTAGGCCTCGTTCTTGGCTGCGAGCATCTGTCGGCATTCCTCATCAAACCAGGGGTTTCTTGCTGGTGGGCGCGAGAAACCTAGCACAACAGCTACGGCTGATCTATTGGCTTGTTGGCATCGTTGTCATTGTTCATCGACATTCGATGCTGGTGGTATGGTGTTAATCGAGTGGTTTAGGGACACGCTTTGCGCGAAGGCCTTGGTGCTCTCTTGCGATTGCAGTCTTTCGACATTAAATTTGTTCACAGTATTTCTGGATTGTTGTGGCGTGGTGGATATCCGCATTCTAACCTTGGCTGCAACAAAGCAGTGGTCCGAGTCGGTGCTAGCTCCTCGGAATGTTCGGACATCCAAAATACTGGATGCGTGCTTCTTGTCTATCGCTTTGTGATCAATTTGGTTGACCGTTCGTTGATCTGGATACCGCCATCTCCCCTAATGGATATCGAGGTGATCAATATCAATTCTTCAAATCTGTTTATAGCATTTCTCTTTGAAATATTTTTAAGCTAAGAACTTTAATACAGCTAAACAATATTTTGCAACAAAAAGGCAAGTTGGTTGATGCCCACCTTGCCTTTTTAATAAGATCTGCCAATCGCGTTCTGTTAGATCTATGAACCTTGTACCGACGCGTTACACGTCTGTAATATCTGAGCGACAATCTTTGACTTTCTCTTATAAAAATTTTCGACCCCGAGATTCTAATTGATTCTAACATTACGATGATAGCGGAACTCAAAAAAGTGGTTTTTGGAATTCCGTCCGTCGGTTCGTCCGTCCGTCTGTACGTACAGGTCTCTCCAGCCTAAACGATTGGACCGATTTTATCCAAACTTTTAGCCTATTTGTTTTCTTTGCTTTTAGCCATGTTATTACCGGTACCTGCCATATTAAAATTATACATAACCTCTATTTTCTCGAAAACGACTCTAACGATTTTGATTAAACTTCATATATACTAAACATATTAGTTTCAACAAAACTGCATACCCAGTTTTTTCGAGAAAATCCATATAACGCATTTTTGCATTAAGGCCATAAAAAGAAGCTTGTCAATTCCTCGCAAACTATTTTGCCTAATACTCCCTAAACGGAATTTTCCATTTTGGTCAATAAAAAAAAATAATTATTGTTCACATGGACACCGATTATCATTAATCATCATTAATCAAAATAACTATGTTAATAAAAATGCCGAATTTACTCGCTGTGAAAGAGAAAGTTGCGTACGACCCAGTCGTACACCTACCACTCGTTTATAAATCCGATACGTCTGTGGAATTCTCTTCCTCGACAGCGCATTTTGGTAGGATGCTCAAGGATTACCTCTTTCTTTGCTATTAAATTATTTTTTTTTTCTATATAATTTTTTTTTTACTTTTCTTCATCTCTTTTCTTTTTTTATGTTATGGGATTTAATAATAATATCTACAATATTGTTAGCTTTTATTTGTTTTCTATTGTTGTAATCTTGTAACACATTATTTGAACATATCAATTAAGCTTATGTTGTCTACGAAGATATTTTCACAACATATTGTTCAAAATCGTTAAGGGTCGAAAAAACAGCGCTTTTCTACTGCTTATTGTATTGCGTAGGGAATACAGATAGTTTTTGTATGAAAACGCCTCCAAAAAGTGGTCGTATTAAAATATATAAATTGGAGAAATATTTGTTTTATCGAACCCAATGATTTTTCATCAAAAGTTTTTTTTGGAATATCATAACAAAAAAAGTTTTTTTTTTACTGAAAACGACAGAAGTGTATGTTCCAAAAAACCTTATATGGGCGATATATAGATATTGGGAATGACTCCTATAGGACATGGTATAAAAAGTTAATGAACAACTTATGTAGACTATATGCAGGAGAAAAACGATGTTTTTTGTCGAACAATTAAAGATTTTGAACAATATGTTCTGACAATGTCAATTTAAACATTTCTTTGCCATAAAGCCAACTTTTTAAGAATATAAATTTTGAGTATAGGATGGGATTTTATATAAAGCGATCCACACAAGGGATTGTAACCTTTTTATATATTTCTTTATGTAGATATCACGAGTAAGGCGAGAAAGAAGGTCCACATCTGCAGAGCTCCCATGCAGGTGTATGTCTGTTTGCTATAAGAGGTCGCCCGGTATCTTATAGGGACATTACGTTCTCGATGAATATGTTGCAGTTCGCTGCATCATTCAGTTTTCGGCACGTATTCCAAACACTTTAACTTGGTAATTTTTAAAAGCTCTTGCTCCGCGGTTGTTTAACCACCTCTACCACACTACGTGGCCTGGAGACGCACCGGGTCGCCTGAGAAGCTCATGTTTACCCGGAGGTAAAGGGTGGTTACATTTTAAGGCCCGATGTTGATTTTGAATAAAACACAAATCATTAAACAAATTATTGTCATTTATTTTTATTATTATAATATTGGTACAATTCAATTATGTATGGAGCAAAATATAGGTCAAATGGTCCAAACATTCGATGACGCTGAGGCATAATTGAGGTTCTATGCCGTTAATGTGTCGAATTATCTCATCATTTAGATCTTGAATTGTTGCTGGCTTATCTACGTATACCTTTTCTTTCAAATAACCCCAAAGAAAGAAGTCCAACGGTGTGAAATCACATGATCGTGGCGGCCAATTAACATCGCCACCACGTGAGATAGCACGGCCATTGTCACTCTTTGTATGTGCATTGGTTTTTCGATAATCACTATTGGATTATCATTTGCCCAAATGCGGCAATTCTGCTTATTGACAAATCCACTGAGATGAAAATATGCCTCATAACTGAAGATGATTTTCTTCGAAAATTGGTCATCCACTGTTGCCATTTCTTGGCTCTATTCTGACCATTGACGACACTTGAAATGGTCAAGAAGCTTTAGTTTTTGAGTCAATTGCACCTTGTAAGCGTGTAAATGCAAGTCTTTATGCATAATGTTCATCAACGACGAGCGAGAGATGTGCAATTGTTGGGCACGACGATGAGTTGAGGTGGACGGCTCTTCAGCCACACTATCGCGAACAGCAGCAAGATTTTCTGCATTACGCGCTGTACAAGCATGCACTGGTGTTTTCATATCTCCTACAGACCCGGAATGCTCAAACTTTTGCACGATTTTTCCGATGGTACGCACATTTGGACGATTAAATTGACCGAAAAAATCACGAAGTGCACGATATGTATTTTGATTTGAACGCCCATTTTCATAATAAGCCTGAATAACTTTAACGTGTTTCTCGATTGTGTATCTTTCCATGGTTCAAATTGTGTTAGCCTGATATTAAGAAATGTCAAATGAAATGCAGAAAAAACTTGACGCTTAGGTGTAGTTCACATTCAACATCGGCCCCTAACCACCCGTTAGTATCCAAGTTTTTATTGATTCGACAAAAAATTACGTTTTTCTATGGAATATGCTACGGGGTGGGGTACACAGCTAACAATTAAATTTTATTGCCTTATGGAGGATTCATAAGGCAATAAAATTTAATTTACGAAAGCAATTATTTTTGTTGTCATATTATAGTAGATACTTCTGCGCCTCTTCCAGATACATATTATTCAATAAAATTCACATGAATAAGCGAAGTTATGTGTACATGTACCATAATGCTTCCAGCATTACAGGAGAGTAACCTGTTTAGAGCTTCCAACCAAAGGCTTATATTAAAAGGAAATATAATGTGACATGCATTTCACCAAACGTCAAAAATATCCTGAACCTACCCGAGAAAAGTTCAGAAGGAGAGTGAGCCAATTTTGCGAAAAGCACGTGAAGATTCCGATATATTTAATTGAAGTCGAATAAATCATCGTTGCGGTAATAATAATTATTTGAGCTTTAATAATATTCAGTGCAATGTTTCGCATGAAGATTCTGAAAAAAAAACGATCGTTTGCTATTCGATGGATTTGGTACATACCTTAGTTTCAATGTGTTTTAGCAAATTTTTTTGATTTAGCGTATTTTGATAGGTGAATCCGAAGGCAACGAAATATAAACGCCCGTACAGAGTACACATATAAAGGAATGTTTCGAAATGGCATTCGCCCACTTTCCCTGCTGCTTGGGGAAGTGGGCGAATGCCATAATTAACATTAACTGTCATAAACATGGTAGAAGCGGTGAGGAAAAAGTTAAGCAAACAGAATGATGAAGGCCAATATAATATTCTAAAATAATACTATTTTCACACAAAAGTAAAATGTCTCTAAGTCTAGATACATTTTATATGTACTTTCTCCGGTTGAAATCGCTTGCATAAAATCTTGTCCAGCCATACGCATCGTATTGATTTTGACATTGCTTACCCACTTCATGACTCTGCATATATGAGGAATACTACACATTTAGATCTTAGGGTATCCGATAACAACTGAGTTTTCTAATTGTTAACTTGATTGCGCTCTGACCCTAACTCTGCGTTTTGCATTTCTGTTATGGAGATATTTCTGATAGATGATCGTGCTTACTATACAGCCGATTCAAATAGATGCATTCCGCTTATCGCCTTACCAGTAACAGCTGTGTTTACTTTGTGCGTTTTTTATGTTGTTTGTTTTGGTCATTTCTTAAAGACGATCGCATATAAGAAGGATACAGTCCGCTGTGGAGATCGTTTAATACCCTATCCCATCCCATCAAATTATTATCACCAATATGATGATATATACAAAATGTCCGTCCGTCCGCACGTCACCAGTTTTGCGCCTTAAATTTTGAGCGAAAATTATGAAATTTGGTACACTTGCTCTTTGTTGCTCCCAGCAAAACAAGTGTAAATATTTTTCAAATCTGCAAACTGCCAAGCCCCAATTTGGGATAAAAGTAGTTTTTAAACACACTGTTAGAAACAAATTTTTTTCTTGGGCTGGTGGAACTCTTGAAAGACACGATGAGCACGTGCCCAAACTAGTGTGAGACTTTAACCCACTGAAACCTTTGTATGCGACTTATCTAGCAATTGTTTTATCACGAGTAATGAATGCTTGTCAGGTAAGTTTCATTTGAGAGTTCCTCCTTTTTCCGCAATTTATAGCGTGGTTTGTTATTATCGGGCCAAATCGAAGGGCTTAGTTCTTTGAAGACCCCGTAATGAATTTGTTTCGTCAAGAATTTTGAGGACCGTTGTGTTAACGTGTCTCAACAAAAGTTTTTTATGTTTGCGTGCAAAATTTTTCATTTAATCTTAAACCGCGGAACACCCAGATCTCTGCTTAGATCTTCATTCCTTATATACCACGGCGCATTGACTAATGATCTTAACATTTTGTTTTCAAAAGTTTGTAGAATGTTTAGGTTCATTTCGCTTGTGCAGCCCCATAGTTGTCTACCATATGTCCAGACCGGCTTTAGCACTTGCTTGTATAATAGCAGCTTGATAGTCAAGGTTAAGCTTCGAATATTTTCCGAGTGACTGCTAGTATAGCTGTATCGTCACAAACGTGGCAACTATTGTATCGTTTGTTTGTGGGATATCACTTGTAAATATGAGGTACAAGAGTGGTTAAAGGACGATTCCTTCAGGTACTCTCAAACATTTTTTTTTGAAGAGTCTATTCTCAAGATACGACACGAGCTTGCATTGAAGGCCACTATGCCAAACTTTGTCTAAAGCTTGCGACACGTCAAGAAATACGGCTGAGCAAATTTTCTTTATTTCGACAGTTTTCTCAAGTACATCAGTAGTTCGATGAACTTTGTCCACAGTAAGTTGTCCCGGTAAGTAACGTTTCTGATCAATAATGGGGTGTGAGTGACCGAGTAATATCCTTTTGAAATTATTGGAAAAAGTGAAATAGGTTTGAAAAAGGTACATTACTTTTGATATTGATCGACCTTTTTTGAAAGTGGACATGGCTTTGTGCAGGAATTTTTATCACCAAGATCACCTATGCCAAATTTCAGTATTACTTTGTATCAATTTCGTATTAGCCAATTGCTATTACAATCGTTTTTATTTGAACACGAATGCAAAAGTGGTCGTGCATTAAAAAGATCTATAGACCAAATGTATAACAAAGTAATTTCATCATAGGCTCTTAAGACTTTACAGTTTGAAAATAAATAATGATTTTTCTGATAAGTTGGCCCGTGGGCGGATTTTTTGCACTCGTCCTGCAGGCAGAAACAAATAGTACATGTACCAAATTTAATTACTCTAGCTAGCCTAAGGCCGAAACCGGTGACGAAAGAACAGACTGTGTAGCGTGCAACTCAAAGCTGAAGATATTTTTTTTTTTCGTTAAAGTTTAAATTTAACTGCTCACTTGCACGACCCATTACACAAACCAGATATCTTTTGGACACACCCCAGTTATAAAAACGAACAACTCTTATTATACACACTGAACTGGCAAGGAAAATGTGGCTACGAGCGGCCCTAAGTCACGCTTGCGATTTCTTTTACATTTGTACAGTGATGGTGAGAAGTAAGAGTTGTCGTGGATTAATCGGTGTTACAAGAAAGCAACGATTATACATAAAGGTTAAAATGTTTGCTTTTGTAATTTTGCAATATTTTAATTAATCTTATTGTGCAGATTAAGTAAACACACAAACGATTAAATAAGACAAGCAATTGAAAGCGATATAAAAGGATTTTCCCACGCGGTATCCGAGGCGTAGTTGCAATTGTACAATCACCCATAACCGTGTTTCTAATCATCGAATCCAAATAAAAAAAAAGAAAAAGAAATAAAAGGTATGTAAAAAGTGTCATATCTTGATAGTATACTAATGTGTTCTATGTGTCCACAGAAATTTGCGGACGCCCCAACAACAAATCGTCGGTTTTGTACTCCACTAATCTAAGTGGAAACCGAAGCGAGCGTCCGCAATAATTGATTAACAGCATCTTTAAACGCTAACATAAATTACATCAAAACGAAGCCAAACTGTACAAAACACAACTGTACGAGCACTTCGAGCAAATATACACGATTCAAAATACAGCCGACACACACCTCGTGTAGATTTGATTAACAAAGCTAATCATAATAATCTAATACAAAAAAAACACACACACACAAAAGTTTCAAGAAAAGAAAATATACATAATTTTCATTTATTCTTATTATTTGTGTAAATTACCACCTTTTCCACATGTTAACCTTTTTCTAAACATTCTGTAACTTTAATCAAACATTTCATGAAAAGTGATTGCAAAATTTTTGCCATAGAAATTGTAAAAAAAAATTACTGTATTAAAATTGGACTAGCCATAACAAACCACAAAAAAAAACATCATACTCATATCCCAGTCATCAACGAATTTTCAACGTACGGGATAAACGTAAGTACGCATTGTACACCCAATTAATAATTTCTCTGGCAAATCTATCATATTGAATTTTTTTTATCATTTATTTATCATATTGAAGTTAAGGGAAAAATATACATTTCTTTCCCTTTAAAACATATTAATATTAAAACAGAATTGAAGTCTATCTACCTAAATACAAAAAACAAAATGATCTACTTATAAAAATATAAATCTTAAAACCTTACATATACCTACCTAAATACAAGAACAGAATTACCTATCTAACAAAATACAAAATCTAAAACTTAATCTACATAATTGGTACTTTGCACAAATCGATAACAATGAGAAAACATACCCTATAAAAATTAGAAATACAAAAATTAGAATAAAACATTTCGAACATATAAATTACTATGATACAAAAATGACAATGAACCATATTTGAATTAGTACGCTGTTAAGGTAGTGATCGTGTGAACGCAGAGCAAGGGTAGTTTTTTTTAGGGATTACTCTCACTATATACTGATACAATCCTACAGTTTATCAATCAATGATAAGAAAGTGATCAGTCCATATAGAAGTATGATGTTAGTAGGTTAGCAAACCTCTTAAATATTTCTCCTTTCTCCTTAATAATTTTCTTATGCATGAACGAATAGCTGATCTCCCCTTGCCTGTAAAAACCGATCACACCTTATCACGGAACGTCCATAATTTTGTCTATACAACACAGATGATCATTTATTTACTACTAACTACCTTCCTATTCATATTCGTAATCGTTAAAAAAAAATCTTATTATTTTGTTTTGATTATCGATAGTCAAAAACAAAAATTATCCACTGGTACAGTTCCAAAACCCAAGAACGTTAACCAAAAGAAAAGCTTGGTTACTCGATCTCAAAATCAATATGATTTACGTTCTACTCCTCGCACACGAGATTATTATCTTGGCTTCAATACACAGCCAGTGCAGCACACTCCCATATTACGTACGCATAATGTAGTACATGATAATACAAATTTTGCACACTCGGACCTTTCTCTTAACATCTTAAATAGAACATTAAGTGAGCATCATATCAATGCTAACAATAACAGCATAGTGTCGCTCTCTGAATCTAGACCGAATACAGCTTTTACAACTACACCAGTTAGTTCTACAACAACGTCAACAGTATCAAGTGTCACTGGTCCGCTTAGCTCATCATTTGTTAGAAGGTCAGAGCCAGCTATCGGTATAACATCAATGAATGAATTTGTTTTGCCCGGTTGTTATGTTGATACACTTCCAAATGTTGCTGGAGGTGCTAACATTAGAAACTCTGCTAGCAACATATTACCAGCTGATCCAATAAATCAACAAGGTCATCATTCAACCCAGTTTGTTTCGAGTAACTCGTCAAAGATGAAACAACTGAATGAACATATCAAAGATGTTGTAACATCAACTGTAGGCGAAATGATTCCTGATTTAATAAAAATCAATATGCAAAAGGTTATGTCGGATGTTTTAGGTCAGCGGGCAAATATCGGTAATGATAATGAGGTATTTGATAATCATCAGCCTAGAAATAATCATTATTCACGTGATGCTATGAATTTTGCTAACGTTACGCAACAATTAAATAATTTAGGAAATGATCTCCCCGAATAAGAATTTCTATCGAGCGCTAGTTTTCAATTTAACAGGAGACAGCCAGGTGATAGAAATATTCGTTTTAACGAAGGTCAATCACTTCAACTGGATAGGTGGGGAGTAAAGTTCGATGGCACCTCGAAAGGGATGTCCATCGAAGACTTTGTATTTCGCGTTGAAGTATTGAAAAACAATAATAATTGTTCATTGAGGGACGTTACAAAACATTTCCACCATCTTCTGACAGGATCTGCCCAAGACTGGTACTGACAATATCTTCGAAGTAATCCTAGAGGCGATTGGTCCATGCTTCGGGTAGCTTTACTTAAACAATTTCGAAACCATGAAAATGATTTTGAAATTGTGAAGCAAATTATGGATAGAAAACAGATGTCACAAGAGCACTTCGAGGATTTCTTCAACTCTATATTGCAATTAAAGAGCCAGTTAAAGCATCCAATTAATGATAAAGACTTAATAACAATTTTAAGAACCAATATCAATACAAAACTACTAACCTATATATACCCAATGCGATTCACTTACTTAGACCAATTAAGGAATGAATGTAAGAAAGTTGAACGGATGTTAAATTCAAGATTTCCTGTTCAAAATCGAAGTATTCCTTACAGGACAGTTCATGAATTGGAAACAGTAAGCGGAAATACAGATATGGAAAGCAATGTATATGAAGTTTCAGCAGTTTCAAATGCACAAACTGTAATGGTCATTATCCGCGTAACATATTTCTTTTGGTGTTACCCCTAATTACAGCCGTCAAGTAAAGGTTTGACATAACGATTATTTACATTACTTAACTCTTCTGAGCGTACTCGCAATCGGGTTATATGTACTATGTACATAGAAGAATATTCCGCTACACTGTCCCAAAACTTGGTTGTTGGATCCTCCGGGAGGCGATCATTCGATGGGGAAAAGAGAACCTAGTACAGCACTACTAGGTCTTATGCTGAATACGTTTGATTAGGGTGCGGAGGACATCACACCACGGCATAGCCGGGCGTAAGAACCTGTTTTTTTTTTGCGTCGCAGCAACGCTTAACGCACAAAAAAAAAAAGAGATCGCGAAGTTTTTCAGTTTGATTTCAGCACTCAACTCAAGCGGCAGCATCAATAGGACATTAAAGACGATAACAAAATCGCTCCGCGTTACTCGAAAAATAAAAGTCATATTTGTATTATCAATACAAAAGTATTGAGAATAGTTATATATTGTTGCAATTGAACTCCTTTAAGTGTCACGATTTATTTTGTCCTACGGTGTTTTGGTTTTTATTTTAAGTGCGTGTTATATCGAGACTAATTGACTGCACAACCACCTCTAAAATAAACCGTACAAGTCTTCCGCCACGTTGCATAGTTGAGTGGGTCTCATAAAATCGAACCCATTAAACCATCCCCAGAAGAAAAAAAAAGTGAAGAACTTAGTGACCCTACAAAAGACTACAGATTAATTATCGTATCGTCTATCAATATCGATTATAAGTGACTGAAATCACAAAACCTTTCTTTTTTTTTAAAGATCAAAAAAAAATACAAAATCAAGTGTCTGCTATCGATAATAATTAACTCGCCTACGCCCCAATGTAAATTAATACAGGCAGAATAACCATTCAACCCCCTCCACCATTGCGAACCCATCGATCGATTGATTAAATTGATCATACAACAGCAGCCGACATCCTACCACCCCCTCGGTGCATCAAAGAATTTGCCGACAGAGCAGAAGAACCAACACTCTGTGTGATCGACAAAAAAACGGGAAATTTTTAACCACCTTTTAAGAGCTTTTAATCTCATTGAAATTATAAAAATTTTTTTATGTTAATTTTTTTTCTATTCTGTAGTAGTTTTTTTATGTTTACCAATTTTCTCTTTTCTTTACTCTTTCTCCCAATCTCAGTTAAATAAAGTGAAAATAATTATTAATTATGTGCGTGTGTGTAGGAAGCTTTTTTCTTATCTCTATTTTTACCTAGTGCTCCATTGTGCAGTACCTTTTTTTCAGCAAATCAAGAAATTCACTTCGGCAGGCCTGACGCAGCGAATCAATCGGTAAGCCTTTTTTTTGTCATTTGTTTTAGCATAAACACACATGCACTACCATAATTTTGGATAATCTACTTAGTTTTCAATTTTTTTTTGATTGAACGAGGAGATTAATAATAATAATTTAAATATTGAAATTTAGTTATTTGTTTTTTCTTGGTAATAGATTATTCTAATTTTTGAATTAAAAGGAATACCTAATTAAATAAATTAAATTTTGCTAGTATTATTATTTACATGATCTGTACTACATTATTTACCTTTACCCTAATTTTTATAAAAGCCCTTATGTTTTATTTTTTTTTGTATATTTAATTTTGTTGGTTCTTCCCAATAAATATGTATTATGAATTTAACATACATAACTAGTACGAATAAAACTAGCTTGATGTCTAATTAAGGATATAAATTACGTGTCTCATTTCGATGGCTGAGTTGTGTGGTCCTTCGTGTTAGAAGCTTAGGACTTTCTTTTGGGTGCAAGTTTAAAATTTTTTTTAGCGGAACTTGCACATGGTAGGGTGGGTACAGACCCGCTACAAGGACGACCACCTGTTCCTCCCGTTATAATCAATGCAGATGTTCTTTTTTTTTAGTTTATTTTTTTTTTGTCCCTTTAGATATTTAATGCATGCAATTTCTTTGTGTAGAGGTGATATTTTGGTGTTTCGGTTGTCACCTCCATTACAAAATGCCGTAGAGCAATAACAACTGTTTTAATTGCAAAAAAAGTTGGACATTTGTTCATGAATTGTCGTTCACCTATAAATCGTTTATTTTGCTACCGCTGCGGAACAGATGATGTTACCGTCTTAAATTGCATAAAGTGTAATCTAAGTCGGGAAAGCTTTCAGTCGAATGTGATTCAAACCGGGGAATCTCGTTCGACACAAACACACCCGGACCTAACAAAGTAGATGCTTCTACCAATACATATACAGACTTACCTTAACCTGACGTTCCAATTATAACTAAACCTATTGAAAATACACTAACTAATCTTAATCAAAACATTTCGAAAAATCATTTTTATAAAATGCTATATGAAGAAAGACTGGCGAGATATACTCAATTGCGGTCAAAGATATTTAATCTAAGTGAAATTCATTTCATAAAATGAAAAAACTTCGTCTTCGTCATAAAATGCGAACTTTTTATAAATCAATGATCAACAACAGTATATTAAGTCAACATTTTGATTCGCGACCATATGCTACTATTGAAATCATGGGAAAACAAATTAAGGGTATTTTAGACAGCGGTGCTACTGTTTCATGTCTAGGAAGAAACTGTCTAGATTTCATAGAAGCTACGAATATACCCGTTATTCAATTCTCTACATCCATCAAAACAGCTGATGGCAAACCACAGTCAATCGTGGGTCGAATTAAAGTAGAGGTGGATTGATTTATACCTAATACCATCACTCTCACAGCTATTATATCTGGGCATAGATTTTTGGCAGAAATTTAAAATTGCTCCAAACATAATAAGTGAGTTGTCTGACATTTTTGATTCGGATCATAATAAACCGGAAGTTCATTGTTTAAGTGAAGAACAAGAAAAAACTCAACTTCAAGATGTTATAATCGAATTTCCTTCGTTCTCCCAACTTGGACTTGGGAAAACATCACTAGAAATGCATATAATAGATACTGAGGATGCAGAACCTGTAAAACAAAGACATTACCCTGTATCGCCACCTATTCAGGACCTAATGTATAAGGAATTGGATCGCATAATTTCTTTGGGGGTAATCGAAGAGAGTTCTAGTTCATGGAGTTCTCCAATCGTTTTAATTAGGAAACCAGGGAAAAACCGATTATGCCTTGACTCCCGAAAAGTGAACTTACTCACCAAGAAGGATGCGTATCCTCTTCCCCATATTGAGGGAATGCTTAGTCGTTTACAGGAGACACACTTTATTAGTAGTGTCGACTTAAAAGATGCGTTTTGGCAAATACCTTTGGAAGAGAAATCTAGAGAGAAAACAGCCTTCACTGTGCCAGGGCGACCCCTTTATCAATTTACCGTCATGCCTTTTGGTCTGCGTAACGCAGCACAAAGGATGTGTCGGTTAATGGATAAAGTGATCCCCAGTGCACTTAGAGAACAAGTTTTCGTGTATCTAGATGATCTTCTGATTATTTCTAAGGATTTACAATCACATCTTAGTATTTTGCGTAAGGTTTCAGAGTGTTTAAAGGAATCAAACTTGACCATCAATGTGAAAAAGTCGCATTTTTTGCTTTAAAGAGCTAAAATATTTAGGCTACGTTGTTGGTCAAGGCCACATAAAACCTGACACGAACAAAGTCGCGGCTATTAAGGATTTCCCTGTGCCATGTGCGGATGGTACAGGAGATTTATAAGAAATTTTGCTTCAATTGCGAGTCCCTTAACGGATACCTTAAAAAAGGGCAAAGCTTTCGTTATGACTCCTGATGCCCTTACCTCTTTGGATACCCTGAAAACAACACTAATTTCAGCCCCCCTGTTGAGTAACGCAGATTTTAAAAAGGCTTTCACCATACAGTGTGACGCGTCTAGCTCTGGTATAGGTGCTGTTCTCTATCAGTTTGATGAAGACGATAATGAGAAGCCTATTGCATTTTTATCTTCAAAATTAAACGCATGCCAACGTAACTATAGCGTTACCGAACAGGAGTGTTACGCGGCTGTGCAAGCGATAAAGAAATTTCGCCCATATATCGAAGGACTAGCTTTGACGATAGTGACTGACCACGCAAGTCTGAAATGGCTTATGGGCTTAAAAGATCTAAGCGGCAGGTTGGCATGGTGGTCACTAAAGCTACAAGCATTTACGTTCGATATAAAACATAAAAAGGGGACACAAAATGTCGTACCCGATGCACTGTCGCGAGCAGATTTGACAGATTTTAGATTTGACTCCTTATCCTTCAATATACTTAAATTCCCCAGAGTTTAAATCTGTTGAGTATCTTAACTTGATTTCGACCATTGAGAGTAATCCATCTAACTTCCCTGACATACAAGTGAAGAACAATAATTTGTTTATAAGCGCCACTTTGCTGGAGGTGATTCGCTAAGTACAGAATGTGAATGGAAGTTGTGGATACCCAAAGGGCTGACACCGCTTATCATTGAAAATTCTCACAATCCACCTAATTGTTCGCACGGAAGGATGATGATAACTTTGGATCGAGTTAAACGATATTATTATTGGCCGAATATGACATGTCAGGTGCGCTCATTTTTCAAAACTGCTCTGTGTGTAAACAAACGAAAGCTTCCAACAAAACTTTGCGTCCTCCAATTGTAGCACATCAACTTTTGGATAGACCATTTCAAAAAATATACATAGATTTTATGGGTCCTTATCAGAGAACTAAGCGGGTGAACACATTTATATTTGTTGTGTTGGATGGCTTTTCAAAATGCGTCTTTTTAAAAGCAATGCACAAAGCGAACGTTAAGTTAGTTATCGGGTTTCTAGAACAGTCAATCTTTAGTCAGTACGGTGTTCCTGAGGTTGTTCATAGCGACAACGGAAAACAATTTGTCGCAAAAGAGTTTCAAAATTTTCTGTCAAAATATGGTTGCAAGCATATGAGAAACGCAGTGTACTCTCCGCAAGCAAATGCATCTGAGAGGGCCAATCAATCTATTTTGTCAGCAATACGAAGTTATATAAACCAAGACCAGCGTGAATGGGACAAGCATTTGTTTGAAATACAGCAAGCTTTATGGACTTCAGTACACCAATCTATTGAGATGACACCATATTTTGTTCTCTTTGGTCGGCATATGATCACCCATGCTTCTATATACGGATTGCTTCAAAATTTAAAAGGGTTAAATGATAGTGAACTTGACTGTTTACCTAACCATAATAAGTTGGAAATTTTAAGACAACAAGTAAAGGAAAATTTAAAAAAATTTAAGCAATGCAGCAAAACACTTGAATGCTAAACTTTGTGACAAATTTATCAAATGCAAAATCGTGAAGCGTATTGGCAATTCGATGTATGAAATCGAAAATATGGATGGAAAATCACATGGTGTATATCACGTTAAAGATCTCCGCAAATGATACTTGATCATTTTATGCTTATAATGTTCTAAGGGTCATGGGTCGAGGCAATAACAATGGTTTTAAGGCATTCGTTTTTATGTTTATTCTCGAAAGAGAGTTTTATCAAATTAAAAAGATGTTGTAGCGTGCAACTCAAAACTGAAGATATATTTTTTTCGTTAAAGTTTAAATTTAACTGCTCACTTGCACGACCCATTACACAAACCAGATATCTTTTGGACACACCCCAGTTATTAAAACGAACAACTCTTATTATACACACTGAACTGGCAAGGAAAATGTGGCTACGAGCGGCCCTAAGTCACGCTTGCGATTTCTTTTACATTTGTACTGTTATGGTGAGAAGTAAGAGTTGTCGTGGATTAATCGGTGTTACAAGAAAGCAACGATTATACGTAAAGGTTAAAATGTTTGCTTTTGTAATTTTGCAATATTTTAATTAATGTTATTGTGCAGATTAAGAAAACACACAAACGATTAACTAAGACAAACAATTGAAAGCGATATAAAAGGATTTTCCCACGCGGTATCCGAGGTGTAATTGCAATTGTACAATCACCCAGGACCGTGTTTCTAATCATCGAATCTAAATAAAAAAAAGAAAAAGAAATAAAAGGTATGTAAAAAGTGGCATATCTTGATAGTATACTAATGTGTTCTATGTGTCCACAGAAATTTGCGGACGCCCCAACAACAAATCGTCGGTTTTGTACTCCACTAATCTAAGTGGAAACCGAAGCGAGCGTCCGCAATAATTGATAAACAGCATCTTTAAACGCTAACATAATTTACATCAAAACGAAGCCAAACTGTACAAAACACAACTGTACGAGCACTTCGAGCAAATATACACGATTCAAAGTACAGCCGACACACACCTCGTGTAGATTTGATTAATAAAGCTAATCTTAATAATCTAATACAAAAAAAAACATACACACACAAAAGTTTCAAAAAAAGAAAATATACATAATTTTCATTTATTCTTATTATTTGTGTAAATTGCCACCTTTTTCCACATGTTAACCTTTTTCTAAACATTCTGTAACTTTAATCAAACGTTTTCATGAAAAATGATTGCAAAATTGTTGCCATAGAAATTGTAAAAAAAAAAATATTGTATTAAAATTAGACTAGCCATAACAAACCACCAAAAAAAAAAAAAAACATCATACTCATCCCAGTCATCAACGAAGGAAATTTGTGGCCACACGTACGGGATAAACGTAAGTACGCATTGTACACCCCAATTAATAATTTCTCTGGCAAATCTATCATATTGAATTTTTTTTTATCATATATTTATCATATTGAAGTTAAGGGAAAAATATACATTTCTTTCCCTTTAAGACATATTAATATTAAAACAGAATTGAAGTCTATCTACCTAAATACAAAAAACAAAATGATCTACTTATAAACATATAAAACTTAAAACCTTACATATACCTACCTAAATATAAGAACAGAATTACCTATCTAACAAAATACAAAATCTAAAACTTAATCTACATAATTGGTACTTTGCACAAATCGATAACAATGAGAAAACTTGCCCTATAAAAATTAGAAAAACATATAGAAAAAAAAAAGCTTAACAAGAATAAAACATTTCTAACATATAAATTACTATGATACAAAAATGGCAATGAACCGTGTTTGAATTAGTACGCTGTTAAGGTAGTGATCGTGTGAACGCAGAGCAAGGGTAGTTTTTGTTAGGGATTACTCTCACTACATACTGACAGAGAGTAGTCATGGTGCATCTTGATTAATTCGGATGTATTGGGGAGGGTTTTGTCTTTAATGTTTCTTAACACCTGAAACATCATCAGTGATATTCGTTCATATCTCTCTATTTATATGTGACTTTTTAAACATTCTCTCTTGAATACCACTTTTTCTTATATCGTATTATCTTATCTTTCTTTTATGATCGATTTGATTTCCCTAAACTAAGAGGCACGTTAATACATGTGTGCATAGGGAGGCAGCAAGATCCCACCCCACCGTCGAGCTAATGCCGTGAGATCACAAGCGTGCCTGCTGCTGCCATGGGACTTAGGTCAATCACCACCATCTTCTAACATCCCATCTAGCTATGACTTACAACTGACAGATATATTTAATTAAATTGACTCAGCTATCGATTCTGTGTCGACCGATATACTTAAATACTTTACAAACTATATATCAAAACGAACATACCACCTGAACAAGTTCAGACAATCAGAATATCCCACCACTTTTTGCGGGGTTTTAATCAAAAGACGGTTTTATAGAATTTTTTAAGAAGTTTGAAAATTTTTTTATGCAAATATTACCGTTGTGGCAATATAAGCATTTAGTACGCGTCTACTTTTGAGGACGTTTTCATACAAACTATATCTGTATTAAAATTTGTTTTTTTGGTCGAACCACAAAAGATATTGATAAACTGTCTGTCATTTTCTATATTTTCTACATATTGGGGATATTAATTTCAAATAGGATAGGATACTATAAGATCGGCAAAGCGTATAGTAGCCTACAGATATGGTTATACCACTTTTATAACTTTTAATATTGGAGTTACCAGTTTGGATTACTATATGCATGACTTAAGAGGCTTACTCATCTGTAATTCATCGGAACATTGGAGTTTATTTATAATTGCTAATATAGATATAAAAAAAATGATTTTTATGAGTTTTAGAGTTATTAAGAAGCTACGAGGTTTTCCATAACAGTGCGTGTACCGAGTTTCTACAAGATAGCGTCAAAAAATAATGTTTGCCAAAAAATGGAGTTAAGGGGTTTTCTTATATGGCCGATGATAAGTACTCTTCGAAACATTTCAATCTACAGTGTATGTACTGAGTTTCTCTCAATAGAGCACGTCCGATATTCATTCCGTATCCTTCGAAGTTTTCTCGATATTCCCTATGGTACTATGGTATGTCCAATGGTGCAAGAGCGTAAATATCTAAATCATTTTTGTCTTATTATTATTCACTCAAGACTCATCTTGTTTACTGGGTGGACGTGACTCACACGCAAACAACCATATAAAATCGGTTAGCAGCAACAATATTGTTTGAGAACACTGACAAGGATAATTCAAAACGGGGGTTATACATAAGATACGTGAAAGATAATTGAACGGTGTATATACTACGACAGGTAAAACCCAATTGTGCCATTGACAACTAAATAGACCTTCCAGTTAGCTAAATGAAAATACTGAAAAAATAAATGAGAAGGCTATGATTTACTGTGTGGATCGTTTTGTACCCTATTCCATCCCATCCTTAAAATTAATATCACTAAAACGTAAATCCCACATGAAATATAAAAAATGTCATTGTCACAACATATTGTTCAGACCGTTTATAAAAATCTTTCATAGATCGACAAAAAACAAAGTTTTTCGCCTGTTTATGCTATGGGGTAGTGTATACAAATGGTTTTTGTTTGAAAACGCCTCCAAAAAGTGGGCGTGATTTTAAATGTTATACGGATGTAATGTTTATATTAGCACAACCAATAATTTTTCGTGGAAATTTTTTTCCAAATGTCTAAACATTTTTTCTCCAATTTGGCGACACATGTTGTTCAGACGTTTTATCAAAATTCCATACTGTTTGTCCAAAAATAGAGTTTTTCTAAATATTGGGCATGGCAATGGTCGTGGCAGTGGCCGGATTTCAAAAATGTTAACACCTGTTCGGACAGCGCGTACAAGGATCACATGTACCGAATTTCATTATCCTACCTCAAAATGTAAGACCCAAAAACCGGTTACCTACAGATGGACGGACGAAGGGACACCAATGACTTAATCCAAAAACCACTTTTTTGAGTTCCGCTATCATCGTAATTTTAGAATCAATCAAAATCTCGAGGTCGAAAATTTTCACGAAAACAGCATCTTTCTCTTTATGAGAGAAAGTTAAAAATGTCATTGTCATAACATTTTGTTCAGACAGTTTATTAAAATCTTTAATGGTTCGAGAAAAAACAATGATTTTCGCCTGGTTATGCTATGAACTAGTGTATTGAAATGGTTTTTGTATGAAAACGCCTCCAAAAAGTGGGCGTGGTTTAAAATGACATAAAGCAGAAATGTTAATATTATCATGACCAATGATTTTGCATCATTTTTTTCGAAATATTAAAAATTTTACTGAAAAACTTTTTTTACTGAAAATTTTTTTTGTACAGACAAAATATAGACAGTTAAATAGTTTAGGAATCTTGTACAGACTTTTTTCAAACACTCTAATCGGTTGTTCTACAACTACGTTGTGAAACTACGTCAAAGAAATATTAATATTGAAATTATCGCAATAAATTGTTCAGATAGTTTATCAAAAACTTGTATGGTTCCTGCATATGGTATGCCGTAGGGTGTACAAATGGTTTTTGAATGAAAACGACTATATGGTGGGCGTGGGTAAAAATGATCGTATCTGCACCTGGAATGTGAGAACATTTATTTATTTATTTATTTCAATCTACGATTTTCAATCTACAGATTTTGAGATACATGGAAAATGTATTATATAATATAATTAATTAATAATAAAATAATAAAACTATTCAATGATTAATAAGAGTAATTAGCATATATTTAAAAATATTTCTGGGCAAAAATATATCTAATTCTGTGCAGTACAAATTAAACATTTGAATAGACAAAGAGATAGGTTCACGCTGACCAAACACTGTACTATGACGACTTTCAAATAACAGTGGTCTTAGTCTAAAAGCTCTAGAAGGAGCATACAAATTCAAACAACTAAGCAAATTCTCACTATCAACTGTTGCACATAAAATATCATGAATAAACATAACGTTGTACATTTTTCGCCTCGATTCAAGAGTCTGCATTCCAAGTAATAAACATTTAGAACAATACGAATGTGGAACCTCAATGCCATTATTGAAAAATAAGTGACGTAAAGCAAATCTTATAAATTTTTTTTGAACGCTTTCAATTCTCTGTTTATTTAAAATAGAAGTTGAACACCAAACAACACAAGCATACTCCAAGACAGGACGCACAATACTGCAAAATAATGCCTTAATAGTATAAGGATCTTTGAAATCGGAAGAGTTTCTTTTGATGAAACCTAAAAGTGAGTTTCCTCTGGAAACTATGTTATTAATATGTAGATTAAATGTTAATTTGCTATCAAAAAATACCCCTAGATCTTTAAAATCATCAACTACTTTTATTGGAGTACTGTTGAATGTATAATATGGGTAGATTGGATGAAAAGTTCGGTTTTAGCTCATACAAGCACATTTTTCAACGTTTAATACCAAGTCGTTTAAGCTCAGTGAAAGTATTTAAATCGTTTTGCAACATGTGACAATCATTTATTGTTGATATCTTTGCAAACAATTTTATATCATCAGCATACATTAGACACATACAACTTTTTAATAAATCCGGCAAATCATTGATAAAAAGAATGAATATCAAGGGACCAAGATGGCTTCCTTCTGGAACACCCGAGTTAACTTGAATTTCCTTAGAATAATAGTCTCCTATAACAACATATTGTTTCCTGTTATGCAAATACGAGGAAAACCATTGCAGTAATGGACCATAAAAGCCACAAGCTTTCAGTTTTTCCATGAGAATATTCAAGTTTACTCTACTAAAGGCTTTTACGAAGTCAGTGTATATTACATGCACCTGATTATGACTTTCTAATGACTTCATACAGAAATTAGTAAATTCTACTAAGTTGGAGACAGTTGATCTACCCTTCCAAAAACCATGTTGGTATTTACTGATATGTTGCGTGATTGTGAATGAAAGTTTATCCTTTACAAGACTATCTAAGATTTTAGGAATGACCGAGAGCTTAGTAATTGGCCTGTAGTTAGAAATACTATTTTTATTACTTGCTTTATAAACTGGCTCTATTGTAGACACCTTCCATTCATCAATAAAAATTCCATTAGCAAGGGATTGATTAAATAATTCTGACAATGGAAAACAAAGTGAACTTGCACAATTACGTAGGACGATAGGAAAAAAACCCAAAATGTCTGGTTTACGTTGAGGTTTTAAGTTGTTTAGGGTAGTTTGGACATCACTGACATCAAAAATGTAGGAGGAACAATCAACAACAGATGGAAGAGAATAAAAATAGTTTGAATTAATTGAAGCTGATGAGGTTGAGTTATAAATACCTTGAAAATAATCAGAAAACATATCTGCGGTGTCTTTAGGGTCACTAGATTGTTTATCATCAAGGTTCATCATTGCTGGAAACCCAATACTTTTTCTTTTCGTATTTATGAATTTCCAAAAAGTTTTAGGACTATTTTTAAGATTTGTTTCTATAGAACGAATATAATTACAATAGAGGAATTTAGACAAGAAAACAAACTCTTTTCTCAGACGCGAAAAAATAGCATAATCTTCAACCGAATTCGATTTCTTAAACTTTTTATGTGCCGAATTTTTTGCATTTTTTAATTTAATTAATCTTATATTATACCATGTCGGGTGAGAATTTACTTTTTTGTGAATCATAGGCACACATTTATTAAGGACATTGTTTAAAATTATTTTGAATGTATAAAATTTCTCTGATATATTTTTGCTCAGAAATTCGTTTGACCAATTAATATTTTTAAAACAATCATTCATACGCGATAGGTTGTTAACATTGAATTTATACACATTTTTTGAATTATGATTAAATTTACTCACATTATTATAATGGTAATTTTTGATACAATTGTTAATTGCAATATGATGAATTGAATTTAAAAGTAATGGACAACATTCTATAACAGATGCATTTAAATCATCTGAAACAAATATTAGATCAAGTAGTCTATTTAAAGAGTTGTATACATAATTAATTTGATTTAAGTTACAAGATAATAACGAATCAATTAACAAAATATCAACTTCTGACGAAAGTGAAATTGGCATTAACTTATTATTGCTTGTCTCTGACCAAATTATATCACCGCAATTAAAATCGCCAAGTACACAAATGTTATAATTTACATATTCAGGTAATGCGGTAACCCTGTCAATATTCTCCATATGTTTGCTATAGACAGATGGTGAACTCCTAGGTGGAATATAACTGAGAAATATCAGCATACCCCCGACAACAGCATCCAAACGCACACATAGTTGATCTATATGTAATTGATTTTCAACGAAAATAACATCAAGTTCTACAGCAACAGCTTCAAGAAAGCGCCTAACAGCAATCAGAACACCACCTATACAGCATTTTGTTACATCAAAGCGGTCGATGCGAAAAACGGAGAAAGAAGAAATGTCGAAAAACTCCTCCACTTTAATGCTCTCATTAAACAGGAGAGGTGCAAGCGAACAACCAGCGGAATCCCTAACTTCGTTACGGAACGAAATGGCACTATAGCCAGCACGCGGTTTCCTCACCTCGATATCCATAAGGGGACATGGCGGTCTCCAGATCAATGAACGGTCAATCAAATTGATCACATAGCGATAGACAAGAGGCAGCATCCAGTACTTTGGATGTCCGAACATTCCGAGGAGCTAACATCGACTCGGATTACTGCCTTGTTGCAGCCAAGGTTAGAATACGGATATCCACCACGCCACAAAAATCCAAAAATACTGCAAACAAATTTAATGTTGAAAGACTGTAATCGCAAGAGACCGCCAAGACCTTCGCGCAACGCGTATCCCTAAACCTCTTGATTAACACCATACCACCAGCATCGAATGTCGAAGAACTATGGCAACGATGCCAACAAGCTATTAGATCAGCCGCAACAGATGTGCAAGTTTTCCCGCGCCCACCAGCAAAAAACCCCTGGTTTGATGAGGAATGCCGACAGATGCTCGCAGCCAAGAACGAGGCCTACAAGGCTAAGCTGCAGGAGAAGACAAGAGTTGCTGTTGAGCTCTATAGGCAGAGAAGAAGGGAAGAACACCGGCTTTTCAGAAAGAAGAAAAAAGAGCAAGAAAAGCGTGCGATCGAGGATATAGAGAGGTGCCACATTAGGAAAGATGTTCGCAAGTTTTACCAGAGTGTAAACCTTCAAAGCCAAGGATACAAGCCTCGAACAGAATCCTGTCAAGATGAACAAGGAAATATCGTAGTAGAGACACAGCGGATCCTGAGGATATGGAAGAACCACTTCTGCAGACTGTTAAACGGCAATGACGAACAACATTCCGCTGTCAGGCAGAACGAACCATTCAATATTGGCAACGACAGCGAAAACTGCCAACCACCCGACCTGAGTGAAGTGAGGATAGATAGACGGCCTTCCCGCCGAGCTCTATAAAGCCGGCGGAGATGACTTGGTAAGTAACATCCAGCAAGTCGTAAGCCGAATCTGGTCGGAAGAAAATATGCCTGAAGAATGGAACCTCAGCATCGTTTGCCCGATCCACAAAAAAGGAGACCCTCTAAACTGCGCCAACTACAGAGGCATAAGTCTCCTCAACATCGGCTACAAAATTCTATCTGCCGCAATATGTGAACGCCAGAAACCGTTTACCTACAACTTGGAAAGTCCGCAACCGATCAAATCTTCACACTTTGGCGGATCCTGGAAAAAAAAACAAGAAGTTCAAATCGATACCCACCACCTATTCGTCGCCATTCAGAGCCATGTCTAGTTTGTGTATACCGCCCAAACTAGTCCGTTTGTGCTGGTTGACGATGGGGAATTCTCGCTGCTCCATCAGGGTCGTAAACGAACACACTGACACATTCGATACCAAAAAAGGACTTAGGCAAGGATTGAGAGGATTGTGCAAAACTCACGAGCCAACACCAGAGGCACAATTTTCAAAAAACCGGACAACTACTAGCATACGCTGACTACATTGAAATCGTTGGTAGGACCCAACGTGATGTCATAGCCACTTTTTCTAGTATAGAGAAGGAAGCTGCAAAAATGGATTTAGCAGTAAATGAGGGCAAGACGAAGTATATGCTGTCAACACGAAAGGACACACAACATCAACGAATAGGACAGAGCGTCACCATTGACAGATATAACTTTGAGGTAGTACGGGATTTATTCTATCTCGGCTGCGTTATTAACTCTGACAATAACATCTCGTCAGAAATTATACGAAGACTTACTCTTGCCAACCGCTAAGTAGGCAATTCAGTAGTAAAGCCCTCATTCGAACTACTTATGAGATCCTATGTAAGACTCTGATCATCCCAGTCCTGCTCTACGGCGCTGAAGCATGCACCGTCTCAGAAGCTGATGAAGAAATCCTTGTATGGACGATATATATATTATATAGTCAATATATATATATATACCCCTATGGGATAGGGTATAAAAACATATGGGAAGGCTACAATCCCCTCATCGGGTCCCATCCAATCCCATCCTTAAAATAAATATCTGCAAAATGTCGGCGTAATGGCGATGAAATATAGACGAGTGGAGGGTACATGACTGGGTCGCACGCAAATGTCTCTTTCAAAGCGAATTAATTCGACGTTTTTAACAATTTGGCCAAAATACACAATAATATTTTTTTGATTAATGATGCTAAGAATTATATAAATAATGTCGCAATGTGATTATACGAACCTTTATTCCGTCATTAAGAGTAATCAATGTCCATATGAATAATAATGATTATCCGTTATTGGCCAAAACTGAAAATTCTGCTTAGAGATAATTGGGCCAAAACCAAATTCGTGTAAGTCATTAAAATTGTAATTGTAGCATACACAAATCAATTTCATTCAATTCGGCCAAATAGTTTCCGAGGAATTGACAATTTTCTTTATATGGCCTATATGCAAAAATCCGTTATATAGATTTTCTCGAGTATGCAGTTTTATTGAAACTGATAGCTCACATTATATATGAAGTTTAATCCAAATCGTTCGAGCCGTTTTCGAGAAAATTGAGGTTATGTATGATTTTTGTATGGCAGGTACCGGTAATAGCATGGCTAAAAGGAAACAAAAACATATATAAGGCTACAATCCACTATGTGCATCGTTTTATACCTTATCCAATCCCTTCCTTAAAAGAAATATAACCAAAATGCCGGCTCTATGGCGACGAAAATTAGCAAATGTCATTTTCAGAACATTATTGTTTGGAGAGTTAAGCAACATATTTCACGGTTCTACCAAAAGCAATGATTTTCGCCTGAATATGCTATGAAGTATTGTAACCAAAAGGTTTTTCTATGAAAACGCCTCCAAAAAGAGGGCGTGGGTTAAAATGTTATATAAAAGAAATATTTACATTATCATAACCAATGATTTGGCATACAAAAGTTTTTCGAAATGTATAAAATTTTACCGAAAAATGTTTTTTACTGAAAACGCTTTACAAATTATGCGTGGTAAAAAACATTGTAAAGACGAAAATGTTTTTTTCTAAAACGCCCACAAAAAGTGGGCGTGGCAAAAACTTTGTATGAACAAACTATGGACATTCTGATTGTCTAGGCCTATTGTTCAGACACTTTTTCAGTTTTTATAACGGTTTGGTCTAAAACTATGTTTTTTTCGAAAAGAGGGCGTGGAAGTGGTTGGATTTCAAAAATGTTTACACTTGTTCTGCTGGGAGCAATAACAAACAAGTGTACCAAATTTAATCATTCAAGCTCAAAATTTAAGGCCCAAGAACTGGTGACGTACGGACGGACAGTCATGGCTAAATCGACTCAGCTATCGATTCTGAGTCGATCCATATACTTTCAGGTATAGCTAGCGAATTTTTTCCACTAGCCGTTAGAAATTTTGAAATAATGTCTGAAGAATATATCTGGGCACTCCTTATTTCTAGTTTTCGTTCACTCAAAGCTTTTTGCCACGCCCTCTTTTTGGGGGCATTTTTAGTAAAAATAGTTTTTCGTTAAAATTTTAAACATTTCAAAAAAAAGTTGATGCAGAATATTTGTTTTTGGTAATGTAATTAAAACAAATGTCCTCAAAATGTCGGCTTTTTGGCGATGAAATATAGTCATTGTCAGAACATATTGTTCGGACAGTTTATTAAAATCTTTTATGGTTCCACAAAAAACATAATTTTTCGCCTGGTTATGCTATGAGGTAGTGTATAGAAATGGTTTTTCGAAAAAACGCCTCCAAAAAGTGGGCTTGAAATAAAATGATGTATAGAAAAAATGTTTATATTAACAGAAATGTTTTGAAATGTTTTAAGTTTTACCGAGAAACGTTTTTTTACTTAAAACCCCAAAAAAAAAGTGGGCTAGCAAAAAACTTTATATGAACAAAATATAGCAATTTTTTCAAAATTTCTAACGGTTTGGCCTTAAACTATGTTTTTTTCGAAAAGTGGGCGTGGAAGTGGTTGGATTTAAAAAATGTTTACACTTGTTCTGCTGGAAGTAACCTCAAGCACGTGTACCAAGTTTTAACATTCTAGCTCAAAACTTAAGGCCCAAAAACTGGTGACGTACGGACGGAACGACATGGGTAAATCGACTCAGATATCGATTCTTAGTCGATCCATATACTTTGACGTATACCTAGATCTATTATTTCAATTTGTTACAAACTATGTATTAAGACTAATATACCCCTATTTGATTGGGTATAAATATATGAGAAGGCTACAGTCCACTGTGTTAATCGTTTTGTACCTTATCCCATCCCATCCATAAGAAAAATATCCCCAAAGTGTCGGATTTATTGCGATGAAATATAGAAAATGTCATTGTCATAACATATTGTTCAGACTGTTTATCAAAATCATTTATGGACAAAAAAACAAATTTGTTCGCCTGGTTATGCCATGAGGGAGTGTATAAAAATGGTTTTTGTATGAAAAGGCCTCCAAAAAGTGGGCGTTGCTTGAGATGCTATATGGAAGAAATGCTTATATTAACAGAACCAACGATTTTGCATTTTTTGTTTCGAAATATTTAAATTTTTTTCGAAAAACGTTTTTTTACTTATCCCATAGGGGTATATTAGTTTTGATACATAGTTTGTAACATAGAGAAATATATGAGCTAGCTAGAAATATATGAGCACTTTTTGTGGCCGTTTTTTGTAAAAAAACATTTTTCGAAAAAAATTTATATATTTCGACAAAAATGGTGATGCAAAATCATTGGTTCTATTAATTTAAACACTTCTTCCGTAAATCATTTTAACACACGCCCACTTTTTGGAGGCGTTTTTATACAAAAACCTAGGTTTCTTTGCCAAAATGCCGACATTTTAAGGATATTTGTTTTGAGGATGGGATGGGATAGGGTATAAGACGATCCACACATTGGATTGTAGCCTTCTCATATGTTTATACCCTATCCTATAGGTGTATATTAGTTTTGATACATAGTTTCTAACATGGTGAAATAATTGAGCTAGGTATACCTCAAAGTATATGGATTGAATCAGAATCGCTAGCTGAGTCTGTCTGTCCGTCCGTCCGTCGGTTCTTCTGTCCGTCGGTCCGTCTGTGTGTCACCGATTTTTGGGAATTAAATTGTGAGTTAGAGTTTTGAAATTTGGTATACAGACTCTCTATCCGACGAAACAGAACAAGTCTAAAAAAAATTGAAATCCACCCACTGCCACGCCCCCTTTTTAGAAAAACCTAATTTTAGGCAAAACCCTTAGAGATTTTGAAAAAAGTCTGAAAAAGATATCTAGACAATCTAAATACCTACATTTCGTCAGTACAAAGTTTTTTGCCACGCCTACCTTTAGGGGGCGTTTTCATACAAAAACCAGTTTTATACCCTACGCCATAATATATGCACGAAGAAAACGTAGTTAACGTAGGTCGATCCATACAAGTATATTTCAAGTATTTCAAGTATATACAAGTATTTCACATAGTGAAATAATTGAGCTAGGTATACCTCAAAGTATATAGACCGACTCAGAATAGTCGATTTAGCCATGTCTGTCCGTCCGTCTGTACGTCACCAGTTTTCGGGACGTAAATTTTTTGGTAGAATTATGAAATTTGGTACGCGTGTTTGTTGTTGCTCCCAGCAGAACAAATGTTAACATTTTTGAAATCCGCCAATGGGATAGGGTACAAAATGATCTACACAGTGGATTGTAGCCTTCTTATTTTAATACCCTATCCCATAGGGTTATATTGGTTTTGATACATAGTTTGTAACATAGTGAAATAATTTAGTTAGCTATACCTCAAAGTATATGGATCGACTCAGAATCGATAGCTGAGTCGATTTAGCCATGTCTTTGGGCCTAAAAATTTGAGTTAGAAAGATGAAATTTGGTACACGTGTTTGTTGTTGCTCCCAGGAGAACAAGTGTACAAATTTATGAAATCCGCCCACTGCCACGCCCCCTTTTCAGAAAAACGTAGTTTTAGCCCAAAGCGTTAGAGGTTTTGAAAAAAAAAATCTTATGAACATATCTAGACAATCCTAATTGCTATATTTTATTCATACAAAGTTTTTTTTACTACCCTCACTTTTTTGGGACGTTTTCTCTAAAAAACATTTTTCGGTAAAATTTTAAACATTTCGAAAATAAATGTTTAAAAAAAATGTCTTTCATATATCATTTTAACCGACGCCCCCCTTTTGTAGGTGTTTTCATACAAAAACCATTTGTATACCCTTCGCCATACTATATGCAGGAGAAAAACGTTGTTGTTAGTAAAACTACCAAGATTTTAATGAACTGTCTGGACAATATGTTGCGACAATTTCATTTTTAATATTTCTTTGCCATCATACCCACAATAAAGGGATATTAATATAAAGGATGGGAGGGGATAGGACAAAAAACGGTCCATACTATGGATTGTAACCATCTCATATGTTTATACCCTATGCCATAGGGGTATAATAGTTTTAATACATAGCTTGTAACTTAGAGAAATAATTGAGCTATGTGCGCCTCAAAGTATATGGATCCAATAAGAATCGCTAGCTGAGTCGGCTAAGACATGTCTGTCTGTCCGTCCCTCCGTCCGTCCGTCCATCCGTCTGTAGGTAACCGGTTTTTGTGCCACACCCTTTCTTAGGCCTTATTTTAGGCCAAACCGTTGAAGATTTTTAAAAGGTGGCTGAAGAAGATATCTAGACAATCCTATTGTCTATATTTCGTCTTAACAAAAAATGTTTCCACGCAAACTTTTTGGGCGCGTTTTCAGTAAAAAAAGTTCTTCGGTTAAATTTCAAACATTTCAAAAAAAATGCTGATGCAAAATAATTGGTTTTACTAATGCAAACATTTGTCCCATATATAATTTTTACCCACGCCCACTATTGGGAGGCATTTTTATACAGAAACCATTTTTATACCCTACGCCATATCATATGCAGGAGTAAAACGTTGTTTTTGGTCGAACCATACAAGATTTTGATAAACTGTCTGAACAATATGTTGCGACAGTTATAATTTTAATATATATGATCCACAAAGTGGATTGTAGCCTTCTCATATCTTTTTATACCCTATCCCATAGGGGTATATTAGTTTTGATACAAAGTTTGTAACATAGTGCAATAACTAAGCTAGGTATACCTCAAAGTAAATTTGGTTCAAGTGATCCTTGTACATGCTGTTCGAACAATTTATTTAGCAATGTCTGTCCGTCCATCCGTCCTTCCGTTCGTCCGTACGTCACCAGTTTTTGGGCCTTAAATTTTGAGCTAGAACGATGAAATTTGGTACACGTATTTGTTGGTGCTGCCAGCAGAACATTTTTGAAATCCGCTCGCCGCCTTTTCAGAAAAACTTAGTTTTAGTCCAAACCGTTAGAGATAACCCTAATTAATATATTTTGCTCTTATAAAGATTTTTCCCACGACCAAATATTTAAAATTGTACCAAAAATTTTTTTTTACTGAAACGCCCCCAAAATGTGGCTTGGCAAAAAGCATTGAGTGAACGAAACCTAGAAATAAGGATTGCCTAGATATATTCGTTAGACATTTTTTCAAAATCTCTAATTGCTTAGCGTAAAACTAAGTTTTTCTGAAAAGGGGGGTTGGCAGTTAACGGATTTCAAAACTTCTATCGCTTGTTAGATCGAACCAGTTAGCGATTCTGAGTCGAGCCATTAACCTTGAGGTATATCTACCGAAATGATTTCACTATGTTTATACCAATAGGGGTATACTTGTTTTGACATTAAGTTTGTAACATAGTGAAATAATTTCGCTAGATATTCCTCAAAGCATATGGATAGACTCAGAATCGCTAGCTGAGTCGATTTAGCCATGTCTGTCTCTCCATCAGTCCGTCCGTCTGTGTGTCCACTGACTTTTGGGCCTTAAATTTTGAGCAAGAGTTTCGAAATTTGGTACACAGACTTTCTATCTAACGATACAAACTATGTATCAAAACTAATAAACCCCTATGGGATAGGGTATAATAAGTACAGCGCGTTTGGCTAGTTTAGTATAAATTGAATAAACTTTTTAACTTAAGTTTTGAAATAATTTCATATGCGTGTCTTATATTAGTGTCAGAGATAAATGTTAGAAGTTCTTTACCGGAGATGATTTTGCTAATTGAATTGATGCTTACAAATTGCAGGATGTGTGATACAGTTAGTGTTGGTTTTTTGTCGCAGAATTTACAAAGTGGGGCAACTTCCTTGGTAATTAAATGCTTGTGGGTTATGTTAGTGTGTCCCATTCTGAGCCTTATGTAGATTTTGATCATGGAGATTGGTAAGTTAGTAGGATATATGGCCTTTTCAGCAGTTGGATTAAGCATTGAATAAAGTGTTGGTATTCCGACCAAGCGTTTTTTAACTTAATATTCATAGACGTTTTGAGATATTTTTTTATGTCTTTTTCGTTGAATTGGTAAAATGAGATGAGAGGTTCCTTAAGTGTCTGTTTAGCTTCTGCATCTGCATATTCGTTACCAGCGATGTCAGCATGCCCCGGTATCTAGGCCAATCTTAGCTTATTTTTATTCACAATAAGTTTGTCACGGATGTCTCCTAAAATATTTGAATAGTTATTGGTGTTCCTTATCGCATCGCAGGCTATCAGTAAAAATTATTGTTTTTCTATCTTTTGCAGCTTGTACTGCTTTTAGAATAGCGAGTGCTTCTTTCGTGAAGATAGATGAAGTAAAATGAAGAAGGCTCTAGCTGATAATACAACCATTTTCATTCAGAACAGCGAAAGATGCTCCGTCTATTGTTTTTGAGGCATCAGTAAACAAAGTATGCCATCCCAGCCTTACATAGGTATTTCTTAGTTCTTGGAACATTGTTTTGCAGACTTCGTTGCTGGTGCATTCTTTTCGATATTCTGAGGGGTGAGAAACAATAGAATCGTTGACCAAATTCCAAGGAGGAAGGTTTATTTTAGATTTGTTAACTATGGAGATTGGGATGTTAAGATTAGCTGCTGATTCTATTTTGGTGATTTTTTCCACTTCAGTATTTTGTTGACATCGTCATGAATGGGTGTTATGAATGTTGAGTTAATTTTTTGTATGATGTGCCAGGTAAGTAATTCGATTCTAGTATTTAAATGAGGTAGTCCGGCTTCGGTTAAAATGTTTTTTATAGGCATTGTAGGAAACGCTCCCAAGCTGATCTTAACTGCTGTATGGTATGATGTTGGAATGAGTTGCATAGATGATTTTGAACATTTGCCAAAGAGTGGTAAGCCGTAGTCAATTTTGGAAGGAATTGTAGATCGAACCACATTAACAATAGCATTGACATTTCATTCACTTTTGAGAACATATAGTTAACTAGGTCGATCCTGGTAGTAAGACAATTTGAATCAAATATGATGCCTAATGTCTTTGAGTGGTTTACGTTATTGATATATTAGTTGTTAAAGTTAACTCCTTCGATACTTTTTTGGAATTTTTATTTTTTACATATATGTAACAGTTCAAATTTTGAAACGAATTTTTGGAGCCAGATGTTTTTCCCCTTTCTGATAAGTTTTTAAGAATATTTGAGAAAATTGTTGCTTAGCTTACTAAGTTTTACGTTTTGAGAACAAAATTAGGTCATCCGCATAAAGGACGTGGTTTAATTGTGAGTGACAACGCAAAATTTTACTAACCTCGACAAAAGCGATTATAAATAAAGTTACCGATAAGGGGGATCATTGAGGGATCATTGAGGGATGCCGTTTTTCATATTGTGAATACTAGAATGTATGTTGCTAGTTTTAACCCGAAATTTGCGGTTAGTTAGAAAAGCCTTAACGCAGCTTAATATTTTAGGGCCAATTTTCAATTGCATGAGTTGGTTTAATATGACGTGTGGCCAATTCTGTCGAATGCTTGTTCAAACACCCGAAGGAATGAATTTATCCATATGTAGAAGTGAATCTTTCGTGCTTCTCCCTCTTTTAAACGCTATTTGATTTTTGTCTATCCCTATCCCATAGGGGTATATTAGTTTCGATACATAGTTTGTAACACACTGAAATAATAAAGCTAGGTATACCTTAAAGTATTTGAATCGACTCAGAATCGATAGCTAAGTCGATTAAGGCATGTCTGTCCATCCGTCCGAACGTACAGCACCAGTTATTTTATGCTATAAGGTAGTATATAGAATGGGTTTTTGTATAAAAACGATCCTCAAAAATTGGGCGTGGCTTAACGTTATAAATGAAAGAAATGTTTATATTAACAGAACCAATGATTTCGCATCAACATTTTTTCGAAATGTTTAAAAGTTTTCCCAAAAAAGGTTTTTTACTAAAAACGTCTCCAAAAGTGGGCGTGGAAAAAAACTTTGTTTGAACAAAATATTGACATTATGATTGTCTAGATATTTTTTTCAGACAGTTTTTCAGTAACTCTAACTATTTGGCCTAAAACTATGTTTTTCTGAGAAAAGGGGGCGTGGCAATAGGCGGATTTCAAAAATGTTTACACTTGTTCGGCTGGGAGCAACATCAAACATGTGTACCAAATTTCATCACTCTGGCTCAAAACTTAAAGCCCAAAAACTGGTGACGTACGAACGGAGGGATGGACGGACAGACATGACTTAATCGACTCAGCTATCGATTCAGAGTCGATCCATCTACTTTGGGGTATACCTAGCTTAATTATTTCACTATGTTACAAATTATGTATTAAAACTAATATACCCCTATGGGATAGGGTATGAACATTTTTCCCATACATCATTTTTACCCACTCCCACTTTTTGGAAGCGTTTTCATACAAAATCCATTTGTATACCCTACGTCATATCATATGTAGGAGAAAAACGTTGTTTTTGTTCGAACCATACAATATTTTGATAAAATGTCTGAACAATATGTTGCGACAATTTCAATTTTAAATGTTCATTGCCATAAAACCCACATTTAAAGGAATATCAATTTTAAGGATGGGATGGGATAGGTTATAAAACGATCCACACAGTGGATTGTAGCCTTCTCATATGTTTTTTTTGTACTTGGCTAAGCCTCTAGAGTTCTTGTTTACACCCAACAAATTTTTCACTCGCGTAGCACTACTCTAACAGAGTTTTTTTTGTATGTTTTCTTTTCTTGGTTGGTGGTAGACTATAGTAATTAGTACACGCGTTTCGAGATGAAGGGCATTGGATTTTTGGCACTTGTATTAATTTCGATAATGCAAGCGTTTCACTGTTTTATGTTTTTTATACTCTATCCCATAGGGGTATATTAGTTCTGATAAATAGTTTGTAATATAGTGAAATAATTGAGCTAGCTATACGTCAAAGTATATGGATCGACTAAGAATCGATAGCTGAGTCGATTTACCCATGTCTGTCCGTCCGTACGTCACCAGTTTTTGGGCCTTAAATTTTGACCTTGAATGGTGAAATTTGGTACACGTGTTTGTTATTGCTCCCAGCAAAAAAGTGTAAAATTTATTGAAATCAGCCCACTGCCACGACCCCTTTTCAAAAAAAACGTAGTTTAGACCAAACCGTTCGAGATTTTGAAAAAAATTCTAAACAACATATTTAGACAACCCTTTTTTTTTGTTTTTTTTTTGTTTTTTTTTTTGTTTTTTGTGGTGACTACGACTAAGTATCCTTAACAAGTAGTTTACGCTTCTGTAGTGTTAATCGCGTGTGGTAGGTAGCATTCCAGTGAACCCACCAGGTACTAATACCGTCATTACATGCGGTTTTTCCTTATGGCGCTAGGTCGAACGGTCTTGTTCTTTGTAGCCGGCGCTCAAGGTTTGTCACGTCCAGAGTACGGATTATTTCGTTATTAAAATGAACATATATACGAGTACGAATTTTGCGAGCAAAGTTTGTTGCTTCGTTACTCACGGTAGCAATTCCTAAATCTCTGTGAATATCACTATTCCTAATATACCATGGAACATTCGCTATTGCTCTTAGGGTTTTGTTTTGGAATGTTTGCAGTATAGTAATATTGCTTGGTTTGGTACAACCCCAAAGCTGTATACCGTATGTCCAACAAGGTTTTAGCACTTGCTTATACAGAAGCAGTTTGTTGTATATGCTTAGCTTCGAGTATCTTCCAAGTAGCCAATACATTTCTTTGAGTCTGATTGCGAGCTCGTCCCGCTTTTTTTTTTTAACGTGTGGCTTCCACTTAAGCTTATTTTTCCTCATTTGCGTATGGTATTTGTGCAGAGTTAATGAAAACAGGTAAGTTGTTTATCTTTTTGTACGTAAAATTGACATGCGTTGACTTGGTCTCGTTAAGTGCAATTCGCCAGGTTTTTGTCCACTCACATACTTTGTTAAGAGCCCGTTGGAGTTTTCCCGTTGATGATTCGGCTGACTCATCCATTGCGAGGATAGCCGTATCGTCTGCGAACGTTGCTACGATGGTCCCTTCATCTTGTGGTATATCTCTTGTGTAGAGCAAGAATAGGATTGGTCCGAGAACACTTCCCTGCGGAACACCGGCGTGGGTTTCTTTGAATTCTGAGTATTCAGTCTCATGTCTAACACGAAACAGTCTGTTTTCAAGGTAGGATTCCAGTATTTTGTATAATTTTGTTGGTAGGGTTGTCCTTAATTTATACCTTAGACCTTCGTGCCATACCTTGTCGAAAGCTTGTGAGACGTCGAGAAAAGCGGCAGAGCAAATCTTTTTCTATTCTAGAGTATTTTCAATTTCATTCGTTATTCGATAAACCTGATCGATTGTGGAATGTTTGACCCGGAAGCCGAATTGATGATCTGGGATCAAGCGTCTTTTTTCAATTACTGGTTGTAATCGTTTTAGCATCATTTTCTCGAAAACCTTAGATATTATCGGCAAGAGCGAAATGGGTCTATACGATTTCTTATCGTTTGGACTTTTCCCCGGTTTCGGAACCATAATGACTTCGGCGACTTTCCATTGCCTTGGTACATATAAAAGTCTCAGAGAAGCATTTATAATGTAGAGCAACTTAACTAATGCTTTTTTCGGTAGCTCCCTCAGGATTTCGCCGGTGATTAAATCATATCCTGGAGCTTTGTTATTTTTCAACTTGCTTATTGTCATTCGAAGCTCGGACAGGGATACGGCTTTTACTTTATAGTTGTCGGCTGCCGTGTTGGCATTCGGTTCTTCGTTTAAAGGTTGTCCATCGAACAGCTTGAACGTTTCTTCTAGATGCTCGGCAAATAAATCCGCTTTCTCTTTGTCTCCTTTTGCCCATTCGCCGTTAGCTTTTCTAATTGGTGGCGAGTGTATTTTGGGTTTCCTTATGGACTTCAAGGCTTTCCATAGTGAGTAGTTTGAAGTCTTGTCAGCAGTCAACCCCTCGAGGTATGTAGAAGTCTCGCGATTTCTTAAATCCTGTAGCTCATTCTTGAGTTCGGTTCGATCTATGGTGGCGAACAGACGTGTGCTCTCGATCCCGAATAGAAAACTCTTTAAGAGAAGATCTAGTGAAAAATTTTTAAATCGGCCTAGGCCGCATATCCCCCTTTATTTATTCTTTGACTTTCTGAGATAGTGACTCTTAAAAGTGGCATATTGTGAAATATCCAAAAGTGATCCTCCAGCTCTAATGCTGGAAGATAAAAATAGTGAACGACTGAACAAAGCACAAGCTTATGCAAATACAAACCCATCGGATGGCGCTAGTCATCACCCCATTAATAAAAAAAACACTCTCTCAATAGAGAAATTGCAGCACGAAAGCGCAGTCGACGCACCCACTGCTGCTAAAATACTAAATACACACCGCGAGAGCAAGCCAATTTGCAATAACAACACTACTAGTATGGACGTAAGCACCGCTCACTCCACATCGAATGAGTGGACAACTGTTATCGGAAATCTTAAACACGCCGCAAGCAGCTACCAATCTAATGTATGGAAACGAAGGAGAAATGTGCGGGACGATGAATCATCGCCTAAGCGAATTGCTTCGCAAAACCGATTCTCAGTTCTCGCTGATATGGATCCTCGAGAATCTGAGCCAAACACAAGTGAATCAATATTCCTCACCCCAGCAGTTCATCATCCCAACAGTCCGTCCGTTGAAATGTATAATCAGCCCGTCAATACACCTAAAAACATTAGTAACGTATCTTTCTGCCCACCAATATTCATATTTGGTGCCAACTGCGAACTTATCAGTGAAGTTATTAGACTTGCTGCAGTTGAGTGTAAAATTACAGATGTGAAGCATAAATTTGTAAATATGAGCTACCGGAAAACGAAGGTATTTGTAAATAACGCACAAATTCACTCGGTTATTATTGATAAATTACGCGGGACGGGTATAGGTGCATTTTCTTTTTCTCCTAAGGAAACGAAACGGGTTTCGGTAATGCTAAAGGGCCTTGATGGTGATACATCTGCTAAGGTTATAGAACAAGCTATCAAAGCTGTATCCCCTAGCACTAAAATTGGTAAAATTACGCCATTTTCCACAGCTAAATCAAAAGAAATGGGCGTTAAACTTAATATGTTTATTGTCCAATTAGAACTTGGTGAGTCCATTAAAGATTTAACTAGGATAAGATACTTACTAAACCAACGGGTGTACTGGGAAAAAAAAATCAATAAAGCGGTAATTCGATGTTACAGGTGTCAAAGGTTCGGGCATTCCGGGCAATGTTGCGCCTACAATAGTAGATGCGTTCTGTGCGGCGGGGCTCATGATTCAGAAGCCTGTATCGCATCTTTTAAAACACTTAAAGACACAAACCAGGACACCCCTGCCTTAAAATGTGTTAATTGCAACGAAACGGGGCATGCTGCTAGTTACCAAGGCTGTCCAGCCTATATTAAATATAAAGAAAAACGGGATACATTTACCCAAAGGGCAAGACAGGTTGCGAACCAAAATAGATCGGTAGTGCAAAGTGCTATTAGTACAGTTACTGATCAACGCATATCTTTCGCCGACAGCGTCAAGGGTAGCCACGATGCTGAAATGAATAATATGCAAAATTTGTCTAGAAAAAAAGCTATTCAGAAAGACACACAGACCCTTAAACAGCCTGGTGATCTTAACAGTTTTTTGAATGAGGCGAAAAATCTTTTCAAATTACCTTTTAAAGAGCTGATAACAAAAATCAGACAATTTTGGCCCACTTATCAACAGTTACAGTCTATAGAAGATAAAATGTTCGCATACCTTGAGTTTGTGGCCTCTATTGTAGTATAATGCAGACAACAAACTTAAAAATAATGTCGATAAATTGTAACTCTATAATTTCCCTCGAAAGAAGATTAGATTTGTTCAACACACTAAAAACCCACAAGCCTCAAATATGTCTCCTTTCGGAAACAAGGCTATCCGCGAAACATAAGCCCACTTTTGATGGCTTTAATTTCATCTCAAGTCACTCAGGTAGAGGAACAGCAGTTGTTTTAGACCAAATGTATAAGTACACTGAAGTTCCTTTTCAGAGCGACATCTTTTCAGTTTGCCTGGTAACTATTACAACACGTAGTAGTTCTGGGTCTCAAAAAAATATTTTAATAGGAAGCATTTACATCCCCTCAAATGCCGGTCGACGATTACCAAATGAGCTTGACAGACTTTATATTGTTATCAACTCATTTGATGCAGTTATTCTTGGAGGTGATTTCAATGCACGTCATTCAGAATGGGGTGATACACTTCACAATCAAAATGGTAACCAAATGTACAATTGGTTTTATAACGGGCCTTATTTGGGTATAGACCTAATTGCTCCTAACAGTCCCACTTTTCCAAGATCATCCTCCGTTCTTGATTTCTTTCTTATATCCACATCCCTCACCAACAATAACCTGAGTCCTTTAGTTTGCTCAACTTTTCCAACGATTTCGGATCATTTTGGTATAAAATTACATCTAAACCTATTCGATTCTCTTCCAATTTTGGTGCCACCGACTACATATAGATGTTTTAAAAACACTGACTGGTTAGCTTTTAGGTACGAACTTCACCATCGTATTTCCTTTTTGAACATCCCGTCTGAAAGAAATATACAGAATGAGGAAGTCGATATTTTGATAACAAAAATCAATGATCAAATCAACGCCTGCGTTCAATCTCACTCCTCTGTCCGCGAAGTGAAAAATGAAAAATATCACAATATATCAGATACCACAAAAAAATTAATAAAGCTGCGAGATACTTGGCTTACTCAATTAAAAAGACTGTATCACCGACACCTGAATAGTATTCATCATGAATATCGTACACTTCATGCAAGGATACAGTGCCTTAGTAAAATCATTAAGGACAGGGTTCGGATTGATAACAACTATGCTTTTAAGGAAAGGTTAAATAAAATCAGACCCTCGCCTCAAGCGTTTAAGGAAATCGATAGGATTACAGGAAGAAAATTCTTCGGAACCAATATTGCGAAAGATATTTTGGTCCACAACGGAGTGAATTTAAAAGACATTGAAAGTAAACTGAATGCGTTTAAGAATTATTACTCCCATGTGTACTCGGGAGTCCATCTCCAGGAAACACCTCCAGGTCAAACAGAAGAGCATGATATCAACTCGACAGTAGAATCATTTTGTAATACTGAGTTCAATTCAACGATTACTAATTTTTCGCCTTTAAATACCGCAATAAGCCCAAACAACGCTCAGGTTTTTACAAACCCAAATACGGTCAGCATGTTGAGATCAGCTCTGAACAACAAGAAATCCGCTGGTATAGATAATGTATCAAATTACATTCTTCGAAAATGTCCTTGCTCCCTCGATGTGGCGCTATCTGCTATTTTTAACCACTGTCTGAACAATGGCTATTTTCCCTCAACTTGGAAGAAAGGAAAAATACTTCCAATAGCTAAATCAAAGAGGGCAATAGACGTAAAAGACTTTCGTCCCATATCCATGCTATCCAATATAGGAAAGCTATTTGAGCGGCACATAGCAGAAAAGTTAAATAACTTTTGCGAGGAGTCTAACATTATTCCAAATAACCAGTTCGGCTTTAAAAGGGGTCATTCTACAGAACATGCGTCATTGGTATTGCACAACAAAATTGTTCAAAACCTAAGAAACAGGAAATGTACCGTAGGTTTTGATATAGACCTGGAAAAAGCTTTTGACTCAGTTTGGCACAAGGGTTTGCTCTATAAGCTAATTAGGCTTAATTCCCCAAGGTTCTTAATATTCATAATTTTTAGCTTCCTTAGAGATAGAGTTAGCTCTGTCATCATAGGCTCTGAGTACTCTAACTGTTTCCCAATCCTGTCAGGTGTGGCCCAAGGATCAATTCTAGGACCTCTCCTGTTTAGTATCTATATTCACGATTTTCCTTTCCAAAACACAATGCAAAATGATCCGAGTGCTATCCTTTACGCAGATGACTCTATGATATTAGCAAGTGACACAAGACCACAGGTTGCACTAAATAAGATTAAAGAGAACCTACCAACTCTTTTAAACTATTTTAAAACGTGGAAATTAAAAATCAACATCGATAAATGCGGCCTAACATGTTTCAGAAACGCAAGCGGGAAAGGTCATTATCTTGCAGTACGGGAAAGTAAGTCTCTGAAACTTCAAATAAATGGAAGTAATATTCCCCTTCGAGATGATGTCAAACATCTCGGTATAACCTTCCATAAAAGACTTTGCTTCAATAAACATGCCCGAGAAACGTTGAAAAAAGCAAAAATGGTTACAGCAATGCTTAAGCCAATGCTCAATTCCACACAAATGTCGCCAAACACTAAGATTTTAATGTATAAGACTTTGGTGAGACCTATATTAACTTATGGATTTTGCACCTGGTTCACAATCTCACCCACTGTAGCCGAAGAGCTTCAAATTTTTGAAAGGAAAATCTTAAGATTCTGTTGCGGGAAATTTAGGAGACCTGACAAAAAATGGTTTTCCAATAAAACACTGTATGAAGAAAACAAAATAAAACCTTTAATGATATACCAAACCGAACTTCTTTTGAAAAAACTCGAGCGTGTACGTGAACATCCTAATCCACTTGTTAGATCTTTAATGGACTCAAATATCAACGATAGTGCAGAGGAACATTATTACCTTTCACCATTTAACCTTTTAAATCCGAGATCTTTACCCATGCTTAGACCAAACGAAAATCGGAACCTTTCCGTCCTCTTTTACGAAAAAGCATCCCCGACCAACTTGCGGCGATAACTTCTTCGTTTCCCGATAGCTTTTAGAATTTTTTTTTTCTAACCACTACAGCTTTTACTCTGCTTTTGTCCATATTGTGTTATAATATGGTATTCTTTAAGCAGACTACAAGCTTAAGTGAATTAATATATGTATATACACATGAAATTCTTAACAATTTCTATACTATGTAAGGAAATATTGAATTATTTGTCTTAAATAGACTTAAAAAGTATCTAGTCATATTTTAGTTTTAAGTGCTCTTTGAAGCTACGCTGAAGTTACGCCGGGAGCAAGCGTACATAGAAAATTATTTACTTATTTATAATATTTTAAAACAGATTAAATTGTCAAAAATTCAATTTTTATATTCCTTTAGCCAGACATTATCTTAGTCATAGCTACCAGAAAAATTATGATTTACACAAAAATGTATTGATTTAAGAAATAAGCCTCAATAAATAAATTGTAAATTGTAAAAATTGTAGCTCATTCTTGAGTTTGTTACAGAGATAGTTCAGATATGTTTTATCAGGGGGTGCGCGGGATTGTTGCCATCTCTTGCGCGCTCTCCTCTTTTCTCGTATGAGGTCTTCGATGTCAGGCTGGTAGTTGACTTTTTTGTTGCGTGTTGCTGTCTTCCGGAAGGGAGTGTTTTTCCACGCTGCGCTCTGAATGGCTTCCACGAGCTTGTCGATTTCGTCTTCTATTTCGAGCGGTGTGTTTAGTGGCACATTTAAAACCACATTTTCCTTGCAGTCTTTTCTGAAAAGATCCCAGTTAGTTTTTTTATTAGTTAACCTAGGAGGTCCTTCTTTTTTTGCTAGACTTCCGTCCATTTTCAGAGTGACTGCTGAGTGGTCTGCGCATAGATCATAGCATTCTTCGACTTCCGTCTGATTTTTAGTTAGCCCTTTTGCGATAAAAAAGTCGACTAGGTCAAGGATTTTATTTCTGTCAGTTGGCCAATACGTTGGCTTTCCACCCGAATAAAAGTCCACCCCACGCTTCATACAGGCTTTGTATAGTAGTCTGCCTTTCGTTGAATTGCATCTTGAACCCCAGAAAGTGTGATTCGCATTAAAGTCCCCAACGATGATAAAATTAGACTCTATTGAGTCAAAGAGGCGATCGAGGTCGTCGTCTACCAGTCTATATCCCGGGGGGAAGTAACTTGATCCGATGAGGTAGTCTAAATGGTTTATTTTTACAGACACTGAAATTATTTGCATAGAATCAAGTTCTATTTTTATGTTTTCAGAGTGCTTCATACATTCATTGATCTAAAGAGAGGATCCTCTTCTCGCATTTTCCGTAGGATGATGAGCGTGATAACCACTGTACCCATTTATTTTGGGTCCAGAACCCCTTTTTAAGTGGGTTTCCGATATCAAGCATATATCAATATTGTTTTTCCGTAGAAAAACTTCTAGTTCGTCAATCTTGTTTGTGAGACCATTTGCGTTCCATGTTAGTATCTTCAGAAGCTGTGTCATATTCATGTCTTATTGTTTGGTTTTCGAGGTTTGAACTCGAGCTTGCTCAATTTGTCAAATATAACTTGATTGATCTTGGTTTGTTCATCAAGTTTTTCGTATATCACAGTCAGTAGTTGGCGGATCGGATCTGCTGTATCTGATCTTGTCGTATTTCCCTGTGTCGCAACTTGCGCGTATGATCTCGCACCAGCTATTGCCGATTTTTCCCTTGCGCTTGGGTCAGCGACGCTCTGTTTTATAATTTTTTTATTTTCTTTTATCGGTTTCGTCCTTTTAACTGGCTTAGTTGTCTTTGGCTTATCAGCTTTGGTATCTGCTAAGCTTGGGTCTGGGTCTGGCGGTTTCCTGAGAAGGTCGCGTCTTTTTTGCAGTTCTTTCGCGATTTCGCAACCTCGATAATTCGCTGGGAGGTTTTTTGTGCAATTGGCGCAGACCGCTGGGGACTGCTTGGTTGTGTTGCACTCTACAGAGAGATGTGTACCGACACATTTAACGCACCGTGGTTCTTTTTGGCAGTATGCCTGCGTGTGGTTAAGACCTTGGCATCGTTTGCACTGAGGTACCGTTTTCATTTCCTTACGCATTTTGACCTTGATGTTAAGAATGGTCTTGATTTTGAAGACGTCGTCCATATTCTCGGTCCGATCAAAGGTGAGCATAAATAGTGGAAGTCCGCGTTTGACTACGGTGTCTTTGTCTCCTTCCCTACATTGCTGATAATATTCACGGCGGCGTCAAGAATTTTTAAACCTTGGGTTTGTACGTCTTCGATAATGTCTTCCTTTGTGCAAGATGGGTGGAGTCCCCTGGCGAAGACTCGTATCGGTTTTTCGTACTTATTTTCGTAGGTAAACCGTTGGAAATTCTCTGCGTTTAATCTTAGAGACAGTGCTCGGTAAGTATCAGAGTCCTCTACGTAGATTTTCCACACGTTATTCCGGCGCGAGGTTATATTGTGCTTTGTTCTCAGCGTATTTTTGAGAAGATTACGAAGTTTCCCGTAATCATCTATCCCGATGACATTTATTGCGGGTGGAGGGCGAGTTTTCGCATGAATTTTGGTCTTGTTTGGTACGTCGGGTACGTTTGGTTCCTTTTGTAACAATTCGGATAGCCTTACGTTTTTTGTTAGGCCTTTTCTTATAGGCGGGATTCGTTTCGCGATCAAGTTCTTCCTCCTCCGTAAAATATTCACTTACTGGACGGTTCGGTGTTGTCTCGAGATGTTTCGGTGCACGAATGTTTTTTAGATCCTCGTGTTATTTTCGCAGAGAATCGACTTCCTTTTTAAGCTCAAGGAAGAGTTGCTTCATTTTAATAAGTTTTGCTAGTAATTCGATATTTTCTATTACGAAGCACTTTGTTTTCACTGAGTCCTGATTAACCGGCGGACTTCTTTTCCCGGAGATACACGATCCAGATGGAGATCGACATATATTTGTTCTTTTTTCAAATGCATTTGTCGGCAATATTGTTGGACTTGCACTTGACGCTATCGGTGGTGATCTTAGCATTTTTCCCCCCCTTTGAATGGGTCGTTGGGTAGCAATAGTTGGTCCTCCCCAGAATCCGAGGGTCCGACCTCCGTAGAGGGTGGATTTTCCAGTATAACTGGTCTGCCACCTGGGGTAATGAAATCGTTTGTTTGTTCCATTGCATATCTTTTCTTTTTGCATTTTATACCTTCTGCCAGGTTTTAACGCTGCCGTCCTTCTAGGATCAGACGCAGACCAAGGAGCCGCCTACTATAGGTCAGACGCTCTTGGATTTTGGTTTGCTATCGGATTTGCCCTTCAACTATGACCTATCTGCATAGGGTGGCCATACCAGGAGAATACTCTCCCGACAGCATAGCTCATAGCATCAAAAAGGCTACTCCCTCGGGCGTTAGATTTTAGTCACCTCCTACGACAGGCATACATTACCTCAATGCTATTCTAACCCCGTCCTTGCTGGGAAAAAAAAAATATTAGACAATCCTAATTCCCGTATTTTTTTCATACGAAGTTTTTTGTCAAGCCCACTTTTTGGGGGTGGTTTCAGTAAAAACCGTTTTTCGGTAAAACTTTAAACATTTCGAAAAAATACTTGACGCAAAATCGGTGGTTCTGTTAATGTTAACATTTTTTCCATATATCATTTTAACCCACGCCCACTTTTTGGAGGCGGTTTCTTACAAAAACCATTTCTATACACTAGCACATAGCATAACCAGGCGAAAAATTATGTTTTTCGTGGAGCCATAAACGATTTTGATAAACTGTCCGAACTATATGTTCTGTGTGGATCGTTTTATACCCTATCCCATCCCATCCTTTAAATTGATATCAATTAAATGTGGGTTTAATGGCAATGAAAATTTAAAATTTAAATTGTCGCAACATATTGTTCGGACAGTTTATCCAAATATTGCATGGTTCGCATAAAAACAACGTTTTTCTCCTGCATATGGTATTGCGTAGGGTGTACAAATGGATTTTGTATGAAAAGGCCTCCAAAAAGTGGGCGTGGGTTAAAATGATGTATCAGAAAAATGTTCATACCCTATCCCATAGGGGCATATTAGTTTTGATACATAGCTTGTCACACAGTGAAATAATTTCTCTAGATATACCTCAAAGTATATGGATCGACTCAGCATCGCTAGCGGAATCGATTTAGCCATGTCTGTCTCTCCGTCCGTCCGTCTGTGTGTCTCCGACTTGTGGGGCTTAAATTTCTAGCTAGATTTTTTAAGTTTGGTACACAGACTCTCTATCTAACGAAGCACAACAGGTGCAAGCCTTTTTGAAATCCGCCTACTGCCACGCTTTTAATAAAATTTAGTTTTATTCCAAACCATTTTAGATTTTGAAAAACTGTCTGAAAAAGATATCTAGACATTCCTAATGTCTATTTTTCGTCTATACAAAGTTTTTACCACGCCCACTTTTTTAGGGCTTTTTCAATAAAAAAAGTTTTAAGGTCAAATTTTACACATTTGGAAACATTTTTGCAAAATTATTGGTTGTGATAATATAAATATTTCTTCTATCTATATCTAAAAGGATGAAGCATGTTGATAATCTGTCTAAACAATATGTTCTGACAATGACATTTGCTATATTACGTCGCCATAAAACCGGAATTTTGGGGATATTTATTTTAAGGATGGGATGGGGTAGGGTATAAAACGAACCACACTGTGGATTGAAGCCTTCTCATATGTTTTTTTGTTTGGTTTTAGCACTTATTCAGTGTTGAAACAGAATTTTTTTTATTTTAAAGAAGAAACTAATGGTTTACTTTCAAACCAAATTATAAAAACAAACTGGCGACGGATAAAAAAACATATGAGAAGGCTTCAATCCACGGTGTGTATCGTTTTGTACCCTATCCTATCCCATCCTTTAGACAAATATTCCCAAAATGTCAGATTTTGCTTCACCATTTTTTTCGAAATGCTCAAAATTTTTTCCGAAAACCATTTTTCACTAAAAATGGCCCCAAAAGTTGGCATGGCGGAAAACGTTGCATAAACAAAATATAGACATTATGATTGTCTAGATATGTTGTTCAGACACTTTTACAGTATCTCTAACGGTTTGGCCTAAAACTATGTTTTTTCGAAAAGGGGGCGTGGCAGTGCGCGGATGCAAAAAAGACAGCCGAATATTATGAGTATTAATTCACAGAAATTGAATTTAAAAAAGAAAATGCTTAAAACTCCGATTCAAAATGTGTCGAAGCCGGAGCTGGCTATAATTGAAAAAACACACATTCTCGCCCATGAATTAAAAAATCGACTCAGCTATCGGTTCTGAGTCGATCCATATACTTTAAGCTATATCTAGCTAAATTATTTCTGAATTTAGCTTGATATGCTGAAGATATGGAATAATCATTTCTGCAGACTGTATTATGGCTGTCAGGCAGAATGAACTATTTAATTTTGGCAACAACAGCGAAAACTGCCAACCACCCGACCTAAGTGAAGTGAGGATAGCAATATCTCAACTCAAGCTTAATAAGGCTGCCCGCTGAATTGGTAAGTAACACCCCCGAACTCATAAGCTAAATCTAGTCGGATGAAAGTATGCCTGAAGAATCGAACCACAGCATCGCTTGCCCGATCCACAAAAAAAGGAGACCCTCTAAACTGCGTCAACTACAGAGGCATAAGTCTCCTCAACATCGCCTACAAGATCCTATCTGCAGTAATATGTGAACGCCTGAAACCTTTTACCAAGGAGCTGATCGGCCCATATCAGTATGGTCTTAGACCAGGAAAGTCCACAACCGATCAAATCTTCACACTTCGGTTGACCACCACCTATTCATCGATTTCAAAGCCGCATACGACAGCATTTATAGAGACAAGCTATACAAACCCATGTCTAGTTTTGGTATACCGCCCAAACTCGTCCGATTGTGTAGTATGACGACGGAGAATTCTCGCTGCTCCATCATGGTCGGGAACGACCTCACCGACACATTCGATAACAAAAAAGGATTAAGGTAAGGTGATGCGCTGTCATGGGACTTCTTCAATATGATTCTTGAGAGGATTATGCAAAACTCCTGAGCCAACACCAGAGGCACAATATCCCAAAAATCGGTGGAACCACTAGCATACGCCGACGATATTGGCATCATTGGTAGGACCCAACGTGATGTCATACCCACTTTTGCTAGTATAAAGAAGGAAGCGGCAAAAATGGGTTTAGCAGTAAATGAGGGCAAGAAGAAGTATATGCTGTCAACATGAAAGGACACACAACATCAACGAATGGGACAGAACGTCACCATTGACAGATATAACATTGAAGTAGTATATGACTTTGTCTATCTCGGCTCTGCTATTAACTCTGACAACAATATCTCGTTAGAAATTAAACAAAGAATAACTCTTGCCAACCGCTGCTTTTCGGGCTGAGAATTCGAACTACTAATGAGATCCTATGTAAGACCCTGATCATCCCAGTCCTACTCTACGGCGCTGAAGCATGGACCGTCTCAAAAGCGGATGAAGAAATCATTGGTCGATTTGAGAGGAAAATTCGTCGAAAAATCTTCGCTCCCGTTTGCCTTGACGGGCTATGGAGACGAAGATTCAACAAAGAACAAGAAACTCTGCATTAGACGTTTAAGATGGGTAGGACATGTAGAACGAATGGACACCAATACTCCGGCTTGCAGAGTCTTCGATTCCCAGCCAGACGTCGGACGCAGTAGAGGAAGACCTCGCCTTAAGTGGCGCGCACCAATAGAAACCGAACTCAGCTAACTTGGAGCCGCAACTGGAGGCAGTTAGTTAAGGGCCAGCCTAATTGCGGAGGCATATTTTTTAAGGCCCAGGTTCATTCCGGACTGTAGCGCCACTTAAGTAAGTAATAACAATAAAGTATGCTAGCTGGTAAACACCTGTTATTATTGGTTGGTACAAATAGAATAATAAAGAAGTCAAATGAGAATTGTTGAGTTAAAAGCATCTGCGCTTTGCTTTAGAGGAATTATAACACATTTAAAATTATTTGTGTACATTTGTGTCGAGCTTAAACTAAAAGTGAGTGGTTTTTGATAAAGAGATGAATATAATAGACCAAAATGTTAGCGCTCATATATATAGATACAAAGTATTCTTCTTGTATTTCACTTGATGGGAATTTCGATATTTTTCTTCAATTCTGTTGGAAAATTACACTAAGATGTAGTTTTAGTTATTATCACTCAAATCTTCCAAAGCGTTTGTTTGTCGCTGAATTGTAATACTACGTTCTCACTGGAGCTGAAATGAGCATATTTCCAAATTCACCAAAAAGGTGTTCTCACTAAGTTTTCGAATTACGTTTTACAACTTGCTATATTTCCGAATTTCCTGTGAAAGTTTATAGTTGACATATAAATTGTAAACAAACGAAAAAAGTCCACATAAATACCATAATTCCAAAAGCCTTAAAAATGTATTTAAATAACTTAATATGTGGTCAACTCAAAATAATAAATTATGTTAAAACAGTGATTCTCGTGTTGCTAAAAACATTGCTAATTATATGCAAATAATATCAACTAAAAGAGTCGTCGGGAAAAACAGAGGAAGCGGAACATGCAAGACTTCGGTTCCGATTTTCATATATTGTCGACCCTGACATTATAATGGAATACTCCGAGCAGGTTCTGAACGGAATAAAAGCCGCAAATACAGAACAAATTATGTACTATTAATTGGTTTATAAATAGCAGATCCGAAAAAAAAAAAATTTTTTGAGTGTGTTGCTGATATAAATAAAATAATTTTAATGAAAAATTGTAAATTATTGCTATTAATGTGCTATAATTAAAAGATGTTTGCACCTTACAGCATCTAGTACGTTTTTTGGTTTGTTTTTTTTTAATGTGACAGATGTATGTGATGTCAAAATAATGATTGTATTTTAACTTTGGATTTATTCGCTAATAAACTCGCTACTTATAACGTGGAGCGAAAAATACTGTTTTTAATTAAAAATACGGGATACTAAAATTACGGAACAATTCGAATAAAAACGCGAACAAAGGGTTTTGTGACAAAACAAAGGAAATATATATAAAAAAGCGAAAACCCAAGTTACATACGGACGTAACAGAGAGAAAGTTTCCAATGCTTACATTTTTAAAATAGCTCGTCTGTTTTTTGTCATACGATTTCCAATTTGACATTTTAGCTGTTCCATTCTAATGAAAAAAGGATTGTTCGTTTGTTTGACCTCTTATTTTCTCATATTAGAAAACACATTTCCCACAAATGTGATGGTGTTATCACATTACTGAAATTTGATTTTTTATAAAAAATTTAATCTTATTTGCAAAATTAGTACCGAAATGAGCTTTTTCGCTCAGTGAGAACGTGATACTAGAAGGCATGCATACATTTTTCATTTCATAGACAAAGAATAATGTTTTCAAATAAAAATAATTAAAAATTAATATCGAAAACCTGCAAAAGCAAGAGACCGGTAAGCCAATCTGAAACTCCTATAGCATACTACACTCCTATAGCGAACATGTTAAAAAAAAATTAGCTGGCTTTCTCCTGTTTTTTCTATTTATAGTCCTGCACTCAAAGTCGTAAAGTAGAACTGGTAAGATTTGGGTCCGGTAGTGCAATAGTTAAGAGTTTTGATCACATCTATGTCGCTCAACCGAAGTAGCATAGGTTTCCTAGCGTTTCCTAGATTTTCCATCCCGACTTTGGCATTGAAATCTATAAGTGCGATTCTATATCATATTAAGTACAGGTTCCGTAGGGCCCATCCAACAACTTTTAAAATTGCCTGCCAAAAACGCAAAAACTTGCAATTAATATAAACTACCACATTATGAATTTGAAAACTATTGAAAGCACTTAAAAACATATGATAAGGCTACAATCCACTGCGGGATCTTTTTATACCCTATCCCATCCCATCCTTAAAATTAATATCCCTTAAATGTGGATTTTATGGGAAAGATATATTAAAATTAAGATTGTCGCAACATATTGTTCAGACAGTTTATCAAAATCTTGTATGTTTGACCAAAAACAACGTTTTTCTCCTGCATATGATGTGGCGTAGGGTATGAAAATGGTTTTTGTATGAAAATGTCACCAAAAAGTGGGCGTGCGATAAAATAACATATTGAAGAAATATTTATATTATCTTAACCAATGATTTTAAATCAAATTTTTTTTCGAAATATTTAAAATTTTACCGAAAAAAGTTTATTTACTGAAAACGGCCCCAAAAAGTGGGCGTGGCAAAAAAAATTTGAAATATAGAAAGTAGGATTGTCTAGATATCTTCTTCAGACGTTTTTTCAAAATCTCTAATGGTTTGGCCTAAGACTACGTTTTTCAAAACGGGGGCGTGGCATGTATACTAAGACAGAAAGAGGCTTAATCGACTCAGCTAGCGATTCTGAGTCGATCCATATACTTTGAGGTATATCTACCAAAATTATTTAAATATGTTACCAACTTAATTTCAAAACTATTATACCCCTATGGAATAGGGTATAAAAGAAAAACAAACATATGAGAAGGCTACAATCTACTGTGTGGATCGTTTTGTACCATATCCCATCCCATGCTTAAGACAAATATCCCCAACATGGCGGATTTATGGCGATGATATATTGAAAATGTCATTGTCATAACATATTGTTCAGACTGTTTATCAAAATCATTCATGGTCCAACAAAAAACACAGTTTTTCGCCTGGTTATGCTATGAGGTAATGTATAGAAATGGTTTTTGTATGAAACCGCTTCCAAAAAGTGGGCGTGGGTTAAAATGATGTATGGAAGAAATGTTTATATTAACAGAACAATGATTTTGCATAAAGTTTTCTCGAAATTTTTAAAATTTAACCGGAAGTTTTTTTTACTGAAAACGCTGCCAAAATGTGCGCGTGGCAAAAAATTTTGTAGCAACAAAATGTAGAAATAAGATTGTCTAGATATGTTTTTCGTTCATTTTTCCAAATCTCCAACAGTTTGGCCTAAAACTACGTTTTTCTGAAAAAATCAAAATTTAAGGCCCAAAAACTGATGACGTACGGACGGACGGACAAGCAGAAATGTGAAATAATTTCGCTAGATATACCTCAAAGTATATGAATCTACTTAGAATCGCTACATGAGTCGATTCAGCCGTGTCTGTCTCTCCGTCCGTCCGTCCGTCTGTGTCACCGACTCTCATCATTTCGGAAAAAGTATTGCCCAGTGACTCCACTAGCCCATAGAGCACACCAAACAGTCAGTTGTTGTGGATGTAATGGCGTCTCAAGGGTCTCATATGGATTCTCTTCACTCCAAATGCGGCAATTTTGCTTGTTGACATAGCCATTCAACCAAAAATGAGCCTCATCACTGAACAAAATTTTGCGATGAAAATCATCATCGATATCAATCTTATTTTCGGCCCATAACCAATATCACGACGTATTGTATAGTCTCGCAGCTTTAATTCTTGCACAAGCTGGGTCTTGTAAGGTCGTAAGCCAAGATTTTTGCGCAAAATCTTCCATAAAGTTGATGGACAAAGCTCCAATTGCTGTGTACGGTGGCGAATCGATTCATACGGGTCCTCTTTTATGCTTTGCTCTACAGCGGCAACTGTTTCTTCGACTCCTCTGCGGATGCGTATTTTCACATAGAGTTAACGTAGTGCGAAAACGATCCATGGTTAACCGAATTAATTGCTCTCATAGACGATTGTGTTGCCCATAAAATTGACGGAGCTTGTGGTAAACTTCGCGAACTGAACCATTATTTTCGAAATAAATTTGCACAATTTGCAAACATTGCTCATTTGTCAACTTATTTAGGATGAAGTTGTTACAAGCCTTTTGTTACAACAGTAACTGGTTAATTCAATAAATACATTTAAATCAAATTAAATAAATTTGTGTTATTTGCAGCCGCCTTTACATGTGTATACATAGTCTGTAGCATAGGTATACCTCAAGGTATATGGAACGACTCAGAATCGATAGCTGAGTCGATTTAGCTATGTCTGCCTGTCCGTCCGTCTGTACGTCACCTTAAAGTTTGAGCTAGAATGATAAAATTTGGTACACGTGCTTGTTGCTGCTCCCAGCAGAACAAGTGTAAACATTTTGGAAATTCGCCCACTTCCACGACCCCTCTTCGAATAAACATGGTTTTAGGCCAAACCGTTAGGGAAACTGAAAAAGTGTCTGAAAAACATATCTAGACAATCATAATGTCTATGCCGCGCTCACTTTTTGGGAGTGTTTTTAGTAAAAAACGTTTTACGGAAAAATTTAAAACATTTCGAAAAAAGTGGTGATGCAAAATCATTGGATCTGTGTTAATAAAAAGATTTCTTCTGTATATCATTTTGAGCCACGCCCACTTTTTGTAGGCGTTTTCATACAAAAACCATTTCTATACATTACCTCACGACATAATCAGGCGAAAAACGGTGTTTTTTGTCGACCCATAAATGATTTCGATAAACAGTCTGAACAATATGTTATGACAATTTCAATATTAATATATCTATGCCATAAAATCCACATTTAAGTGATATTGATTTAAAAGATGGAATGCGATAGGGTATAAAATGATCCACACAGTGGATTATAGCCTTCTCATATGTTTATACCCTATCCCACAGGGGTATATTAGTTTTGATACATAGTTTGTAACATAGAGAAATAATTGAGCTAGGTATACCTCAAAGTATATTTAGCGACTCAGAATCGATAGCTGAGTCGATTTAGCCATGTCTGTCCGGCCTTAAATTTTGAGCTAGAATGATGAAATTTGGTAAGCGTGCTTGTTGTTGCTCCCAGCAAAACAAATGTACACATTTTTGAAATCCGCCCACTGAATCGACCCCTTTTCAAAAAAACATAGTTTTAGGCCAAACCGTTAGAGATACTGAAAAAGTGTCTGAACAATATATCTAAACAATAATAATGTCTATATTTTGTTCATACAAAGTTTTATGCCACGTCTACTTTTTGTGGGCGTTTTTAGTAAAAAATATTTTTCGGAAAAACTTTAAACATTTCTAAAAAAATGGTGATGCAAATCAGTGGTTCCGTAAATGTAAACATTTCATTTTCATACAAAAACCATTTCTATACAATTCCTCATAGCATAACCAGGCGAAAAACAGTGTTTTTTGTCAACCATACATGATTTTGATAAACAGTCTGAACAATGTGTTAAGACAATGGCATTTTTGGGATATTTGTCTTAAGGATGGGATGGGATAGGGAACAAATCGATCCACACAGAAGATTGTAGCCTTCTCATAAGTTTTTCTTTTATTTCCTATCTCATCTGTACTGAGAGCGAAAGAGTAATGTATATACACACCAAAAAAAAGTATTTTTTAAATCTCAACGGAAGCCGCCAAAAAAGGGGGAAGTTTTTATTTTTTGTGCTAGGTCACGTACGCCAAAAATGGAAAAGTACAATTTAAGAAGAAAATCCAATGAAAACCAACCCTCGGATGATGAACTAGATGTAACAATAATTGAAATTGTAAACAAAACCCCACCGCCGCAGTCCTTTGACAGAGATTTAGCATCCGCCTTAGTGTCGAGTATTGAAGCTGGGTCTTGTAAGGTCGTAAGCCAAGATTTTTGCGCAAAATCTTCCATAAAGTTGATGGACAAAGCTCCAATTGCTGTGTACGGTGGCGAATCGATTCATACGGGTCCTCTTTTATGCTTTGCTCTACAGCGGCAACTGTTTCTTCGACTCCTCTGCGGATGCGTATTTTCACATAGAGTTAACGTAGTGCGAAAACGATCCATGGTTAACCGAATTAATTGCTCTCATAGACGATTGTGTTGCCCATAAAATTGACGGAGCTTGTGGTAAACTTCGCGAACTGAACCATTATTTTCGAAATAAATTTGCACAATTTGCAAACATTGCTCATTTGTCAACTTATTTAGGATGAAGTTGTTACAAGCCTTTTGTTACAACAGTAACTGGTTAATTCAATAAATACATTTAAATCAAATTAAATAAATTTGTGTTATTTGCAGCCGCCTTTACATGTGTATACATAGTCTGTAGCATAGGTATACCTCAAGGTATATGGAACGACTCAGAATCGATAGCTGAGTCGATTTAGCTATGTCTGCCTGTCCGTCCGTCTGTACGTCACCTTAAAGTTTGAGCTAGAATGATAAAATTTGGTACACGTGCTTGTTGCTGCTCCCAGCAGAACAAGTGTAAACATTTTGGAAATTCGCCCACTTCCACGACCCCTCTTCGAATAAACATGGTTTTAGGCCAAACCGTTAGGGAAACTGAAAAAGTGTCTGAAAAACATATCTAGACAATCATAATGTCTATGCCGCGCTCACTTTTTGGGAGTGTTTTTAGTAAAAAACGTTTTACGGAAAAATTTAAAACATTTCGAAAAAAGTGGTGATGCAAAATCATTGGATCTGTGTTAATAAAAAGATTTCTTCTGTATATCATTTTGAGCCACGCCCACTTTTTGTAGGCGTTTTCATACAAAAACCATTTCTATACATTACCTCACGACATAATCAGGCGAAAAACGGTGTTTTTTGTCGACCCATAAATGATTTCGATAAACAGTCTGAACAATATGTTATGACAATTTCAATATTAATATATCTATGCCATAAAATCCACATTTAAGTGATATTGATTTAAAAGATGGAATGCGATAGGGTATAAAATGATCCACACAGTGGATTATAGCCTTCTCATATGTTTATACCCTATCCCACAGGGGTATATTAGTTTTGATACATAGTTTGTAACATAGAGAAATAATTGAGCTAGGTATACCTCAAAGTATATTTAGCGACTCAGAATCGATAGCTGAGTCGATTTAGCCATGTCTGTCCGGCCTTAAATTTTGAGCTAGAATGATGAAATTTGGTAAGCGTGCTTGTTGTTGCTCCCAGCAAAACAAATGTACACATTTTTGAAATCCGCCCACTGAATCGACCCCTTTTCAAAAAAACATAGTTTTAGGCCAAACCGTTAGAGATACTGAAAAAGTGTCTGAACAATATATCTAAACAATAATAATGTCTATATTTTGTTCATACAAAGTTTTATGCCACGTCTACTTTTTGTGGGCGTTTTTAGTAAAAAATATTTTTCGGAAAAACTTTAAACATTTCTAAAAAAATGGTGATGCAAATCAGTGGTTCCGTAAATGTAAACATTTCATTTTCATACAAAAACCATTTCTATACAATTCCTCATAGCATAACCAGGCGAAAAACAGTGTTTTTTGTCAACCATACATGATTTTGATAAACAGTCTGAACAATGTGTTAAGACAATGGCATTTTTGGGATATTTGTCTTAAGGATGGGATGGGATAGGGAACAAATCGATCCACACAGAAGATTGTAGCCTTCTCATAAGTTTTTCTTTTATTTCCTATCTCATCTGTACTGAGAGCGAAAGAGTAATGTATATACACACCAAAAAAAAGTATTTTTTAAATCTCAACGGAAGCCGCCAAAAAAGGGGGAAGTTTTTATTTTTTGTGCTAGGTCACGTACGCCAAAAATGGAAAAGTACAATTTAAGAAGAAAATCCAATGAAAACCAACCCTCGGATGATGAACTAGATGTAACAATAATTGAAATTGTAAACAAAACCCCACCGCCGCAGTCCTTTGACAGAGATTTAGCATCCGCCTTAGTGTCGAGTATTGATGCTCTGAAAGTATCTGTTCAAGAACTGCGCAATAACACAGCCGAAAGTCAAAGGGAGTGTCAACACCAGGACGGATGCCAATGTCAGTGTTAGGACCAACATCAGCCAATGGACAAATGTCGTTGTCAGCGCCTCATGCGTTAGTGACACCAGGGCAAAGGCCAATGTCAGTGTCAGGAGAATCGCCAGCGCCAATACATGGACAATGGTTCCGCCAAATGAGTCAAGGTTGTATGACCTACCAATCTTCTCAGGAAAAACAGAAGAGTGGGCCTTGTTTCTCGCACAACAACAGGCATAATCTTATGCGACTACAGAGATGTTTAGTTGGTCCGGCCAAAGATTCAGTCGAGTCGAGTTAATATATCCAGATGACGTTCCTAGGGCCATGGAAGAATTGGAGTTTCGCTTTGGCAGACCAGATCTGCTGGTCAGGTGCCAGCTGAGCAAGATACAACAATTTCAATCCATCAGTTAAGCCAAAGTGGAACAAATAATGCGAACTACCAATAACATTTTATCGTCGAGTCGTCGAGTAACCAATATGATATCAGTGTGGAGGAGACCATAAACTGGGTAACTGCAAAGATATTGGCCAGTCGATTTCAATACAGGAACGATGGGAAAAAGTCAAAAGCCAGGTTCAAATGGAAAGGCTTAGGTATTTGTAATGTTTCATGAAGGATCCGCAGTATCACTCTTGGAAGAACGTACAGCTAACAACCTCGACTTAAGGGACCATCTCAGCGTTTGTCTTTACAGTGGTATGGTCAGAAAATAACATCAGAACAGTCTTAAAAAGTCAATCTGGAGATAGAGGGACAAGAAAAAGAGCATCGTTTCGCCCTCAAGAATATTAGAACTATCCGCAACCTAGATCTACCTAGATCAGTCACTACGGAAATCGGATTTTGGTCATCTGAAAACAATTTCCATTACCGATTATAAAAACGCCAAACCTGTCATGCTGCTTGGGTTAAATTATGTTCATCTCGGAGCGCCATCTACGATTGTCCAGTCTGACGCATCATTGCCGATTGCCGCTAAGACGAAGTTGGGTTGTGTGGCCTATGGGCCAACACCAGTATTTGCCTCCCCGAGTTTACTGAATGAGTTAAATCACATTGTAGCGGAGTATTTCTCAACTGATAAATTTGGAGTTAACGCTACATCGACGATATTGGAGTCTGAGGAAGATGCTGTAGCCAGAAAAATATTGGATACGTTTACAAAAAGAATTGATGATGGGAAAAAATTGAAACAGGACTTCTTTGGAAGAATGACGTGCCTGAGCTTCCAGATAGTTACGGTAAGGCACAGAAACGTCTGGTTAACATTGAAAGAAGGAGGCAAAGTGATCCCGAGTTTGGCGAGAGACACCGTAGGGAAATGAATAAATATTTTGAGAAGTCTTATGCAAGACGTCTATTGCCAGGTGAATTGATTACCACAGAGCCAGTATGGTATTTGCTACATTTCACCTTTCAAAGTCCACATAAGCCGGAAAAACTTCGAATAGTATTTGGTGTTCCCGCCACTATTAATGACGTCGCTTTGAACTCCATTTTACTTAAGGGTTCCGAAAAAGCAAAACCATTGATCTACTTCTATTCTTTTTCAGTTTCGACAAGGAATCATAGGAGTAGCTGCCGATATATGTGAAAAGTTTTCACAAATAAAGATACGTGACGCCGATCAACACGCACAACGATTCCTTTGGAGAGACGGTGCTTGTAAACAGCCCATTCAGCAATATGTAATGACCTCGATGATTTTTGGTGCCATGTGTTCGCTTTGCAGTGCGTAATATGTAAAAAATCGAAATGCTGAAGATTATCTACAAACCGCAACAGCTGTTAAGGAAAAACACTATGTTGACGACGTCGTAGTAAGCTTTTCATCAGAACAAGACGCCGCGAGAATTTGCCGTCAAGTCTTCAACATTAATGCCGAAGCCAGTTTTAATCTATGGAGTTTTATTTCCAATTCATACATCTTGGAAGAAACTTTAAATAGTACCAGTCGTCAAAAGGGTACTTGCATTACTATAGAAAGGCAAGCATCAGCAGATAAAGTCCAGAGAATGTTCTGGGATACTTCTACAGACACTTTTCGTTTCCAGACCAAGTTCCAACGGATTCCACAAGAAGTAATGCAAGAAGTTCGAGCTCCGGCCAAGCGTGAATTACTTGGCATAGTAATGGCTGTTTTTGATTCATATGGCATGCTAGCAGATTTCTTGGTATTTTCAACAATTTTGGTGCAACATACATGGAAGTACAGCCTCGAGTGGGAAGATCCCATTCCATCCGAATTGCAGACGAAGTGGATTGCCTGGTGGCGAGAGTTCCAGAATGTAAAAGAGTTCGAGATAAATCGCTGTTACTCGCCGAATTTATTAGTTGCCGACAAACTGGATCTACATATATTCGTTGATGCAAGTCAAGTTGCCTTCACCGCATTTGGATATTTTCCAATCGAATGTCCAAACGGAGTAGATGTTGCCTTCGTCATGGGAGAAATCCGTAAAGCCCCACCGAAGCTGATGTCAGTGCCCAAATTAGAAATTCAAGCAGCTGTACTTTGGGTACGTCTTCAAAAAATGATTTGCCGAAACCACGAAGTTAAGGTGGATCGTGTTTTTGTTTGTAGTGATTTACGAACTGTGCTTCACTGGATCCACTCAACTAGAAGAAAGTACAAACATTTTGTTGGACATCGCGTGGCTGAGATAATAACGAGTACCAGCCCCAGTCAGTGGCGATGGGTTCCCTTTAGCCAAAACACTGCCGATGCTACAACTCGTCCCAAAATACCACCTAAATTTGAAACAAGCAGTTCGTGGATAAGGGGTCCTACGTTTTTAAGTTCTGAAGAAAAATATTGGCCAACATCACAATTAGAACCGCCTCCAGAAGAGCTAGAAGATGAAATTAAAACTTGTGCACTATTCCATCTTAAGGCAAGTAATTATTCCCAACTTCCTATAGTTTTGCCACAAAAACATAGAATTACGGAGCTGATAATGCTATATTTTCACTTAAAATGTCACAATCAAAATACAGCCGTGACAATAAACGAGACAAGACAAAAATTCTTGGTCCCACACATTAAAACAGTATTGAAAGCCGTGCGACATAACTGTCAACATTGTCAAATCGATAGAGCCAAGCCTAATCCACCGTTTATGGGACAATTACCCGAAGACCGAGTGACTCCTTATGGTCGCACCTTCACGTACACAGGTGTCGACTTGTATGGCCCATTTAATGTTTCCATCGGCCGGCGAAGAGAGAAGAAATGGGCCGTAATCTTTACTTGCTTGACAATAAGGGATTTGGAGCCAGCAGAAAACTAATCAACCGACGCCTTCATTGTTTGCCTTCGAAATTTTATCAATTGACGTGGTACTCCAAAGAGAATTTTATTGGGGCCCAAAAAGAACATAAGTAGTCCGCACGTTTATTAGATACGGATCGAATAAACGATGAAGTAACGAAGCTGTTGTCACCCTTTACATAATGTTGTCACCCTTTACATTTTACCCACCCTTATTTACGTTAGCGATGACATCCAGGTGGCGACAAAAAATAATCTCAGTCAGCCGACAGACGGGAAAGAGAGAACAACTAAAAGAAAACGACCGCGACAACGTTGATTTACGCTTGTATTATATACTAAAAATGATTGAAATGAATTCTTGGCCTTGTGCCCTTTAATATTTGTTTTGGTTTCATTCAATAAATTTATTTAATAAAATATATATTTGTGTTATTTGCCGTCGAATTTACATGTTTTTCTTTTATTTCACATCTCGTCTGTACTGAGAGCGAAAGAGATAAATATATATAAGCCGAAAAATAAAGTAGACAAAACCCCACCGTCGCAATCGTTTGACAGGGATTTAATATCTGTGTTAGTGTCGAGTATTGATGCTCTGAAAGTATCTGTTCAGGGACTGCGCAATAACACAGCAGAGAGTCAAAAGGAGATTAAGAACCTTCGAAGCCAAGTGGAGTGCATGCCATGTGGATTCAATGATTTAAGTATTGAAGGACGACCAATGTCAGTGTTAGGACCAGCGTCGACACCAAGACAGATGCCAATGGCTGTGTTAGGACCAGCGTCAGCACATGGACAAATACCGTCGTCAGCGCCTCATGCATCAGTGTCAGTGTTAGGACCAGCGTCGACACCAGGACAGATGCCAATGTCAGTGTTAGGACCAGCGTCAGCACATGGACAAATGCCGTCGTCAGCGCCTCATGCATCAGCGTCAGTATTAGGACCAGCGTCGACACCAGGACAGATGCCAATGTCAGTGTTAGGACCAGAGTCAGCACATGGACAAATGCCGTCGCCAGCGCCTTATACATCAGCGACACCAGGACAAATGCCAATGTCAGTTTTAGGACCAGCGTCAGCGCCAGCTCATGGACAAATGCATTCGCCAATAGCTCAAGTGTCAGCGTCAATGTACGAGTCAATACCAACACCAGGGCAGATTACAGCTTCAGCACCAGGGTATGTACAACCATGTTTAGTTTCATCTTCTTTGCCAGTACAATTTTCAATTCCGGGGCCATCTAATCATATATCCAATGCCACAATGGTTTCGCAAAATGAGTCAAGGTTGTATGACCTACCTATCTTTTCGGGAAAAACAGAAGATTGGCCGTTGTTTCTCTCAAGTTTTAGAGATACAACTGACGCCTTTAAGTACAACAACCGGCATAACCTAATGCGACTACAGAGATGTTTAGTTGGTCCGGCAAAAGATTCAGTTGAGTCGATGTTAATCTATCCAGATGATATTCCTAAGGCCATGGAAGAACTGGAGTTTCGCTTTGGCAGACCGGATCTGCTCGTCAGGCGCCAATTGAGCAAGATTCAACAATTCCCATCCATCAGTGAAGCCAAAGTGGAACAAATAATTTCATTCTCGACGAAGGTACGCAATGTAGTTGCATTTCTTACATCTGCCAACTGCCAACAACATTTATCAAACCCGTCGCTTTTGGAACAGCTTGTTTTGAAACTGCCAGCAAATAGACAGTTCGAATGGGTAAGACATGCCGCTGCCATAAAACCATTTCCAACTGTTCATGATTTTTCAATCTGGTTGAGTGACTTTGCCAGAGTTGTTGGGTTGATGCCATTGTCAAGTCAAGCCATAATAAAAGCCAGTTCACAACCACAACAGATACGTCGAGTAATGCATGCAGATGAAAATAGTCCAAAAAAGGAACTGAAGTGCTATCAGTGTGGAGGAGACCACAAACTGGGTAATTGTAAAGATTTTCATCAGTCGATTTCCATCCAGGAACAATGGGAAAAAGTCAAAAGCCAACAACTATGTTTTTCTTGCCTTAGTAAAGGACATAATTCGATGAATTGTCGAACTAAGAAACCTTGTGGTGTTGATGGTTGTCGGCGATACCATCATCCATGCCTTCAAGAGGAATCTTCAAATGGAGACAGTGCCAGACGTTTGCACAGTTGCCGGGCTGCAGTTGGGTGTTCTAGGCAGTTATTTAAAATATTGTCAGTCACATTATTTGGTCCAAATGGAAAAGCTGAGGTATTTGTAATGTTTGATGAAGGATCTTCAGTATCACTCTTGGAAGAACGTACAGCTAACAAACTCGGACTTAAGGGACCATCTCAGCGTTTGTCTTTACAGTGGTACGGTCAGAAAATAACATCAGAGCAGTCTTCAAAGGTCAATCTGGAGATCGAGGGACATGAAAGAGAACATCGTTTCGCCCTCAAGAAGATTAGAACAATCCGCAACCTAGATCTACCTGTTCAGTCATTACGAAAATTGGATTTTGGTCACCTGAAAACACTTCCCATTATCGATTATAAAAACGCCAAACCTGTCATGTTGCTGGGATTAGATTATGTTCATCTCGGAGCGTCATCAACAATTGTCCAGTCCGATGCATCATTGCCGATTGCCGCTAAGACGAAGTTGGGTTGGGTGGCATATGGGCCAACGCCAGCATCTGCCTCCCCGAGTTCTTTTAGTTTCCATATTCGAGAGCATCGTTCACTGAATGAGTTAAATCAGATTGTAGCGGAGTATTTCTCAACTGATAACTTTGGAGTTAATGCTACATCGACGATATTGGAGTCTGAAGAAGATGCTGCAGCCAGAAAAATATTGGAGACGACTACGCGAAGACTTGATGATGGCAAGAACTTCGAAACAGGACTTCTTTAGAAGAAAGATGTGACTGAACTTCCAGACAGTTATGGTATGGCCCAGAAACGTCTTGTCAACCAAAGGGAAATGAAGAAATATTTTGAGAAGTCTTATGCAAGACGTCTATTGCCAGGTGAGTTAATTACCACAGAGCCAGTATGGTATTTGCCACATTTCGCCATTCAAAGTCCACATAAGCCGGACAAGCTTCGAATAGTGTTTGATGCTGCCGGCACTGTTAATGATGTCTCTCTGAACTCCATGCTTCTTAAGGGTCCGGAACAAGCAAAACCGTTGATTAATATTCTTCTTGAGTTTAGACAAGGAATCATAGGTGTAGCTGCCGATATATGTGAAATGTTTTCACAAATAAAGATACGTGTCGCCGATCAACACGCGCAACGATTCCTTTGGAGAGACGGTGATTGCAGACAGCCCATTCAGCAATATGTGATGACCTCAATGATTTTTGGAGCCGTGTGCTCACCTTGCAGTGCGGAATATGTTAAGAATAGAAATGCTGAAGATTTTTTACAACAGTTTCCTGAAGCGGCAATAGCTGTTAAGGAAAAACATTATTTTGACGACTTTGTAGTAAGCTTTTCATCAGAACAAGAAGCCGAGAGAATATGCCGTCAAGTCGTCAACATTAATGCCGAAGCTGGGTTCAATTTAAGAAGTTTTATATCTAATTCAAAATTCTTAGAAACAATTTTAAATGGTTCCAGTCGCCAAAAAAGTATTTGCGTTACTATGGAACGACAAGCATCAGCAGATAAAGTCCTGGGAATGTTCTGGGATACTTCGACAGACACCTTTCGATTCCAGACCAAGTTCCACCGGATTCCACAAGAGGTATTGCAAGAAGTTCGAGCTCCAACAAAGCGTGAATTACTTGGCATAGTAATGGCTGTCTTTGATCCATATGGCCTCCTAGCTGATTTCTTGGTATTTTCAACATTTAGTGCAACATACATGGAAGTACAACCTTGAGTGGGACGATCCCATTCCATCCGAATTACATACGAAGTGGATTGCTTGGTGGAGAGAGTTCCAGAATGTAAAAGAGTTCTTGATAAATCGTTGTTACTCGCCGAATTTATTGGTCGTCGTCTAACTGGATCTACATATGTTCGTTGATGCAAGTCAAGTTGCCTTTTCCGCAGTTGGATATTTTCGGATCGAATCTTCAAAGGGAGTAGATATTGCCTTCGTCATGGGAAAAACACGTACAGCCCCACAAAAGCTAATGTCAGTGCCTAGATTAGAGCTTCAAGCTGCCGTACTTGGGGTACGTCTTCAAAAAATGATTTGCCGAAACCACGAGGTTAAGGTGGATCGTGTTTTTCTTTGGAGTGTTTCACGAACGGTGCTTCACTGGATCCACTCAAATGGAAGGAAGTATAAACCATTTGTTGGACATCGCGTAGCTGAGATAATAACGAGTACCAGTAACAGTCAGTGGCGATGGGTTCCCACTAGCCAAAACACTGCCGATGCTGCAACTCGTCCCAAAATACCACCTAAGTTTGAAACAAGCAGTTCGTGGATAAGAGGTCCTACGTTTTTAAATTATGAAGAAAAATATTGGCCAACATCAGAATTAGCACCACCTCCAGAAGAACTAGAAGAGGAAATTAAAAATTGAGCACTATTCCATCTTAAGGCAAGTAATGATTTCATTGATTTAAATAGATTTTCTTCATATTTAAAGCTTAAACGAACGACTGCCTGGGTATTGCGATTTCGAAGCCTGGTGAAAAAGCAACTCAGCAGTAATACAAATCCAAAGGGTCCACTTACTGCCAAGGACCTTGATGACGCTGAAAAATTCCTATGTCAAATTGTCCAAAACGAAGTCTTTCACGAGGAAATAGATGCCTTTAAAAGATTGAGAAGAGTTTTGAAAGGTAGTTCGATCTATTCTCTTTCGCCATATCTGGATGAAGAAGGCCTTCTGAGAGTTCATGGTCGAATGGACGAAGCTTTCTGCTTACCTTTTGAAGCCAGGCGTCCTATATTTTTGCCACAGCGACACAGAATGACGGAGCTGATAGTCCTCTATTTCCACGTAAAATGTCACCATCAAAATACGGCTGTGACAATAAACGAGACAAGACAAAAATTCTGGATCCCACACATCAAAGCAGTATTGAAATCCGTGCGCCATAACTGTCAACATTGTCAAATCGATAGAGCCAAGCCTATTCCACCTTTTATGGGACAATTACCTGAAGACCGAGTGACTCCTTACGTTCGCCCTTTCACGTACACAGGTGTTGACTTGTTTGGCCCATTTAATGTTTCCATCGGTCGGCGACGAGAGAAGAGATGGGCCGTGATCTTTACTTGCTTGACAGTAAGGGCGGCGCATTTGGAGCTAGCAGAAAACTTGTCAACCGATGCCTTTATCATTTGCCTTCGAAATTTTATAAATCGACGTGGAACTCCAAAGCGAATTCGTAGTGACAACGGCACAAATTTTATTGGGGCCCAACTTAAACAGTCCGCACGTCTATTAGATACGGATCGAATCAACGATGAAGTGACGAAGCACAACATCGAATGGGTTTTCAATTGCCCACTGAATCCTAGCTCGGGCGGATGTTGGGAACGCCTAATACAAATTGTTAAACGCCTGCTTTCCAAGACTTTACATGAAACATCGCCGAGAGTTGAGACGCTTAGGAGCGTATTGATTGAAGCAGAAAATATTATTAACTCTCGGCCGCTGACACATATTCCCCTACCGACTGAAGAGGATGAGCCAATCACTCCTAACCACTTTTTGTTAGGCTGTGTTAATTCTACGCAGACCCCACAACCTTTTTAACTTTTAAACTCATTTTTTTATTTACTTAAAATATTAACTTACTACTAGACAAAAATGCTTAAATCTAACTTATCAATAACTGGTTTACTTAATCTAACTTATCGGCCCTTAGTGGGCGCTGTAAGCTTATATTTAGCTGTTTTATTTTGCCTTTAGGCTTATATTTGTCGGTTTTTTGTTTTATATTTAATTTTAATTTACAAAGAAAAAATTTAAAACTTTGTTTAGTGACTTTTTTTTTTGTTTTATATAAAAGCTTAATCTAGATTATATATAACTTAAGACTACTTAAACTACTTAAGCCTAACTTAAGACTACTTAAGCCTAACTTAAGACTACTTAACTACTTAAACCTAACTTAATTATAATCGGGGTGGCGAGCCCTCGTTGCGCATGCCCCGAGGGGTCGCCATCCTGATTGCGTCTTTCGGTCCCACGGCAGCCTGCGTTCAACCATATTGTACGCCAATATGGTGCACAAGCCCCACCCCAGACCTTGTTCCTAATTTAAAATCTTACCTATGGAGTTGGACTAAAAGTCCGCAAAGTCCTGAGGAAGTGCAGAATCACCCTCCTCATATAGCCACCAGAATTCAGTGCGCTGTTTTGCAGCATCGATCCTATCGCGATCCGATACCGCCGTGCTAAAGCGGAGGAGCTCCGGAGCATTGTCGACGTACCCGTCGCGGATTAGCCGTTTGTCCCGCGCGTCACGATAGCGGTGGTATAAAACCGGGATACCGTTCCTGTCTTGTACTAACCCTAACGAATCGATGTAAATGAATGCCTCTGGTGGAATAAAGCCCGATATGAGCGTGCTCTCCATGTATAAATCATTGGGATAATAAGCCCCAAAGATCAGGCTGTTGTCGCTAGCCATCGCCCTTGCAGCGTGCCTTCGAGTCACCTTAATTAGGAAATTGTCAATTCTATTCAACTGAGCCCCATTGTATAGAACCTCGTTGCGATAATATTTTATGTACTCGGAGTCTGGCGTTCGGTACAATCCTAAGCAGGATCGGAGACAACGTCTCTCAAACAGCCGTATCCTTTCCATGTAGGATGGTGATACATTGAACCACACGGGACAACCGTAAGCGATGATCGGCCTTATGAGGGCCATGTAGCAAATGACTTTCACCCTTGAATCAAGTTGACTGCTATGAAACAATCTTCTTGTCAGAGCATAAGCCCCCCTAGCCCTGGCCAGACAAGCATCCACATTTTTATTAAAATATAGAAACTTGTCAAGCCAGATGCCAAGGTATTTGACTTCACTTCTCACCGCCAACGGCCGTCCATGCTGTCCCATGATACAAAATTTTTTCCAGTTTTTTCTGGTATCGTAAGAAGCCCTCTGCACTGGGGTCCTGAACAGAATTGTTTCGGTTTTTTGGAAATTGATTCTCAATTTCCAATCATCGCAATATCCCTTAATGTGATCGAAGTCACGTTGCAAAAGTGAGTTGATGACCTCGATTTTCGGACCTGATCTGTACGCCACTAGATCATCTGCGTACGCTATAGCGTGTCTGAGAGAACCTACAAGATCACTTGTATAAATGTTAAACAATATCGGGGAGTTCACCGCCCCCTGTTGTAAACCGTTTTTAATTTCAAAGACTTTACTCGAAGTTACGTTGCCACATTTGACAACGAACTTCTTTCCCATAAGCATTTCATAAATCATATATAGCATGGGTTTACGCATGCCCAGTCTGGTCAGCTTGTAGAAAAGCCCCTCTAACCATACGGTGTCGAAGGCCTTCTCAAAGTCAACCAGACAGGCCCCTGTGCATTGTTTTTTGGACTTATTCCATTGGATGTCGGACACTAGTTTCGACGCGGCATGAATGGTATCATGCCTCGCTCGAAAACCAAACTGATTATCCGGAATAATTTTGTTTTCCTCAACCCACTTAAGCAGAGCTCTATTGACTATCTTCTCGAATACCTTGCTTACATTCGGCAGAAGGCTTATTGACCGAAGATTTGCAGGGTTTGTTTTGTCCTTGTCCTTTTTGGGGATAGGATGTACCACCGCCGTTTTCCAGTGCACCGGATAATGTGCATTATTCAGTGCATTGTTGAACAGGGTGGTGAAGATATCGACTGCTTCTATTGGCAGGTGTCTCAATACGACGTTTGGGACACCGTCCTCTCCTGCCGACTTTTTATTTTTCAATGATACCAAGATGTCCAGGAGTTCATCTTTTTGCACGAACAGCATCAGGCTATTGGCGACTATGCCATTGGAAGGGTTTTCGTCATTGAATACGGAAAAACCGTGATTCTCAGATCGCCAAGCTTGAAGTTCAGTGCGCAGATGAAAGTGATTCAGAAAGGCTCTTTCCTCAATATCGCGATTTGGGCGAACAGGATTGTTCACCGTATACACGGTCTCGAAAATAGCGCCTATCGAATTCGCCTTCTCCTGAGGATCTTCGATCGTGAAAAAACCGTCGTTCGAGTCAACGTATTCCGGACTTATACCAACAGCCGTGAGTGTCTGTCTGTTTTCTGTCGTTTTGGAAATTCGGACACATGGAATGTCGTTATGATCTTTTCGCCTGAATATTTTATTTATTTGGGGGAACATATTCGGGCTACTGGTTTTTATAGCCCGAATTTTGTTGCCCCAGTAAAAATTTATAGATTTTCTGTAATTTTCCGATATTAATTTTTTTAGGTTTTTGATCAGTGACTTCAGTGTCCGAACCTCCGGGTCTTGTCTGTCAGTGAATTGTCTACGCAGCCGTTTAAGCCTCGAGACCAGTCTGCTTTTGTGTCGGTGGAGTGCATCGATTGTTGGCGTTCGATATTTCTCCGTCTGGTCGTCAGAACTAGTTATCTTAGGGATAGCTAGATCCATTGACCTTGTGAGGACCTCATTCATTTTTAGTAAATTTTGGTCAATTTCGTCGTTTGTAAGGTTTCTGTTTGTCGGTGGATCAATTTCGCTCAAACGTAATTCTCGCTTTACAATTCTGGTGAAACGCGGCCAGTTCGTCTTTCGGTAGTCGAAAGAACGCACTTGGTCGAACTCCTCCAGTTGAGTTTGCTCGTTGGGGATACTAAATACGGCATCAAGTCCGAGGTGGTCACTATCGTAATCGAATGCTCGCACGCAGTTCCGCGCGTGTTCGTTATTTGTTAGTTCTAGTCTATTGTCCATAAGCGCTAAGTCCAGAAAAGAGTTTCCTCTTGGAAAGGACGGGATATCCGTCGCGTACAAACTAAGTTTGTACTCAATCATATTTTGCTCCCGCCAATTCTGAAGCAGTCGACCTCTAGTGTTCTCGATTGTATTTCCCCAAGCCGCATGCTTAGCGTTAAGATCGCCGGCCAAAAAGTAATAATTTTCAGCCGATTCAAGCTGTAGGCAACGAAAAAGTGTTTCGAGCTCTGCTATAAATTGAGTTTGTTGAGTTGCTTCAGGTGCATAAAGCGACACCACATACATTCTCCTCCGACTATGGAGAGGAATGCATACGATGCATGCTTCCAACACCTGGAACCTACGTACTTCCCCGCTATATATGATGCTATGGCGTAAGCCTTTGCGTAATAAGACAGCGACCCCACCCCCTTGGGAGGAGTGGGGTCGGTCTCTTCTTACTACATGGTAGTTGCTGTATCCCAATTTGTGTCTCTGGTTTAGCTTAGTTTCGCTGACCAAAAGTACATCCGGGAGTTGGTTTTTCAACAGATTTGAAAGGACGGCTCTTCTCTCGACCCTGACTAATGAATTAACATTCACAGCTAGGATCCTAAAGTTTACCTCATCCAACGTACTCATCATGTTCATGGCGCGCTAGACTGGGCAAACATCGAATAGATATAATCTATTCGTGCTGCTTGGTCGTTCAATTGTTTTTGGAACTGTTCGATCTTGCTATTCAACGACAGCAAGAACTTTTTCAGATCCAAATCTGCTTCTGGTGCTTTCTCAGCAACCGTAGGCATTTTTGATGTCTGGGGTTTACCCGGTCCAGCTGCCATTTGGGCAAAGGACACGTTGGGATCTACCCTATTTGTAAAAGAGCGACTTTTAGATCGCTTTTCTTCTTCAGCAGCCTGTTTGCGAGCTAGCATACTCTTTCTCTTCTGTTGGAATACAGGACATCCCTTATAATTAGCAGGGTGTCCCGCGTTTCCACAAAGAACACATGTGAGCTTGCTCATGTCTTCAACCCTTTCCCTACCTAGAGGACACTCATTTATAATGTGTTTCTTGTCGCACTTAACGCATCTAATCCGCATGTTGCAGTTAGAAGCGGCGTGCCCGAACCTCTGGCAGCGCATACATTGCAGTATGCGATCTGTCCTTTTTAATTTTTCCCAATGGACAGCATGATAGTATACGCGATTAATTCTGCGTACACTATCGATTTTGCTATTGGGGGTTATTTGGACAAGGAAAAATGGTAACCTTCGGTTACCACCTCTACCATTGACCGCGGTAAACGGCTTTACGCCGACGAACTTTACATCGTCGCTCTCAAAATACTTGAGCTCGTTTAGGAGCTCCTCTGCATCAACCCTGGGATCGATTCCTTTAAGGATGAGCGTTTTAAGTTTTTCTGCTTTCGGCGTATACGTGAAGTATTCTGCCTTTAGCCCCTCTAGTTCTTTGCGGACTTTTTTATAGTCCTCCATATTATAGCATATAATTTTATGTTGTGTGGCCGAAATATGTTTGACCATAAAGTCCTTAATAAATATTTGCTTACATAGCTTAATGCTATCGCTTGTAGGCAAGTCACTTACATTAATCGGGGGTACATCTTCCCTCTTTTCCTGTTGTCGTTGCTGCTGGGGTTGCTGCTGCTGCGATTGTTGCTGCTGCCTCTGTTGTTGTTGCTGCTGCCTTTGTTGCTGCTGCCTTTGTTGTTGTTGTTGCTGCCGTTGTTGTTGATGCTGCTGCTGTTGTTGCTGCTGCTGTCGCCTCCTCTGCTTCTGTTGTTGTTGTTGTTGTTGTTGTTGTTGCTGTTGTTGTTGCTGCTGCTTCTGTTGCATACTGAACCGTTGCTGCTGAAGCATTTGCTGCGCTTTCAGCTCGTATCGCTGTTTCTGCTCTTGTCGCCTTCTTTTTTCTTCGAGGGCTTCTTGCTCCCTTGCCTCTCGAATCCTCTCCAGCTTAGCAGTTAATTCTGCGATGAGGAGCTTTAATTTGGTCTCGTCATCGTTTAAAGCCGGCTGAACATCCTCAACCTCCGCTAGTTCTCTAAATGGGTTTCCCTCACCAACGTAGCGGGGTTCCCCATCATCAAACTCGGATTCCTCGAGGTCAGAGTTGTACTCCTCCTCTTCTTCCATTGTTGTTGGCCGCGATACATTTTCCGCTACCTGCATACATCTCCTTGCATTGAGATTTGGCATCGGATTTAGCTTCCTCCGCCTCATCTCACCCTTTTGGGTTGTTGCCGTATCACTTGCTGCTGCTGTTGTTGTTGGTGCAGCCTCTTTTGTCGCTGGTACCAGCTTTGTTGGCATACCTGCCGTCGCAGATGCCGATGATGTTGTTGCTGTTGATGGCGATGCAGGCATCGCCAGCTTCTGCCGTTTGTTTGTCGGCGACCTGTTTCCCCCCTCTTGCGGGACTTCATTCGCCGCACCGGTTTCCATAGCCGGTAATTCGGCCGAAACACTCTTCTTTGTAAGTTTTCTTCACCGTGTGAGTTGAAAAAAAACTTAAAAGTACTGGGGTCTGGTTGGGCTCGAACCCACGACTCCCACTCCTGAGTCAGGTGATAGCACCACTACTCCACGTGGACAATAAAATTCACTTGGCTTACTAGCCACTTATTCACTTTTCACTTGGAAATATGCTTCCGCATAGACTAGTCAACTAACCACTACCAGAGTTGGAGAGCGACTGGAGACCCCACAACCACCTGGCACAGAAATCTGCCTCAAAAAACAATGGCGAATTGCTCAAAATCTAAAGGATCGTCTATGGAAAAGATGGGTTATTGAGTATCTGCCCCAACTCCTTCAGCGACCTAAATGGCATGACAAGACCATTCCGCTTCAAGTCAACGATTTAGTGGTAATATGTGATCCCAGCCTACCTAGAAGCAAGTGGAAAAAGGGAAGAATTATAAAAGTTTTTCCTGCCAAAGATGGTCACGTCCGTGTGGCCGAAGTGAAGACAACTCAGGGATCAATACGTCGACCGGTCACGAAACTAGCCGTTTTGTCAGTAGAAGGTGAATCTCGAGTTGATTCACGGGGGGAGGAATGTTGTCACCCTTTACATTTTACCCACCCTTATTTACGTTAGCGATGACATCCAGGTGGCGACAAAAAAGGATCTCAGTCAGCCGACAGACGGAATAGAGAGAACAACTAAAAGAAAACGACCGCGACAACGTTGATTTACGCTTGTATTATATGACAGATATTCCCTTATCGGTTGAAGAGGATTAGCCAATCACTCCTAACCTCTTTTTGATAGGCTATGTTAATTCTAAACAGACTCCACAACCACCTGGTACAGAAATCTGTCTCAAAAAGCAATGGCAATTCTCAAAACTTAAAGGATCGTCTATGGAAAAGGTGGATTATCAACTCCCTCAGCGATCTAAATGGCATGACAAGACCACTCCAATTTAAGTGAACGATTTAGTGATCATTTGTGATCAAAGCCTATAGGTAGTGGAAAAAGGGTCGAGTTATCAAAGTTTTTCCTGCCAAACGCATGGATCAATATGAGAAGGCTACAATCCACTGTATGGATCGTTTTGCACCCTATATCATCCCTTCCTTAAGACAAATATCCCCAAAATGTCGGATTTCGCATCACCATTTTTTTTTTCGAAATGTTTAATATTTTTCGGAAAAAGTTTTTTTTTTACTAAAAACGCCGCCAAAAAGTGGGCGTGGCGAAAAACTTTGTAAAACATCATTCTAGCTCAAAATTTAAGGCCCAAAAACTGGTGACGTACGGACGAACGGACAGACATGGCTAAATCGGCTCAGCTATCGCTTCTGAGACGATCCATATACTTTGAGGTATACCTAGCTCAATTACTTCTCTATGTTACAACTTATGTATTAAAACTAATATACCCCTATGAGATAGGGTATAAACATAATATGAGAAGAATACAATAAACTGTATGGATCATATTATACCCTATCCCATTCCATACTTCAAATTAATATCCCTTAAATTGAAATTGTCGCAACAAATGTTTCAGACTGTTTATCAAAATCTTGTATGGTTCGACCAAAACAACGTTTTTCTCCTGCATATGGTATGGCGTAGGGTATAAAAATGGGTTTTGTATGAAAACGCCTACAAAAAGTGGGCGTGGGTGAAAAAGATATATGGAAGAAATGTTTGTATTACCAAAACCAATTATTTTGTATCAATTTTTTTTCGAAATGTTTAAAATTTTACCGAAAAATGTTCTTTACGGAAAGACGAAATATAGGCATTATGATTGTCTAGATATCTTTTTCAGACACTTTTTCAAAATCAGTAACGGTTTGGCATAGAGCTATGTTTTTCTAAAAAGGGGGAGTGGCAGTGGGCGGATGTAAAAGACGGACGGACGGACGGACAACAGAACAAGTAACTGAGTCAAGCACTATGAATATGTATAGAATGCAGAGGGACGTACGAGGAAGCGAAAGCAGTCATAGGTTGGTGAAGGGAATTAGGCGAGAATTTTTTTGATAAACATTTTCCGAATTCAAACCTTATTGAACCCAGATTAACTTTGAAGAATTATAATGGAAGCCTTTTGAATGTGATGTGTGTGGGAATGTTTGAAGTAACATTTAATAAGGTCTTTCAGCTCTTAAAACTATATGTGATTAAGAATGGGGGCCCTCCCTTATTATGCCGTAACTGGATGCATGCATTCAAATTAGAAGTAAGGGAAATAAATTATTTAGATTGCATGGATAAGGAGCTAGCGCATGTTTTAGATAGGTATTCTGAGCTTTTTGATGGAGGGTTTGGAGCATTTAATAAGCATAAAGTATCGTTGAAACTGAAAGAGGGAGCGAAACCAAAATTCTTTCGTCAACGCAAGCTACCATTTGCATTAAAAGATAAGGTTGAAAAGGAATTTTAGAAGTTGGTGACGTTAAATGTCTTGGAACCAGTTACATACAGTGAGTGGGGCACACCGATTGTGCCAATTTTTAAAAAAAGATGGTTCGGTGAGAATTCATGGCGATTATAAAATAAAATTAAATCTTCAACTATTAGTGGAGCAATACCCTCTTCATAGAATTCAAGAAATCTTTGCAGAAGTGCATGGAGCAAAGGAGTTCTCAAAAATTGATTAGTCTAATGCATATCAATTATTTTAGACAAAGAGTCGAGTAATCTTACGACCATAACATAGGCATGTAAAGATACAAGCGATTAGTATACGGCGTAGCGTCATCGCCAGCAATTTTTCAAAGCCTCAAGGCTTGGTTGCTAGGAATTCCTGGGAAAAACTATTCGTTGATGATTTATTGATTTCGGAAGAAAATAGGCAGGAACATATGAAAAGACTACATACGGTATTTTCGAAGCTAAAGGTTTGCATAAAGATCAAAGTAAGATGGACACAGTTGAAAATTTAGCCCTCCCAAAAAATATATTGGAGTTGCAATCTCTTTTAGGTGTGGTAAATTATTATCGCCAATTCATGCCGAATTTGGCAACAGATACTTCATCCTTATATGAGTTTTTACCAAATAAATTTGGGTGGGGGTAAAACAACAAAACGTTTTTAAAAAGTAAAAGAAAAAATGTCAGCCAAAATTTGTTTGGCGCATTAATTAAAATAAATTAGCACTATTAAAATTACTATTAAAGCAAACCCAGTTGGGCTAGGAGCACCATTACTACAGGTCTACGAAAACGAGTTAGAAAGACCCATTTCATTAGCTTCAAAAAGATTATCGGCGACTGAAATGAAATCCTCTCAGATCGAAAATGAGGCATTGGCCATTGTTTTTGTTATTACTAAACATCACCAATATCTTTTTGGGAAGAAGTTTTTTCTGGTGAGAGACAACAACCCTTTATTCGCTATTTTCGGGACCAGAATGGGAGTTCCAGCATTGTCAGCAAATCGGCTACAAAGGTATGCTTTATTTTTACTTGGCTATCAATATGAAGTCAAATACATCAAATCGAAGGAAAATATAGCTGATTACTTCTCAAGGGCAGTTAAGAACGTTTCGAGTGAGGAAATTAGATAACAGGGTAAGTGGAGTGATGAGGTTTTTGTTAACTACTTGCAGGGGCACTTGAATTCAGAAATCACTTTTCAACTTTCGTTCAAAATCGATGGCCAAATAAAGTAAATGATGTAGAGTTGCTTCCATTTTTTAGAAGACGAAATAAACTTTCTTTGGAAGCAGATACGGTATTTTGGGGATATAGGGTTATTATACCACAAGCGCTAAGAAAATGTGTTCTAGTAGATTTGCACAAATCACATCTAGAAATTGTCAAGATGTGTGAATAAACATTTAGAAGAGATGTTCAAATCTTGTGAGCAATGTTTACCCTTTAAAAGTAGCCGAGCTAAATGTCCTTTGATTAACTGGAAATGCCCAAACATGCCATGGGAACGGCGGCATCTAGATTTTATGGGTCCAATATTCGGTGTTTTTTTTAAGTAGTAGTCGACGCCAATACGAAATTGTTGGAGTGCATTAATATGAACCACAGCATTACTAGTACAAAAACTATAGATTAATTAAGATCAATGTTCGCTAGGTTCGGGCTATAGAAGTAAGTAGTAACGGACAATGGTAAATCGTTTGTTCCGGCAGTGTTCCAAGCATTCCTACACAGACATGCTATAGAGCATATAACTTCTCCGGTGTTTTTAGGACTATTAAATTATGGTAAACAAAAGCGTCAAATTCAATAGGTGGAAACCGTACAATAAATGAATGTTTGGATGTATTTTTTAATGGATTATAGGAACTTTGTTCACTGTACCACGGGTTATTCACCAGCTCAAATTTTGTTCAAGAGAAATATAAAAACCAGATTTGATATATTGAATCCTTTTAAAAAAGAGGAAAAATTAAATATAAATGAAATGAAAAGTATGTAGAAATTAATCAAAGTAATCAAAGAAAAAACTATGTTGGTGAAAAGGATAGAAAATTTGTTGTTCACGATTTTGTTATGGCCAAAGATTATTGTGTTCCTGGGAAAATTAAATGGGTAAAAGGAAAAATATATCGTATTTTAGGTAGAAAATATTATCTTGTTCAAATTCCTAAAAAAATAAAATTTTATGGAAAAGACATATAAATCAACTAATATTTTGTGAAGAACAAAAATCATATATATGTTCAACAAATATTAAAGGATACCAATGTAAAAATCAATGTAAATCGTATAGAAAATTTATTGAAAAACGTTTTTCGGTAAGATTTTAAACATTTCGAAAAAACTTTTGATGCAAAATCATTGGCTATAATAATATCAATATTTGGCCAATACATAATTTTAACTCACGTCTACTATTTAGAGACCTATTCATTCAAAAACTATTTGTATACCCTACGCCATACCTGAAAATGACAGAAAATCGTACTTATAGATTTTAATGGCAAAGTCGGGAGCGAAAATCTATGGTGCTGCGACTTAGCAACACAGATGTGATCAAAAATCTTAACTCTTGCTCTACCGGAAACAAATCTAACCAGTTCTGCTTTACGACGGCGAGTGCTGAACTATAAACAGGAAAACTTGAGAAATTCAGGAAGCCACTTAGTTCCTCGACATTATTAGTCTTCGGCATTAGATGCGGGCGGCATGAGATTAATCAATAGGCTATGCTGTACGAGTTCCACACATAGCTTAGCGGTCTCTTGCCCTTGCAGGTTTTCGAAATTAATTTTTAATTATTTTTATTTGAATACATTCTTCTTCGTCTATGAAATGAAAAATGTATGCATGCTTCTAGTATCACAATCTTACAGTTCAGCGGCCCCAAACGCTTTATAGGATTCGAGTGATAAGGAAAACATAATTTCCGTATCTAAAATTACATCTTGGTGTAATCTTCCAACAGGATTGAAGAAAAAAATCGATATTCTCATCCAGTGAAACACAAGGAGAATACTTCGTATATATGAGATAGATATACATACCTCATAGCATATGGAATGCCTCAAACGGTCTAATGTTTTGAGCTAGAGCTTTTGTTTATAGGGAGCCTATATGTTGGACAAATCAGAACAAGTGTAAAAATGTTTTAAATCTACTTACTTACTTACTTACTTACTAAAGTGGCACTACAGTTCGGAATGAACCTGGGCCTCAACCAACATGCCTCTCCAATTAGCCCGGTCCTTAGCTAACTTCCTCCAGTTGCGCACTACAAGTTGGTTGAGGTCGGTTTCTACTTGCACGCGCCACTTAAGGCGAGGTCTTCCTCTACTGCGTCCGACGTCTGGCTGGGAATCGAAGACTCTGCGAGCCGGAGTATTGGTGTCCATTCGTTCTACATGTCCTAGCCATCTTAAACGTCCAATGCGGAGTTTTTTGACCAGGCGCATATCGCTGTACAGCTCGTATATTTCTTGGTTGAATCTTCGTCTCCAAAGCCCGTCAAGGCAAACGGGACCGAAGATTTTTCGAAGAATTTTCCTCTCAAATCGACCAAGGATTTCTTCATCCGCTTTTGAGACGGTCCATGTTTCAGCGCCGTAGAGCAGGAATGGGATGATCAGGGTCTTATATAAGATCTCTTTAGTAGTTCGAGTGAGGGCTTTACTACTGAATTGCCTTCTTCGCCCGAAGGAACAGCGGTTGGCAAGAGTAATTCTTCGTTTAATCTCTGACGAGATGTTGTTGTCAGAGTTAATAGCGGAGCCGAGATAGATAAAGTCCCGTACTACCTCAAAGTTATATCTGTCAATGGTGACGTTCTGTCCCATTCGTCGATGTTGTGTGTCCTTTCGTGTTGACAGCATATACTTCGTCTTGCCCTCACTTACTGCTAGACCAATTTTTGCCGTCTTTTTTGGTATCGAATGTGTCGGTGAGGTCGTTTCCGACCCTGATGGAGCAGCGAGAATTCTCCATCGTCATCCTAAACAAACGAACTAGACATGTCTCTGTATAGTTCGTCTCTATAAATGTTGTCGTATGCGGCTTTGAAATCGATGAATAGGTGGTGGGTATCGATTTGGACTTCTTGGGTTTTTTCCAGGATCTGCCGAAGTGTGAAGATTTAATCGGTTGTGGACTTTCCTGGCCTAAAACCACACTGATAAGGGCCGATCAGGTTGTTGATAAACGGTTTCAGGCGTTCACATATTACGGCAAAAAGAATTTTGTATGCGATGTTGAGGAGACTTATGTCTCTGTAGTTGGCGCAGTTTAGAGGGTCTCCTTTTTTATAGATCGGGCAAACGATGCTGAGGTTCCGTTCTTCAGGCATACTTCGGCTTATGAGTTGTTGGATGTTACTTACCAAGTCATCTCCGCCGGCTTCATAAAGCTCGGCAGGAAGGCCGTCATTTCCGGCAGCGTTATTAAGCTTCAGTTTAGATATTGCAATAGTCGCTTCACTCAGGTCGAGTGGTTGGCAGCTTTTGCTGTCGTTGCCAATACTGAATGTTTCGTTCTGCCTGACAGCGGAATGTTGTTCGTCATCGCCGTTTAACAGTCTGCAGAAGTGGTTCTTCCATATCCTCAGCATCGACTGTGTCTCAACTACGATATTTCCTTGTTCATCTCGACAGGATTCTGTTCTTGCGTTGTATCCTTGGCTTTGACGTTTTACACTTTTTTAAAACTTGCAAACATCTTTCCTGGAGTAAAACCTTTCTTTATCCTCGGTCGCGCGCTTTTCTTGCTCTTTTTCTTCTTTCTAAAAAGCCGGTGTTCTTCTCTTCGTTTCTGCCTATAGAGCCCAACGGCAGCTCTCGTCTTCACCTGCAGCTTAGCCTTGTAGGCCTCGTTCTTGGCTGCGAGCATCTGTTGGCATTCCTCACCAAACCAGGGGTTTTTTGCTGGTGGGCGCGAGAAACCTAGCACATCAGTTGCGGCTGATCTAATGACTTGTTGGCATCGTTGCCATAGTTCTTCGACGTTCGATGTTGGTGGTATCGTGTTAGTCGAGAGGTTTAGGGATACGCGTTGCGCGAAGGTCTTGGCGGTCTCTTGCGATTGCAGTCTTTCGACATTAATTAGTTTTACGGTATTTCTGGTTTGTTGCAGTGTGGTGGATATCCGCATTCTAATATTGGCTGCAATAAGGTAGTGGTCCAAGTCGATGTTAGCTAATCGGAATGTTCGGACATCCAAAATACTGCATGCGTGCCTCTTGTCTATCGCTATGTGATCAATTTAATTGACCGTTCGTTGATCTGGAGACCGCCATGTCCCCTTATGGATATCGAGGTGAGGAAACCTTGTCCTGGCTATAGTGGCATTTCGTTCCGTAGCGAATTCATTTAGCCTAAGTCCGTTACCAGACGTAGGCTATGGTTTCCGACAATACTGCTAAAGATATCTTCTCTTCCTACCTTTGCGTTAAAATCTCCCAGCAAGATTTTAACATCGCACTGCGGTAGTCGCTCATAGGTTTTGTCAAGGAGCTCATAGAAGCAGTCCTTAGCTATATCATCTTTTTCCTTCGTTGGGACGTAAGCGCATATAAGGCTAATGTTGGCGAATATAGCCTTGTGCGGATCGTTACAGTGCGTTCGCTTACGTCTTGGATACATAAGACTTCTTGCCTAAGTCTGGCACTTATAACAAATCCGCATCCGAATAGTCACTGTTTCTGCTCACTATAACACGGTCCGTAGTTGATGTCACTGTTTTTCATCCTCTGTTTTATATGTTTGGGTAGTAAACACAAAGCACAACCCCCAACCTGGAGGGCCATCGGTTCATCCGCCATCAGCTCTGTTCAAGGGGCCTGACTAACCCTTGAAATTGCTAGACAACCTGTTGTCCGAATTTGTCGAAGCAGCTTGTCTAGGTTCGCCGAGGACAGCAGGCCGGGTATTCATTCCGTGCCATTCTAACCTGGCTGTTTATAGTGTTGCTGTTTTTCGTCTATTATCAGCACTCGCGCTCATCGTTTAACAAGTCAAATCCGGTTGGATGAGACCAATACCCGATGGTTACCACTTGGAGGTAATAAATAAGCACTTGATGTGTAGTCAGAGTTACAACACTGGGCATTGCCAAGTTAAAGCCAATCAGAGTCTACCCTCGTTCTACAACACCCAACCATCTTGAAATCTACTTACTTTTCCGAAAAAAAACATTATTTGTTGTCAAATGGTAAGGAATTTTGAAAAGTATCTGAACAGTGGCGCGGTGGTTAGTGCAATGAACTGCCGCACAGAAGGACTGTGTTCTTCAGTGCAAGCGCTGCCAAGGATGTAATCATACGCAAAACTTTTATCAAAAAGGACAAAGGCGTGTTAAATGTGCCGGATATCATATGACAGTAGATTGTAGGTCAGATAAGAAAACTCCTCCTATCTGCATCAACTGTTAAGGGAATCATCCTGCAAATTATCGCGGCTGCGAAGTAGCTTAGGATTTGCAAAAAAGACGGGCGAAATTTTTGAGTATTAATTCACAGAAATGGAATTTAAGAAAGAAAACTCCGATTAAAAAAAACTATAATTGAAAATCCCACATTTTCACAAATTACACGGCCATCAGAAATCCTTTCTGATCCTGTAAATCCAAAACCAAATGTGTAAATGTATGGCCAAGCTATAGTATACGATAAATATCCAAAAAATATATCACCTGACCCGGTTACAAACGTTTTTTCGATTATTCTTTCAAAACTTGAGGAACAAAGTAAAACGAATAAACTTATTTTTGACAGGCTAGTTAAGCTCGGAAATAGTATTCGCAACAAACGTACCCCACCTTCGACATGAATAGATTTCCTAGAATTCTGACGTGGAATGCCAATGCCCTTTGGCAAAAACTTTGAGAACTTGAATTGTATATGCAAGAATAATACTCCTCAACAACGCAAAATAGAGAGCTATAGTAATATAAAGTACCCATGGGAAATAAAGATTTGGTTAGACAAAAAAGAAAAGCTCGAATATGATGGCACCAAACTCGTACCCCACAAGATAAAACACATCTCAATCGTAAAACCATGCAGTAGAATTTATCTGCAAACCCTAACCGCTGGAAAAGAATCGAATTATTCACTTTGGAAAGCAATTAAAGTCATAACACGGCCAAAAAACGCTGTGCCACCAATTAGTGTAACCTAAGACGTTTGGGCCAAAAGCAGACGTTTTTGCGGCACATCTTGTGGAAACATTTTGACTACAACCGATAGTAATCTAGTTAGATATGCAAGTATTGCCGAGCTTAAGCGGGAAATACAGAAATTAAAGCCTAAAAAAGCTCCGGGTATGACCTGATTATAGGAGAACCTCTTTAAATGTTGCCCCGAAAAGCATTAACTAAACTCCTCTATATTGTAAATGCAGCAATTAGATTAGAATACATACCAAGACAGTGGAATGTCGCAGAAGTGATTATGGTTCTCAAACCAGGAAAATCACTGAATGAAATAAAATCTTACAGACCTATTTCACTTCTTCCAATAATTTCAAAAATTTTTGAAAAGATATTATTCTTTCGCTTATACCCCATTATTGATCAGAAACGCCTTATACCTGACCATCAATTTGGGTTAACATTCGACTGTGGGCCAAGTTCATCGAATTACTGATGTGATTGAGAAAGCTTTCGGAGAAAAGAAAACTCGCTCAGCCGTGTTTCTTGACGTGTTGCAAGCTTTTGACAATGTTTGGCACAGAGGCCTTCATTGCAATCACAAGTTCTGCCTAAAAATTTATATAAAATCCTCGTGTCGTATCTTGAGCATAGACTCTTCCGTGTGATACTTGGAATCGAATATTCGGATTTCAAAGAAATATTTGCAGGTGCACCCTAAGTAAGCTTCCTTGGACCACTCTTTTTTTTGCTTTTAAATTCATTTCTTATTTACTTAAAATATTAACTTACTACTAGACAAAAATTCTTAAATCTAACTTATCTATAACTGGTTTACTTAATCTAACTTATCGGCCCTTAGTGGGCGCTGTAAGCTTATATTTAGCTGTTTTATTTTGCCTTTAGGCTTAGATTTGTCGGTTTTTTGGTTTTATATTTAATTTTAATTTACAAAGGAAAAATTGAAAACTTTGTTTAGTGACTTTTTTTGTTTCACATAAAAGCTTATTCTAGATTATATTTAACTTAAGACTACTTAAACTACTTAAGCCTGACTTAAGACTACTTAAACTACTTAAACCTAACTTAAGACTACTTAACTACTTAAACCTAACTTAATTATAATCGGGGTGGCGAGCCCTCGTTGTGCATGCCCCGAGGGGTCGCCATCCTGATTGCGTCTTTCGGTCTCACGGCAGCCTGCGTTCAACCATATTGTACGCCAATATGGTGCACAAGACCCGCCCCAGACTTGTTCCTAATTTTAAAATCTTACCTATGGAGTTGGACTAAAAGTCCGCAAAGTCCTGAGGAAGTGCAGAATCACCTTCCTCATATAGCCACCAGAATTCAGTGCGCTGTTTTGCAAAATCGATCCGATACCGCCGTGCTATAGGGGAGGAGCATTGTCGACGTACCCGTCGCGGATTAGCCGTTTGTCCCGCGCGTCACGATAGCGGTGGTATAAAACCGGGATACCGTTCCTGTCTTCTACTAACCCTAGCGAATCGATGTAAATGAATGCCTGTGGTGGAATAAAGCCCGATATGAACGTGCTCTCCCTGTATAAATCATTGAGATAATAAGCCCCAAAGATCAGGCTGTTGTCGCTAGCCATCGCCCTTGCAGCGTGCCTTCCCGTCACCTTAATCAGGAAATTGTCAATACTAATCAACTGAGCCCCATTGTATAGAACCTCGTTGCGATAATATTTTATGTACTCGGAGTCCGGCGTTCGGTACAATCCTAAGCAGGATCGAAGACACCTCCTCTCAAACAGCCGTATCTTTTCCATGTAGGCTGGTGCCACATTGAACCACACGGGACAACCGTAAGCGATGATCGCCCTTATAAGGGCCATGTAGCAAATGACTTTCACCCCCGAGTCTAGTTGACTGCTTTGTCAGAGCATTAGCCCCCCTAGCCCTGGCCAGACAAGCATCCACATTTTTATTAAAATATAGAAACTTGTCAAGCCAGAGGCCAAGGTATTTGACTTCACTTCGCACCGCCAACGGCCGTCCATGCTGTCCCATGATACACAATTTTTTTTCCAGTTTTTTCTGGTATCGTAAGAAGCCCTATGCACTGGGGTCCTGAACAGAATTGTTTCGGTTTTTTGGAAATTGATCCTCAATTTCCAATCATCGCAATATCCCTTAATGTGATCGAATCACGTTGTAAAAGTGTGTTGATGACCTCGATTTTCGGACCTGATCTGTACGCCACTAGATCATCTGCGTACGCTATAGCGTGTCTGAGAGAACCTACAAAATCACTTGTATAAATTTTAAAAAATATCGGGGAGTTCAACGCCCCCTGTTGTAAACCGTTTTTAATTTCAAAGACTTTACTCGAAGTTACGTTGCCACATTTGACAACGAACTTCTTTCCCATAAGCATTTCATAAATCATTATATAGCATGGGTTTACGCATGCCCAGTCTGGTCGGCTTGTAGAAAAGCCCCTCTAACCATACGGTGTCGAAGGCCTTCTCAAAGTCAGCCAGACAGGCCCCTGTGCACTGTTTTTTGGACTTATTTAATTGAATGTCGGACACTAGTTTCGACGCGGCATGAATGGTGTCATGCCTCGCTCGAAAACCAAACTGATTATCCGGAATATTTTTGTTTTCCTCAGCCCACTTAAGCAGAGCTCTATTGACTATCTTCTCGAATACCTTGCTTACATTCGGCAGAAGTCTTATTGACCGAAGATTTGCAGGGTTTGTTTGGTCCTTGTCTTTTTTGGGGATAGGTTGTACCACCGCCGTTTTCCAGTGCACCGGATAATGTGCAATATTCAGTGCATTGTTAAACAGGGTGGTGAAGATATCGACTGCTTCTATTGGCAGGTGTCTCAATACGACGTTTGGGACACCATCCTCTCCTGCCGACTTTTTATTTTTTAGTGATACCAAGATGTCCAGGAGGTCATCTTTTTGCACGAACAGCATCAGGCTATTGGCGACTATACCATTGGAAGGGTTTTCGTCATTGAATACGGAAAAACCGTGATTCTCAGATCGTCAAGCTTGAAGTTCAGTGCGCAGATAAAAGTGATTCAGAAAGGCTCTTTCCTCAATATAGCGATTTGGGCGAACAGGATTGTTCACCGTATACACGGTCTCGAAGACAGCACTTATCGAATTCGCCTTCTCCTGAGGATCTTCGATCGTGAAAAAAACCGTCGTTCGAGTCAACGTTTTCCTGACTTATACCAACAGCCGTGAGTGTCTGTCTGTCTTCTGTCGTTTTGGAAATTCGGAAACATGGAATGTCGGTACGGTCTTTTCGCCTGAAAATTTTATTTATTTGGGGGAACATATTCGGGCTACTGGTTTTTATAGCCCGAATTTTGTTGCCCCAGTAAGAATTTATAGATTTTCTTTAATTTTTTAAGATTTTTGATCAGTGACTTCAGTGTCCGAACCTCCGGGTCTTGTCTGTCAGTGAATTGTCTACGCAGCCGTTTAAGCCTCGAGACCAGTCTGCTTTTGTGTCGGTGGATTGCATCGATTGTTGGTGTTCGATATTTCTCTGTCTGGTCGTCAGAACTAGTTATCTTAGGGATAGCTATATCCATTGACCTTGTTTGGTTTCTGTTTGTCGGTAAGGTTTCTGTTTGTCGGTGCATCAATTTCGCTCAAACGTAATTCTCGCTTTACAATTGTGGTGAAACGCGGCCAGTTCGTCTTTTGGTAGTCGAAAGAACGCACTTGGTCGAGCTCCTCCAGTTGAGTTTGCTCGTTTGGGATAATAAATACGGCATCAAGTCCGAGGTGGTCACTATCGTAATCGAATGCTCGCACACAGTTCCGCGCGTGTTCGTTATTTGTTAGTTCTAGTCTATTGTCCATAAGAGCTAAGTCCAGAAAAGAGTTTCCTCTTGGGAAGGACGGGATATCCGTCGAGTACAAACTAAGTTTTCACTCAATCATATTTTGCTCCCGCCAATTCTGAAGCAGTCGACCTCTAGTGTTCGCGATTGTATTTCCCCAAGCCGCATGCTTAGCGTTAAGATCGCCGGCCAAAAAGGATTCATTTTCAGCCGATTCAAGCTGTAGGCATCGAAAAAGTGTCTCGAGCTCTGCTATAAATTGAGTTTGTTGAGTTGCTTCAGGTGCATAAGGCGACACCACATACATTCTCCTCCGACTATGGAGAGGAATGCATTCGATGCATGCTTCCAGCACCTGGAACCTACGTACTTCCCCTATATATATGATTTTATGGCGTAAGCCTTTGCGTAATAAGACAGCGACCCCAACCCCTTGGGAGGAGTGGGGTCGGTCTCTTCTTACTACATGGTAGTTGCTGTATCCCAATTTGTGTCTCTGGTTTAGCTTAGTTTCGCTGACCAAAAGTACATCCGGGAGTTGGTTTTTCAACAGATTTGAAAGGACGGTTCTTCTCTCGACCCTGACTAATGAATTAACATTCACAGCTAGGATCCTAAAGTTTACCTCATCCAACGTACTCATCATGTTCATGGCGCGCTAGACTGGGCAAACATCGAATAGATATAATCTATTCGTGCTGCTTGGTCGTTCAATTGTTTTTGGAACTGTTCGATCTTCCTATTCAACGACAGCAAGAACTTTTTCAGATCCAAACCTGCTTCAGGTGCTTTCTCAGCAACCGTAGGCATTTTTGATGTCTGGGGTTTACCCGGTCCAGCTGCCAATTGGGCAAAGGACACGTTGGGATCTACCCTATTTGTGAAAGAGCGACTTTTATATCGCTTTTCTTCTTCAGCAGCTCATGTCATCAACCCTTTCCTTACCTAGAGGACACTCATTTATAATGTGGTTCTTGTCGCACTTAACACATCTAATCCGCATGTTGCAGTTAGAAGCGGCGTGCCCGAACCTCTGGCAGCGCATACATTGCAGTATGCGATCTGTCCTTTTTAATTTTTCCCAATGGACAGCATGATAGTATACGCGATTAATTCTGCGTACACTATCGATTTTGCTATTGGGGGTTATTTGAACAAGGAAAAATGGTAACCTTCGGTTACCACCTCTACCATTGACCGCGGTAAACGGCTTTACGCCGACGAACTTTACATCGTCGCTCTCGAAATTCTTGAGCTCGTTTAGGAGCTCCTCTGCATCAACCCTGGGATCGATACCTTTAAGGATGAGCGTTTTTAATTTTTCTGCTTTCGGCGTATACGTAAAGTATTCTGCCTTTAGCCCCTCTAGTTCTTTGCGGACTTTTTTATAGTCCTCCATATTATAGCATATAATTTTATGCTGTGTGGCCGAAATATGTTTGACCACGAAGTCCTTAATAGATATTTACTTACATAACTTAATACTATCGCTTGTAGGCAAGTCACTTACATTAATCGGGGGTACATCTTCCCTCTTTTCCTGTTGTCGTTGCTGCTGCGATTGTTGCTGCTGCCTTTGTGGATGTTGATGCTGCTGCTGTTGTTGCGGCTGCTTATATCGCTGCTGCTGTTGCTGTTGCGGCTGTTGTCGCTTCCTCTGCTTCTGTTGTTGTTGCTGCTGAAGCATTTACTGCGCTTTCAGCTCGTGTTGTTGTCTCTGCTCTTCTCGCCTTATTTTTTTTGAGGTCTTCTTGTGCCCTTACCTCTCGAATATTTTTTAACTTCGCAGTTAATTCTGCGATGAGGAGCTCCAACTTCGTTTCCTCATCGTTCAAAGCCGGCTGAACTCCCTCAACCTCCGCTAGTTCTTTGAATGGGTTTCCCTCACCAACGTAGCGGGGTTCCCCATCATCAAACTCGGATTCCTCACGGTCAGAGTACTCCTCCTCTTCTTCCATTGTTGTTGGCAGCGGTGTATTTTAGGATTTAGCTTACAAGTCTTTGATTTGCTTTGCAAACATTATTGCTTCAATAGTTTTTAAATCATATCTGTTGGTCTTATTATTTTTAATTAATTGAAGTTCAGAAAAAACTCGTTCTGCTGCAGCGGAACTGTGAGGTAAACTTAAAATTTTGTGGGCAAATTGCACAACATTTTCAAACAATTTATCTTGTTGTGGATTTCGTAGAGTTTTTACAAATCCCCAAAATTTTTCAATATCATTAATATGTTTTAAGTTTTGTTGTAACTGTAACTTTCTGAACTCAAGGCATATTTTTTTCTTTATTTTCGGGATGGTACAAATTTTTAAAATTATTTAATAATGGCAAGATACAATTATGTTCAGTTACAATTTTTTCAGGATCTATCAGCGATATATTTTTCAATTTGTCATTATTAAAATCGTACCTTTTTTTAATCTGAGAACACAGTTCTATATAAAATAACTTCATATTTGTTTTTATATTTCTTTCTTCATCTAAGGACAAAACAACATCTTTCATGAAATATTCTGCATTAGCCCCAATATAAATCTCATTGAACATTAAATAATTTAAATTTTTATGAACGTCGATTTCAAATATATTCGTAGAACTAACAATAATGTCCATTTTTATAAAAAAAGAAAGAATTAATTTGAAATTTTCTCCAAATGTGCCATATATTTTATGAAGGCGGAAACCTTCTGATTGAAAATCTACGTTCATAGTTGTTATAATATCAAGTATATGGGAAAGGAAATAAAAGTATATTTTATAGCTTGGATTTCCAATTTTTTCTGCTATTTCTTTTGATGCATTTAAACTATCTTCTGCAACTGAAGATATAAAAAATAACTGAAGAGCTGACCATTGACTTAAAATTCTGTCAACCACTTGCTTTAGTGACAGCCACCGAGTACCGGATATTCTCAAAATTTTGTGATTTTTAATTCCCACATAATCTTGAAATTCTTTAAATTCGAATATTCTTTTCGGGCTATGTGCAAAGAAATTATAAATATCACGAGCCAGCTTTTCAATTTCTGTCGGTAGTTTTTTACATGCACTTGAAGCGCACAAGTGTAAAGAATGGCAGACACACCGCATAAAAAACAAATCCGAGTTAGCTATTTTAAATTTTGCACAAAGCCCCCTGTAGTCACTGGCCATGACTGAAGCGTTGTCCGTTGCCAACCCAATAATGTTTTCAATTGGTATTTGGAGTAGTTCTAAATGCTTGGTGATGCAATCGAAAATGGTCTGAGCATCGCATTTGTCCAATTTAAGAAGCCCGAAAAACTTGTCGCAGGTTTTATTTTCAGTTTGGCAATAAAAGCGGGCAAGTAGTGCAAGCGCCTTATCGCTACTTACGTCTGTTGTCTCGTCAACAATTAAGGAGAACGATGTAGTTTTTAATACGGTGGCTAGTTTTTTTCTTGCTTCCACTGCGAAGTTGTTTTTAATAATCTGTGTAGCCTTCGTCCGACCGCAAGTTATCCCTTTTGCTATTACTGAATCTAGGAAGCATTTTTTAAGAACTCCGGGTAAAGAATCCAACGTTGACATTGGTAGGTGCTGGACAACACAAAACATTGCGAGACCATACTCTGCATTTTTTGTCTTAGTTTCCATAGAGCTTTCTTTTTTCGCTGCAAGGAGTTGTTGAATATTTGCTTGATTTTGTTTGCACTCAACATTTTTTTTGTGAAGAACAGACTCAGAATGTCTTTTAATATGGGTAATGTAATTTACCATCGCTTTATTGCAATAAACGCAATAACTTTGACCTTCCTGTTCTTTTAACCAAGGAAAAATATCCTTCCATATAGCTCGGAAATATCTTTCGTTTTTTGTAGTCAAAGGAATGAGTTCACTATAATTGTTTTTGCAATAAGTAAATACATTTTGGCACTATTTTGTTTTGATAACTTACTCTTCAATTTCATCCAAGGTTTTATTGGAGTTAGCTATAGAACTGGTTGTGCAGCTAAGCAAGGAACTGGTCGAAGAACTGGAAAAGGAAGAGCAAGATGGATTACTTTCTTGCGTTTGTGTTTGAGCTGCAGCAGGTTGAGGATTTGTGCTTTTCACTTTTGATCTTGTTATAAACCTAAAAACCAACACATAAATTTTATATTTTTTTGCCAAAAAAGTTTTTCTGTGTTGACCCACCTGTCCATTTTGTGTTAAATAAATAAAAAAAGCAAAACAAAAACTTTTAGCCGAGAAAACACAAACTTTGTGTATTTGTCTACGGCGACTGCGATCTGCTAACTGCGAGACATAAAAATAACTGTAGTTATTGCTTGCTTGTTGCTTGTGTTTCTCGTTTTCAGTACCATTTCCCACTCACAGTTTGACGTTTTGCTATGCTTGTGATTTGTGCAAACAAACAAGTTCATTCACAGATGACGCTGGAAATTTGTCCGAAAGAAAAAAGTGCTGCCAGTTAAACTTTTTTCCATACTTTTTAAAAAGCAAAACATATAAAATTTTAATGGAAAAAAGTGTAACAAAACCGGAGAAAAAGTAACATCGTAACAAAATTATACAAAAATAATAAAGTGTAACACTTTTGTTACACTTGTAACATTGTGGCAACACTGGTCCTGGCGGATTTTTCGTATAAACGGACAAACAATTTGCCAGTATTTCGCAATACGGATCGTGTCCCTTTTGCAAATGAAGCGAAATATCTCAGAATGACACTCGATGCAAAATTAAAACGGAAGTCGCATGTAAAAAAGAAATGCAAAGAACTTAAAAATAAATACAGAGAACTGTAATGGTTACTCGGAAAATATTCGAAGCTTAACCTTGATAACAAGCTGCAATTATACAAGCAATTGCTAAAGCCGGTCTGGACATATCATTCATCAATGCGCCGTGGTATATAAGGAATGAAGATCTACGCAGAGATCTGGGCATTCCCGCGGATAAAGATAAAACTAAAAATTTTGCACGCAAACATAAAAAAACTTTTATTGGGACACGTTAACACAACGGTCCTCCAAATTCTTAACGAAAGAAATTTATTGCGACGTCTTCAAAGAACTAAGCCCTTAGATTTAGCCAGATAATAACAAACCGCGTTATAAATTACGGAGAGAGCAGGAACTCTCACAGGAAAGTTACCTGACAAAAATTCATTACTCGTGATAAAAATTGCTAGATAAGTCGCATAATTAGTTGCAATAAAAATACAAAAAGGGTTGTGGTTTTAGTGGAGTTAAAGTCCCACACTTACTTCGGGCATGTGCTCATCGTTTCTTTTGAGATTTCCACCACCCACGGAAAAAAAATTCTATATTTCTTAAGCATAAAGTTGTAAGCCACGTCCACATTTTGCGGATATTATTTCTAAAGATTGGAAGGATAACCAAATATTTCCGTATGACTTTGATCAATATCCAAAATGACGTCCCCGTTATTTTAATTTATTCCTCATTCAAAATAAAAGAAAACCACTTACAGTGACTTGTTTTAAAAACAAAAATTGCAAAACCTTGTTATTAAGTAAGTGACTTCACAAGGCGCTGGTAGCACCTTGGTCATGGTGACTCCGACCTGATTTTCCACGCTCAAAAATATGAGAAGGCTACAATCCACTGTGTGGAGTCATCAAAATTATTTTCAATTATTTTATATAATCATCACGCTTTTGGCTCGAGATTCCTGGTAAACATGTGCGGAGAATAGCATGAGTACACAATCCTTTTAGAAGATAGACCAGGATCCATATTCTTTGTCAAGGCTATAGGAGGAAGGCACACATTATACACCATATATGCACCTATTAACTAATCCACATACACACACACACACACAAACACAAACTATTTAAATACATAACACAAAGTTACATATTTAATACATTTTATACATTCAAAAATTCGACTATATTGATAATAATAGTGCGGTAAACCCCAAACCTACATATAAATCTATTGGCGCGTGATAACGGTCGACTAAACAGTTCCAAAAATTGACTACCATATAGCTGCATAAATCGCTTAAAAACCAACGGATATCTATACGGTTTGAACATTCATTCCCGTTTGATATTAAAAACATAAAAAGTTCGTTATGTCAGAACAAAGGTTAGGCAAGGCAAGGGCAAAACGGTCGGTGCTGGTTGGATAAATCATGCGTGTAAAGAATTTTGTCGATACCAAATTAACAACTGCTAATGCTGTAGATATGTAAGGGAGACTTGATTCGTTACAAGGCTACTTCGAATCCTTTGATGCTGTCCAATCTGTTATCGAACAAGAACAATTAGAGAGCTTTATTTCGAAATAAAACCATTATTGGTCATGTCGTTAAATAAATTGAGAAAGCATTCAGCCAACCTAGATACCTCCCTTCCGAAACAGCCTTTGCATTTGTTCTCTGGAAATTACTTACAGTGGACATCCTTTTACCTTTGAAAATTTGGTCAACAAAAAAAGTGCGTTATATTATTGCAAAGTCTTATTAACTTCGGTCCGCGTTAAGCGATGTCGCGTTAAAACAAATCGAATCTCTCAAAATATCATCTGCAATTACGAAGTAGCTGTAAAACTTTTAATCAATAAGTTAGACAAAAAGCCTATTATCATTCAAGAACATATTAAGAAACAAAACCAATTTCTAATAATATTTGAGAATTAGTAGATACAGTTAACGCTCACACAAGGGCGTTATCCACACTCGGTCGTCCAGTTGCTCATTGGGATGATCTTCTCAATCATTTAATTCTATCTAAATTGGATTTTTAAACACTCGAAAAGTGGAATGATGATTATACTAATCAAAGATTGGCCTCTCTAAGTGAATTGTTACGGTTCTTACACAAACGGTGTCGTTTATTAGAGGGAAGTCCAACCGCTATCAAGCAACTCATAGTTAGACCGCCAAGACATTCATCACAACATGCATCAATTCACTGCTACAGTAAATGGTACTAACGAGTGTTCTTTCTGCAAAGGGGGAATTCATTATATTCATAAGTGTTCTCAGTTCTTATCACTATCTATAAACGAACGCGCCTCTACTGCTAAACATCATGGTTTACCTAAGACCTAGTCATATAAATAGGAACTGCGCCTCCAAGGGCACCTGTCGCAATTGTGGTAAACGGCACCACACTATTCTACGACATTGGGATACAATGTCGTCTGAACTGGTGAAACAACTACCTCCGTCAAGTCCAACAACATCTTTTGCTGCCACATCCACTGCTAGAAACGGCAATGCACCTAGTCTGCCTGCTACGATAAGACCTACACATTCGACGGTATTACTATCGACAGCGTTAGCTGGGGTCCACGTTAGGGGCCAGTTCGTGACATGTAGAATTCTGCTAGACTCCGGGTCTCAGCTTTATTTTATAGCTGAGGAATTCGCATGTCAGCTCGGTCTTAAACGTTCAGTATCTCAAATTCCTATAGCCGGAATAGGTGAAATAGATGTTCTTTCTAAATACAAGATGACAATATCTCTGCATTCGAACGTAAATTCTTTTTATACCGAGATCGAAGTACAATCTCTACCTAAAATCAGCCAAAACCTACCCGAAACATTAATTGAGATAGGTAGCTGGCCAATACCTTCCAAGGTGAACTTAGATCATATGACAAAGTTGTCTTGCATCTCAAAACACAACTATTTCTTACCACATCACTTTGTTCTCAAGCCGGACAGTTCAACGACCAAACTTCGAGTCGTGTTTGACGCCTCCGCGAAATCGTTTTCGGAAAAGTCACTGAACGACATTCTTCTAACACGTTCGACTGTACAAGCGGATCTCTTTTCGATCATCATTCAGTTTCGAGCCCTCAAATATGTCTTCACAGCTGACATCAGCATAATGTACCGCCAAGTACTCATCGATCCTAAAGATAGAAGATTTCCGATGATTCTTTGGAGCAACTCAACTGAAAATGACCTCAGTAATCACAAACTTAACACAGTTACATATGGCCTCTCATCGGCTCCGTACTCAGCCACACGTTGTCTACAACAATTAGCCATCGAATCCTCCCAGTTATTCCCACAAGCAGCTGCGGCACTTGACCGTAATACCTATGTAGACGATATCATGATAGGTACAAACGACCCGAGTACTTCCATATCATTGCAAAGGGAATTAATAACCCTGTTATCAACTGCGAAATTCGAACTTCGAAAATTCTGCTCAAATCATCCAAAGTTGCTAGAACACATTCCAATCGAAGATAGGCAATCATTTTTATGGTCTTATTGGTCTTATTTGGCAAGGTACTCTCCACCGCAAATTTGAAATTCCTGAGCAGTCTAACATAACCAAGAGAACGGTTGTATCTGATTTTGGGAAAATATTTGAAGCTCTTGGAATACTAGGTCCAGTAGTGGTACTAAAAAGGATCTTTGTACAACAAGTTTGGAGGATGAAAGAGCTGTCATGGGATAATCCACTTCCGACACCATTAAGTGCCAAATGGTATAATGTCATTCCATATTCCATGACACGTATCAACAAGTAATCAAAACGAAGTAGTGGAATTGCTCTCATTTTCTGACAGTAGCGATGTTGCATATGGTGCGTGTTGCTACATACGGATAATAGATAAACATGGTAACATCACAACGCGACTTCTATGTAGAAAATCTAAAAGCAAATTAAGATGGTATTACAGCTTCGCATCACAGTGATTTATTTGAAGGAATTCGCCACAATAACTCACTATTAAAATTGGAACGAATATTTGCGTACGTCTACAGATTTGTCCAGAACTGCAAAATGTCGAGCGGCAGAATCACAGGACCATTAAACTTAGACGAACTTCAAATCGCCATCAAAGAAGTAATTGCAAATGTTCAAAGCTGACAATCTTAAATCGTTTTCGCTTTCATCTGAAAATGACAACCTTATCAGAGTAGGCGGCCGAACTCGAACCAACCATATTACACTAAACTCCAAATTCTGTTACCAAAAACTCACATATTTACTAATATTTTTTTTCTCTACTTTCATAATAAAAATAGGCATGCAGGCTCACAAGCGCTTCTCGCATCCATAAGGCAGATGCACTGGCCGCTATATGGTAGATTATTGGCCCGTAGAACCTTCAACAAATGCATCAAATGCTTCAGATGTAAGCCGCGTGGAGTAAAACATCTTATGGGAAATTTTCCCTCTGAACGCGTTAATCCGGAACGTCCCTTTCAAACGACAGGTGTTGATTTCTGTTTCCCATTTCGAAATTACATCAGAGTTCGAGGTAAAGCACCAGTAAAGGCCTACGTTTGCATCTTCGTCTGTTTTGTTACACAGCCCGTACATATGAAACTAGTAGGAGACCTTTCCACAGAGGCGCTTATCGGTGCGTTAAGACTGTTCATATCCAGGCGAGGCTTTGCAGCACGATATTCTGTGACAACGCTACCAATTACATTGGCGGCAGGAACGAGTTGTCAGTATTGGCAAAATTATTCACGTCTGAAACTCACATGCAATACATCACATGCAATCTCGTAAGGCCACGCAGATCCCATCAGAAATGGTTGTATCGGTACCAGCCAAAAAAATCACGCATATAAAACTTCCAGATCTTAAAGTACCTTTATTTACAGAGAAAATTAATGCCCTCATCCACAACAATCCTAAATGGAAACACTGCTTCCAAATCCCATTACCTAATTTCGTCACTATGTGGACAAGCAGCTAAGACAGTACTGTCATTGGAGATTACTGAAGGAAATTCCGAAGTCGCCTTTCGGTCAAAAATTACGACAACAAAAAGCTCATCGCCACTGAACACATCAAAAAGATCATGATGTACCCCACTCTACGCAAGCCATTATCCAGCAGTATACGTCATTTGCTACAAGAAATCAATAGCCATTTATGTGCACTCGCTACATTGGGACGTCCCGTCGCTCATTTGGATGACCTGCCGAACTAGATAATTTTACCAAAGATCGACCCGGAAACACTTAACAAATGGAAAGATGAAGGACCAGCAGATAGATTGCCAAGCTTCAAAGAGCAATCCAAATTTCTTACGAAGAGGCGTTACACTAACTGAGGACATTTCACAGGCTATGCATTCTAAGCCAAGTAAGAATTCTAACCCTAAAAGTTTAATAGTGTAGTTCGCAAGAAAAGCGGCCATTTTATACCACAATGTTATCAGTTTACAAATGTACCCCTCATTCAAAAACAAGAATTTGTACGTACTAATAATTTATGCGTAAACTGCCTAAAGCCTAATAATACACATCATAATTGTTATTACCTGAAATTCCGAACATGCAACAATTTTCACCACACTTTATTCTATGACCACAACCAGCCTAGTTCATCGCATCCAATAAAATCTACTGCGTGCCCAACTACAAACAATATTAATGGTCAAAGTTCACAAAGTTTTCACATTCTTAGCCTTACTGTAGTCCAACGCGATAACGCTGTTGATTCCATAAACACTATTCTGGCCACTGCAGTTACAAATCTAATGAATAAGCACAACTCTCCAGTGCCCTGCCGTGTTTTGCTTGATTCTGCTTCTCACCTCTGCCTTGTCACGGAGCGATTCGAGCGACCTCCTTGGAACGCGCCGAAAGGGCACAGAGACTTCTGTTTACGGAATTGGTACAAGTCCATTACACTGCCGACATTAAGTCAGCCTTATTATAAAATCGCGCCTTAACGGATATGTCGACACTGTGGAAGCCTTAAATGTGAATCGATTAGCAGATTGCCTATCCGATGTCCCAATTAACATATCGAATTGGCCGATTCCTGTTAACATTTTTTTGGCGGATTTGCAAAACCTGGTTCTATAGATCTGTTAACTGGAGCGTAGCAATTCTTTGGGCTTCTATCGATAGGTCAAATTGAATTAAGTAATCAGTTTCCTACGTTGCACAACACCGTTTTTGGTTGGATTGTGTCCGGTAGCTTTGCTCAGAAAAATAACAACACAAAATTTGCATGCACTACTTTATTGCGCGAATCACAACATATCACAAGCTTAAATAACATTTTAAAATTATTCTTGGAAGTTGAAAACCATGAGGCTAAGGAACAAGTTCTACCAAAATTTAACAACCTTGCGAAAATCACTTTTCTAAAAATGTTCGACGATTGAAACGCGGTAACATTGAAGTAAGACTGCCATTTAAGAATGACCCGCTTGATGGTACGACAGATTTCTAAGTCAAGAAGGAAAATTAAATAAAACTCACAATCTTGCAGAGCAGTAAATAAACGGCCAAACCTGACTCCAGTTGTCTGCACTACTTCATTCCCCACCACTGTATTGCAAAACCAGGAAGCTCTTCCACTAAATTAAGAGTGGTATTTGATGCCAATGCAAAAAGCTCAAACGGAATCAGCCTTAACGAAATCTTATATGTCGGCCCGGTGTAACAATCGGATTTGTTTTGATTGGTGGTCAAATTCAGATCTCATCGATACGTGTTTAACAGGAACAAGAAAGGTTTTCAATTGGGGCAAGAATTTTAAAATCCGATTTTCACGTAGCTGATGTCCTAATGGGAGCTGCCACATTAGAAGAACTCTAAGTAATTAAAATGCAGTTGACGTCAATTTTAGCTAGTGCTGCTATAGAGCTTATAAGAGATATTGCAAGATACGTCCCTTCAAGATAGAGATCCCCTTTTGCAAATAAGAGAACATGATGTGGTGAAAACGCTCGGTCTGCTTTGAGTTTCTAAAATTGATACATTTTTTTATACCGTCAATAAACAAGATGACACCAAAGTAACAAAAAGGACAGTTTCATCGGACATCGCAAGATTGTATGATCCATTGGGCTTAATAATCGTAATCGTATCCGCCAAGATATTTATGCAAATTCTATGGAAAGAAGAATTTGATTGGGACGAAGCACTTCCAGTGATATCATCAAACGTAGATAACATTTAGGCGTCAACTCATGGACTTAAGCAAACTAAAAATTAAAAGACGTGTTTTAATGTGTGACATTGAGCAGGCACAATTACACGCGTTCTCAGATAGCTCTGAGAGGGCTTTTGGAGCCTGTATTTATGTGCTATCAATACAACATGATGGACGAATTATTGTGCGGTTACTGTGTGCAAAGCCGAAGGTTACCCCGGTAAGAAATATAGGTTTACCACGATTGAAGCTTTGCGCAGCGCATTTGATGGTTCAACTCGTTAAAAGTGTCAGACATCTTTTTTCAGGATGGACTTGAGAGTGTCCACTGTTGGACGAATTCATATATTGTAATAGAATTGTTATCATCGGAGTCTCATCGCTTGTTAACATTTGTCGCAAATCGAGTGGCAGCTATCCAAGGCTTATCCTCGGTCGAACAGTGGCAGCACGTCAGCACAAACGACAACCCTGCAGACATAGTGTCAATGGGAGCTGCTCCAAGTGGGTTGAGCGATTCAACACTCTGGTTCTCTGGGCCCAAATTTTTGGCGTTGTCTCGTGAGAATTGGCCATGCAAAAAACCTATTTTGAGCGTAAATGAGAACTTTCTCGAAAGAAAACCAATCAGAAACACATTTTCGATACAAAAGAAATTGATTTTATTAACACTCTTAAACACAAATTTAACTATCTAAGCATTGTGAAAACTACTGCTTACACGTTAAGATTTTGTTACAATGCGACTACATTGGCAAGAGGAAAACCAAAACAAATTGGAGAATTGACAGCATCAGAAATGGATTGAGCTCTAGGCTCTAAGTTGTAAGTGAAAGTTGTTCAAGCTAGTCATTATGCAAATGTTATTGTATTGCTGGAAAAAGGGAAACCAATCCCTGCAAGATCACTTACCGTTTCACTAAGCCCATTTTGCCAAATAGTGCGGAGTTGCAATTTGAATCTAAGGATCCAATCTTTCTTCCAAATAAGCACATTTTTACAAAGACATTAATCGAAAACTTACATGAAAAATATAAACACATAGGAGTTCAAGGGCTTGTTGGAATAATTCGCCAAAAATACTGGCCAGTTCACGCAAAACTATTAGTTCGGCAAATCATTAGCAAATGCATCTTCCGTGCAAATTATTATTATTATTTTTTAAATCGTTGGTAGCGAGTCTAATGGCTGATGCAGTATTTCTTGTATCGTTTGCAAACTGAATATCTGCAAACTTTGCAGCAACGTAACAAGAGGATAATCTTCCTCCCTTGAAGCGGAAACTTAGAAGAGTATTTGAAGCTCATCCTTGAGCAGACAACGTTATTCGAGTAGTAACGCTGATGACAGCTAGCGGTACCACCAAACGAGCGTTTTCAACTGCATGCCAATTACCAGTTTTTGAAGGGCCTTAAGCTCTCAATATTGATTATGCTGATGACATAAAAATGTTCGATTTAAATAGTTCTACCATATGGTATCTTAAAAACGGGTTGAATCCGAACCCTTCTAAGTGCCAGCATATGTCATTTTCATGAAATCGTGTTCTGTCCAATTTTAATTATACTCTGCCCGGCACACAGTTTTAAAGATCTTGGTGTTTATTTTGATGCTAAAATGGAGTTTAATAAACACATTAACATTATCATCAGTAAATCCAACTCTTTGTTGGGATTTATAAAAAGGTAAGCAAAAGAGTTTAAGTTTGAACAACCTTCCTTGTATTTCATTCAAATAGAATTGAAGCAGTCCAACGTAAATTCATACGAGTTGCTTTGAGATGACCTCCATGGGGTGATGTACAAAATTACTATATCGTATTACACTTCTGCAGTTATTGACTCTGTCTCAGCGGTGAATTAATAATGACACGGTTTTCTTTTCTTATCCTATCCCATAGGGTTTTGATACATAGCTTGTAACAAATAATTGAGCTAGATATACCTCAAAATATATGGATCGATTAAGAATCGCTAGGTAAGTCGATTTAGCCATGTCTGTCAGTCTGTGTTCGCCCATCCGTCTGTCTGTATGTCACAAATTTTAAATAAATATCCCAAAACCGCGGCTTTATAGCAATGAAACAAAGAAAATGTCATTGCCATGACATATTGTTCAGAGAGTTTTTAAAAAAAAAACTTTTTCGCTTGGTTATGCTATGATGTAAGTTATACAAATTGTTTTTGTATGAAAAAGCCTCCAAAATGTGGGAGTGGGTTAGATTAATGTATAGAAGAAATATTCATATTATCATATCCAATGATTTTGCATCAAATTTTTTTTCGAAATCTTTAAAATTCAACCGCAAAACGTTTTTGGCCTAAGACTTCGTTTTTATGAAAATGAGGCAAGGCAGTTGCCAGCTCAAAAACTGGTGACGTGCGGACGGACAGACATGGCTAAATCGACTCAACTATCGTAACTTAGTCGATCCATATATTTAAAGCTATATCTAGCTTAATTATTTCCCTATGTTACAACATGTGTATCAGAACTAATATGGTTTATACCCTATGGGATAGGGTATAAACATTAGACGCCATAACAATTATTAAATTAATTTAAACATTTCTTCCATAGCCCATTTTAACCAAAGCCCAATTTTTTCGTGGGATTTCTTACAAAAACCTTTTGTTTACCCTACGCAAGGCATATCCATAGAACGAATTTGTCGTACCATCAAACGTTCTGATTACTGTCTGAATAATATTGTGTTCATGTCGTTTTCTGTATACCTTTATAGCTACGCCAACTCGTTGGAGATCTTCAATTTAAAGATGGAATGGGACGAATTGTAGCCTTTTCATTGCTTTATACCTTTACACATACGGGTATATTGATTTGATACATAGTTTTCAACACAGAGAAATAATTTAGCTAGATATGCTTTAAAGTCTGGCACATGCCTCCTCTTTAAAAAAAAAACGTAATTTTTGGCCAAACCGTAAACAAATTTGATTTATTATTTCTGAGCAACATATCGAGACAATCCAGCTTTCTTTATTTCGCCACTCTCACTGTTTGGGGGGTTTTAAGTATAAAACCTTTATCGGGAAAGTTTAAAAATATTCTAAAAATATTTTGATGCAAAGCATTGGCTATTATAATATAAACATTTCGTTTATACCATTCGTATACCCTACCCCATACTATATGCAGGACAAAAAAGTTGTTTTTGTCGAACCATACAATATTTGATTTTCGAACCTTAAATTTTGATATAGAAAGTTTCAAAAATATATATAGACCCTCTATCAGACAAAGCAGAACGTGGTTCAAAATTTTGGGAATCCGCATACTGCCACGCCCGCTTTTTAGAAAAATATTGTTTTTGGACAAACAGTAAGGAATTTCAAAAAAGGGTACTGAAGAACTTATGTAGAAACTCTTAACATCTATATTTCGTGTATATACATTTTTTTGGGGCATTTTTAGTAAAAACTGTTTTTGTCCAAATTTTAAAGAAATTCGAAAAAAAAATTATGCAAATACTTCCCTTACGATAATATAGAAATTTTGTTTATAGATCATTATTGTAGTATTGCAATAGAAATACGTTATTTTTTGTCGAATCACAAAAGATTTTGATAAAATGTCTGAAAAATATATTTTGAAAATTTGTTTTTTCATATTCCATATTCTAGATGGGATAGTGTATTAAATGATGAAATGTTTTATTTTTATTTGATTCTGGCACGAAGAATAATGTTTGTTGAGCTGGGATGTTTGGAAAGAGTGCAAGACAACCCGCGTCCGTCGCAGAGCGTGCCGTGCACTTCTCTCTAGCATCAGGTTGCCTCCTTGGCCAACCTAGACTCACAACAGTAATGTTGATGTTTTTTTGGGAATATCGTAGCTCTTAAAATACTTTAAAATTTTTGAATACCTTGTCGCTGTGTTTCGTAACTAATTACTTATCACCACTAGGAGATAATATAATGGGTGATCCAAGTAGAGATACTTTTTTCAATAGCCTTTTTTGGCAGGCATGTTATTTTTGTTTAGTATTGTTTGGCATTTCATAATGGAAAGACTTACGCGTGAACAACGTTTACAAATTGTTCAACTTTTTTATGAAAATTCACGTTCTGTGAGGAATGTGTTTCGTGCACTTCGCTCAACTTATGGTCAACATAATCGGCCTACTGAGCGTACTATTCGCAACACCATCACCGGCCGGTCGATTGGCCACCAAGATCGTGTGATATCACACCGTTAGACTTTTTCCTGTTGGGATATGTAAAGTCAAAAGCTTATGCCGACAAACCCGCTTCGATTCAGGCCTTGGAGGAAAACGCGTGTCATTCGCCAGTTACCAGTTGAAATGCTCTAACGAGTGATCGAAAATTGGACTCAACGGATGGACCATCTGCGACGTAGCAACGGCCAACATTTGATAGACATAATTTTCAAAAAATAAATGCCAAAGAATGTTCTTTCAAATGATAATAAACATTCTCCATTAAATTTGAATTTTCTGTGTTTTTTTCTTTAAAAAAAGTAGGGAACCCCGAAATGGATAACCCTTTACATGTACAAGGTCATTTCATAAGCATATCGGCGCTTTTTTTTTATAAAATATGATTTACTGTCAATAAAGATGGATATATTTCGTAACCACTTTATATGATAATTACTACGAGAGACACTGAATTGAATCGTCTATACGGATTGTTCATAAATGGACGTAGGCTTAAGAACGGTAGAGTTCTGTGAAATATTTAAACTAAACATCACATTACAGTCGGAAAATGTGGTAGCAGCAGAGGCAGCTAGAGCAGCTACAATGTGGGCGATACTACAACATGTTGTTGATGATAAGGAAATTCTTTGTCGTTTCAAGCATTTGCGTATATAGAGACAATTAATCTCATTACAACAAACCAACTTCAATCGATTAGATCGAGCTAATGTTCGTTGAGCCACAGGTTTACATCGCACTGTAGCGATACTTATGTAAGTCATATTTGTCTTACTCCAAGCACAATAAACCGTATAAGGTACAAACACTTCAAGGAATGTGACAACAACCCTTACTTTCGACGAGCTGATATTGCATGGGTTTGTCTCTAACATATTGTAACATAAACCATTACCATCGAAATTATAATTGCAATTCGTTTCCACTTGGAATCAGATAAATCTCGGTGTAGCCAGAAATAAAACAATGGAACTGTGCCAAGATGTAAAATTGATATCCTTTACGAATATTTCATGAAACACTTGGCATCTGTGTGTCCCTGATGTTTTCTTCTCTGTTGCCTTGCAAATAAAGATCTTTGTTAGTCCTTCCTTCCTTTTAGATAAATGTATAATAAAATTACTTTTTCATGTAAAAGGTACCTTCATTTTTCATTCACCTGCATGTACACCTGTTACGGCAAGGAAATAATAGGATATGCTTGTGTGTAAAACGGATATATAAAATATTTGAAACATAGCGTGACGATACATCGTATGTATGAAAGGATTTAATTTTAAAGAAATGCTTACGATGTCATTACTCATTGTATATATTGCATATTGCTATTTTGTATGCAGATTGCAGATGTAGAAAGCCTTCATAATATTTTAAAGAAACACAATCAGTCTCAAAGTTAAGAACTGAATTCAATTACAACGACCAATTTCAATGTGTATGATTTTGGTATTTAGGTACTTCAAAAATATAATATACATATAATAAAATTGTTGGTTTGGTACATACTGCCGACTGTTTAATCCTTAATCCATTTTATCCAATTCCGTTGAAACAAATATTGCCTGGATAGTCTGTCGTTTGCTTTTAATTTTCGCATATAACCTATACAATATCCGTAACTGAAGTAGGTGTAAAAAATGAGGTTATTGTAAAGGCGAGGAATTCCATATTTGATCATCTATAGAATCTATATTTAGAACCCAAAAAAGGCTTTATATATTGTACATTTAAAAACAATTCGCCACAATGAAGGGAATTAACGACTATTTCGAACAGGAAATAACAGAACATTCTCGTATTAAATATATACCAGTGGCGTTTCGTGGATTATATAGATGATTGTGTAATACATGAAAATTGAACGAATTCAGAAATCACAAGGTTTAACACATGAGCATTTAATTGGATATTTATATTTATTTAAAGAATTATTTAATACTAAGTCGGCACTCCATTGTATGGACCACACATTACAGGAGCACCATCATAGGTCAGAGCAACAAGTTTTGCATCAATATTAATTAAAATAAAACTTCGACTTTTGTAATTACAATAGCACTTTGGTCATATCTTATACCTATCAAACAATTTATAAAAATGTTTTTCACACTCACCGTTTTCCTTACTGTAATGCTGTGTTTTTAGAGAAATGTCTGCAGTTTCGTCAAATTACACTGCGACATACACGGTTTCCTTAATCTCTCTTTTAATCCCCTTATCATTACCAATTGCTTTAATAAAGTCAATATACCCGTTCTAATAAAGATATATTAGTTTTGATACATAGCTTGTAACATAGAGAAATAATTTCGCTAGGTATACCTCAAAGTAGATGGATATGTTATGATAATGACATTTTCTATATTTGATCGCCATTTTGGGTATATTTGTTATAAGGATGGGATGGGATAGGGTCCAAAACAATCGACACACTGCATTGTAGCTTTCTCATATCTTTTTGAATAGTTTTCTGCAAAAAGTTTTCACTTAAAAACGCTGTTTCTTGATTGTTTTTAGCTGTATATTTGCATAAGTCCTTTAAATTGACTTTATTTTAGGATGGCATAGATTCTTCGAGATCGTTTATTACAACCGATGAAACGACAAAACAACATATGCGAAGGCTACAATCCACTGTGCGGATCGTTTTATACCCTATCCAATTCCATATTTCAAATTAATATCCTTTATATGTGGATTTTATTACAAAGGTATATTAAAATTCGAATTGTTGCAACATATTGTCCAGATAGTTTATCAAAATCTTGTATGGTACGATCAAAAACAACGCTTTTCTCCTGCATATGGTATGGCGTAGGATATAAAAATGATTTTTGTATGAAAATGCCACCAAAAAGTGAGCGTGGGTAAAAATGATATATGTAAGAAATGTTTGTATTACCAAAACCAATTATTTTGCATCAACTTTTTTTTTGAAATGCTTACGATTCTACCGAAGAATGTTTTTTTACGGAAAACTCGCCCACAAAGTGGGCGTGGACAAATTTTTTGTAAAGACGAAATACAGGCATAATGACTCTCTGGATATCTTATTCAGCCACTTTTTCAAAATCTCTTACTGTGTGGATCGTTTTGTACCCTATCCCATCCCATCCTTAAGACAAATATCCCCAAAATGTCGGGTTTATGGCTATGAAATATGGAAAATGTCATTATCATAACATATTATTCAGACTGTTTATCAAAATCATTTGTGGTTCGAAACTATGTATTATGTTACAAACTATGTATTAAAACTAATACACCCCTATGGGATAGAGTATAAACATATAAGAAGGCTCCAATCCACTGTGTGGATTTTATACCCTATCCTTTCTCATCCTTATTAGTAATATACCCAAAATGCCGGCTTTATTGCGACGGAATATAGAAAATGCCTTTTTCAGAACATATTGTTTAGACAGTTTATCAACATCATTTATGGTTCGACCAAAAGCAATGATTTTCGCCTGGTTATGCTATGAAGTAGTATATACAAAAGATGGATTTTAAAAACTTTTACACTTAAAGGCGATGAAGAACAGAAAATGTCATTGTCATAACATATTGTTCAGACAGTTTATTAAAATCTTACATGGTTCGACTAAAAACAATGATTTTCGCCTGGTTATGCTATGAGGTACTGTATAGAAATGGATTTTGTATGAAAACGCCTCCAAAAAGTGGGCGAGGGTTAAAATAAGTTATAGAAGAAATATTCATAATAACAGAACCAAAAGTTTTGCATCAACATTTTTTTCGAAATGTTCAAACTTTTACCAAACTTTTTTTTTTATTGAAAACGCCTTAAAAAAAGTGGGCGCGGAAAAAACTTTTTATGGGCGAGATATAAACATGAGGATTGTCTCGATATCTTGCGCAGACACTTTTTCAATATCTCTAATGGTTTGAAATTGTGAAAACCTATAAATATCTCGGGGTGACAATAGCTAGTAATCTTAGTATGGAACCACATTTAAAGGAAAGACTAATAAAAGCTAAAAGTGCCATATCGGCTACATGGAAAAAATGTTTTTCAAATCAACTAATTGACCACAGCGTAAAATACAAGGTCTTTCAAGCTGTATCAGAATCTGTTATGATGTACGCAGCGCAGTCTTGGGGATATTGTCAATGTGAAACAGTAGAGAAACTCCTTAGATACTACATAAAACGATGCTTTAACTTACCAAGCACAACACCAAACTATATGAGTAATATCGAAACAGGACTATCACCGCTTTTCATTAAATCATTGAAATTGCATGTAGATTATGTAATTAAAGTTTTAGAACTGTCGGACGATAGACTTCCAAAAATAATTGCCAAGAAGGTAATAGAAAGAAATACGCTCTGGTATAAAAAACTCGAGGAGCTAGCAACATACTGCAGTTTCGAATGCAATTTAGCTTATGGAAATGAAAGATACCAAAAGGATGTGATTGGCAATCTTATTGCCAAAGTAGATGAACAATACAGCGCGGATTGCGTAAATATGGCTTCATCATCCGTTCACCGAGCTACATACAGCGTTTTAAAACACAATCTGTCTGAAAAAAATTACTTCCACAATGACAACAGCAATGAACTGATTTCGGCTCTCTTTAAGATGAGAGGCGAACTAATACGACTCAATTATATCCCACATCGTCCAGATCTACCAATTTATTGTAGTCTTTGCAACTTATCCGCGAGAGAAGACGTTTTACATTTTATAGGAAGATGCCCCATCCTTAAAGAAATAAGAAGATATTTTCTAGGAAACGACGTAAAATCTCAGGAAGAAATTATAGCCTACCTAAACTGCGAAAGCGATGTAAAACAACTCTATTATTTCTATAAAGATGCAACTAATTACCGTTGTAAAATTATATCTGAGAACTTTTAACTTTTTAGTATGTTTTGCTTTTTATATATTTTTTCAATCTTTTTAAATTCAAGAATATGATATACATTAAAACAAACTTGTTATTAAATGTTTAATCTCATGTCAATCAGGCAGACGGCAAAGCCATGCTTAATGATTTTTGTAACATAAATTATTTGTATTATAAACATGAAAACAATAAATCTAAATCTAATCTAAAATCTAATCTAATCTAATGGTTTGGCCTAAAACTTTTTTTTTTTTCCAAAAAGTGGGCGTGGCATTGCGCGGATTTCAAAAATTCTTACACTGGTTCTGCTTCGTAGGATATAGAGTCTGTATACCAAATTACAAAACTCCACTCCAAAAATCCACTGTGTGGATCGTTTTGTACCCTATCCCATCCCATACTTAAGACAAATATCCCCAAAATGTCGGGTTTATGGCTATGAAATATGGAAAATGTCATTGTCATAACATATTATTCAGACTGTTTATCAAAATCATTTATGGTTCGAAACTATGTATTATGTTACAAACTATGTATTAAAACTAATATACCCCTATGGGATAGAGTATAAACATATAAGAAGGCTCCAATCCACTGTGTAGATTTTATACGCTATCCCTTCCCATCCTTATTAGTAATATACCCAAAATGCCGGCTTTATGGTGACGGAATATAGAAAATGCCTTTTTCAGAACATATTGTTTAGACAGTTTATCAACATCATTCATGGTTCGACCAAAAGCAATGATTTTCGCCTGGATATGCTATGAAGTAGTACATACAAAAGATGGATTTTAAAAACTTTTACACTTTAAGGCGATGAAGAACTGAAAATGTCATTGTCATTGTTTATCTGAGGGACTGCGAGAGTTTGCGGACGAAATAATACGCGCTTTAATGTTTTAAAAATAACTTTATTAGGCGGTAGGGTTATGTAGTACTTGTGCTCAGCAAAAAGGTTACAAACGGAAGAGACCAAAAGTTATGGCGGGGCCGGTTTTATAACAATTACTTAATTGAAACTAACTTCAGGGTGAAGAAAACGCCCTCTAGTTTTCAGGTACAATTTTAGGTGTGGATTACATTAAGTGCGGTTACATTATATCAATTGAATCTAACTTGAACAGTCATAACATATTGTTCAGACAGTTTATTAAAATCTTACATGGTTCGACAAAAAACAATGATTTTCGCCTGGTTATGCTATGAGGTAATGTATAAAAATGGATTTTGTATGAAAACGCCACCAAAAAGTGGGCGAGGGTTAAAATAATTTATAGAAGAAATATTCATAATAACAGAACCAATAGTTTTGCATCAACATTTTTTTCGAAATGTTCAAAATTTTACCGAAAATTTTTTTTTTATTGAAAACGCCCCAAAAAAGTGGGCGCGGAAAAAACTTTTTATGGGCGAGATATAAACATGAGGATTGTCTCGATATCTTGCGTAGACACTTTTTCAATATCTCTAATGGTTTGGCCTAAAACTTATTTTTTCCAAAAAGTGGGCGTGGCATTGCGCGGATTTCAAAAATTCTTCGCGGATTTAAAAAATTCTTACACTGGTTCTGCTTCGTCGGATAGAGAGTCTGTATACCAAATTTCAAAACTCTAGCTCAAAATTAAAGGTCCAAAAATCGGTGACACACAGACGGACGGACGGACAGACAGACATGGCTTAATCGACCTAGCTAGCGATTCTGAATCGATCCATATACTTTTAGGAATGTATAGAAAAATTATTTCACTATTTTACAAACTTAATGTCAAAACTAATATACCCCTATGGGACAGGGTATAAGAACATATTAGAAGGCTACAATCCACCTTGTGGATCTTTTTATACCCTATCCCATCCCAATATTAAAACAAATATCCTCAAAATATCGGCTCTTTGGCGATGAAATAAGGAAAATGTCATTGTGAGAACATATTGTTCGGACAGTTTATCAAAATCATTTATGGTTCCACAAAAAAACATAGTTTTTCGCCTGGTTATGTTATGAGGTAGTGTATGGAAATGGTTTTTGTATGAAAATGCCTCTTAAAAGTGGGCGTGGGTTTAAATGATATTTGAAAGAGCTGATTATATTAATAAAACAAATGATTTTGCATCAATTTTTTTTCGAAATGTTTAAAATTTTAATAAAAAACGTTTTTTACTATAAACGCCTATAAACAAATTGCGTGGCCAAAAACTTTGTCAAACCAAAATGCAGAAATTAAGATTGTTTTTCAGATATTTTTTCAAAATCTCTAACGGTTTGGCCTGAAACTACGTTTTTCTGAAAAGGGGGCGTTGCAGTGGGCGGCTTTCAAAAATGTTTACACTTGTTCTGCTGGGAGCAACAACTGGTGACGTACGGACGGACGGACGCACAGACATGGCTAAATCTTGCCACACTATACCTATTATAACTTAAAAAAAATCATTTGAAGTTTTTCAAATGCAGGGAAACATTCCAAACTTATATAAAAAGACAAGTAATCGATTTTTTAGCAAGCATGCATTTTATGTCAGTAAACCAATATGCTCCGTATTTCCATCCATTTTGGAGTCTATTGGCAAAGGAAAATCAATAAGCAAGCAAGCACGAGCGATTATCATCAAGGTTTTAAAACATGAGATGGAAAAGGCCGAAACACATTTGAGCGGTCAGAGCTGTTATTAAAGAAAAATCCAAAATAATAGGAGTATCTACAAGCTAAGTAAGGCGGATTTTTAAGCAATATGAAAGAAGCGGTACAGTCAACAGTCAAAAAAAGTACCTCACAATCATTACGTCACCGGACTGGACAACTTTGACATCAGCGTAATAAAAAGAATAATAAACAATTTTCATAAAGAAGAAAAAAATGATTATTACCCTAAATTCTCTAAATCAACGAATAACTTCGGATTTGCAGATCGTTCGATTGTGTTTGGCATAGTGGCCTCTTCCATTAATTGTTAAATGTACGTTTTTCTCCTTTTCTTTCAGAATTGCCCAAAGTTTTGTAACAGGTCGTTATTTTAAAGTTAATGTGAATGGTTGTGTTTCAAATTTGGTTAATTTTTATGCTGGTGTACCCCAACGTTCTGTCCGACGACACAGCAATATTTTCGTGTTATGAGTTCGGTCTTAATATAGAGACGAATTTGAAAAATGCGCTTAATATTCTTCAGAGGTAATAATTCAAGCAATCTTTTTCACTCGAAAAAGAAAACCTTGTTTTCTACCGGCTAACCAGTTAGTTATTAATGGTGCTTCAATTACTTGGAAATCATGTGTTAAGTACTTGGGGATGTATCTTGTATCACAAACACTTACTAAAATTAATATAACTATCATTTTTATCACATGAAAACAAAATTATAATTCATAAAACTATTTTCAAGCAATTTTAGTGTATGGCTGTCAGGTTTGGGGAAGTTGTGCAAAATGCCACATTAAGAATTACAAATAGCACAAAACAAATTTATATAAATGATGCTGAATCTTCCTTGGCATTGTTCTACGCAAGATCTGTATATAGTAGCTAATGTTGATTTGGCCTCCTTCAGAATATGCAAACTTAATACCACTTTTATGATCAGATGAAAATCCACTAATAAACCAGTTATAATTGCATTAACACTTTTGAACCAGATGATGTTAATTTTCTTACCTTCATATTCATTTATTTGTTATTTATTTATTATTCGGTATTTGTTTTTTTTTCTCCTATTATGGTGTTTTTTATTTATATATTATTTGTTATTAATTATACGTTATTTATATGTTATTTATTTCTTATTAATTATTCATTATTTGTTTTATTGAATATTAATGATATTTGTTATTTGTTATTTATATAAATATGATATAACTATGAATATAAGTTAACACGACCGCATAGGCGCCACCCGAAACCTGTATCGACATGAACAAACCTGTTCTCAGATGAGTCAGCATTCTATTGGCTGGGGCATTTACCCCGATGCACGCGCGAGGTAATGGACACCGAATTGAATGCACGCGCATTGCAAGAAATAACGGATCAGCACAAATTTGTGGGAACCAAGGCTGATGGAAGGAGAGTTGGTTTAGGGTTTATTAAATTATTGTTAGTCTAGATTTGGAACTCATCCTGTACGGTCGGAATAAACGTATCTTTTATAACGTGTTAATAAGTTTGTTTTATTGTAAGTCGAACCGTAAGTCCCGCCCCTCGGCGGGCGTTCGCATTTTTTTAGAGTCCTCCTAAGGGATATCTTTAACTGGCGCCCGAGCAGGGACTGGTTTAAATTCGTATCCTTCCTCTCCGTGCGAATTGTTGTGTCCTTTAATACAGGACAGGAGATTAGAAAGCTCTACTGAGCTCATATTGCTGTACCCATGGGAACACAGTAATCCTTCTAATTCTCCAAGCAACAAATACTATTGAATCCATGGGAACACAATGGTCATCGTCGAAGGACAGGATACGGATAAGAAGTTGATTGTGCCACGAGTAGGTCCTTGCAATTATAAACGCTTGAGACTAAAATGGATTAACACAACTCTTCAAAAACCAGTTTCTTAGAACCATAATTAATGTCATATTTTTTTCATTATTACAGTGAAAAAATATAAAATTATTTCAACGCATAAGAAATTAATTAATCCAGCCGACAATACAAAAAATGAAACTACTTCTGTGAGTATGTGTGAAGTGTGAAGCCAGAAGCGTGAAGAAAATCAAGAATACAAAAAAAAATAAATTTAAGAAATCAAATCTAGTGTGAAATCAAGGAATTCACAGTTTAATTAAAAATCCGAATCGTAATAAGAGAAAAACATCAAAAAAGTGTTAACAAACGAAAAAAGAAAAACTTTAAAAAATAAAGGTCGATAATAAAGGAAAAAATAATTTAGAACACTTAAAGTACGAATTCAGCGATTAAATATTCATCAACCAAAAAGGAACGTGGGAAGCTGTGAAGTGCAAACTAATTCAAAAATTAAAAATTCATCATAAAAAAGGAAAGTGAGAAGCCGAGTAAGCCGAGTAGCAGTGTAGCAGAGATCCTGCCTAATTTAGAATTCAGCTGACGCTGTTTTAATATAAAACCAAAAAACTAGTGCATTCATACACCCCAAATTGTAAAAAAAATATATAAATATTTCATACTTATTTACACATTCAAATTTAAAAAAAATATATATATTATATAAAATGGACGTTCTTGCGCAAAAGATGACTGAAATGACTGGGACAGTAAATAATATACTGGCCCAGTTGAAAGATATGGACGGACGATTGAAAGCAATCGAACGAAACGACCACATTGAAACTAATGTCGGTGGTCTTGGTAGCTTGCCCTTCGCGAACCACGAACGGAGGACGACTTAAAGCAAATAAGCCGTCTTCCTGATTGTGTAAAAGAACTACGTACATTTGAGGGCGATCCTACGCAATATATTTCGTGGATACATAACGTAGAGGGTATCCTCAAAGATTTTAGTATCGTTAGAGACAAACCCATTTATCGTGCGATATTGCAGCATATAAGGCAGAAAATACGAGGAAAAGCCGATTCTGCTCTTGTATCCTACAATATTTTCGACGACGATTGGGAGGATATAAAACGAATAATGTCCTTGCATTATGCGGACAAACGCGACATTAGGACTCTTGAGCATCAGCTCAACCAACTTTCACGAAAGGGATCGAGATTGGACGAGTTATATGCAAATGTAAACCACCAATTTTCTCTTATTATTAATAAGATAAAGACAGAAACTTATACGCAAGAAACTGTCTGCGCGTTAGTTGAAACGTACCGCAATCGCGCGCTTGACGTTTTTATAAGAGGCCTTAACGGTGATCTGTCTAGGATTCTCATTGTCCAAAAAACAAAAACTCTTCCAGAAGCTTATGCTTCATGCTTGGAGATTCAAAATTTGAATTTCCGCAACCACACCATTCATGTGACAAATTCAACGAATACGGTGAGAGGGGCTCAACCAGTCATTCAAAAGAGAAATAAGGCCTCATCTTCCCCCATTGAGGCCTTTTCACAGACCATTCCCCAATCGTTTTGCTTACTCTCCCAATGATACACCCCCTAGGCCGAGTGGTCCAAAACCACATGAAAAGATGGATGTAGACCGCTCAATACAAACAAGATACACACGGATCACCAACCTCTTACATTTGCCCTGGGAAACAGGAACTTCAATGCGAAGTTAAAAAGGTGGAAAGCACGAACAGAGGAATACAACTATGAACTGATTTACAAGCCTGGTAAATCTAACATAGTTGCAGATGCTCTATCCAGACTTAAAACCGAGGTAAATCATTTATCGGGATCCGAGTCAATAGAATCAGCGCATTCTGTCAATGCAGTGGACAATGGTTCGATCACCAGTACAGCTAGTGAAGGCCGCGAAGGTGAGTTAGTAAGTTCAATGACTGCCACAGCCAGCGAGCAACGGTCATCAATAGGTACAGCCCATAGTGCTGATCAGGATAGCACTGACCTGATACCCCATGTGGAGGCCCCAATCAATGTGTTTCGCAACCAAATTTTCATAAAAATAGGAAAAGGGCTTGAAATCTATGAGAACCCTCATCCTGGCTATGCACGCCACTACATCGCATTGGAAAACCCGACCAAGGAGGACCTTGCACGTGTTCTCAAAGAAAAATTGAGACCCAATATCCTGAACGGAATTAAGATACCGGAATCACACTTGACCTTGCTCCAAGAAACTTTCTAGAAAATTTCGTCACCTACAAATTGCGAATTACGCAGAGGGTTGTGGAAGACATTAACGACGAAAACCGTGCAGCCACGCTTATCATGGAAGAGCACAAAAGAGCACACCGAAACGCCAGGGAAAATAAGGACCAACTTCTAGAGAAGTATTACTTCCCAAAAATGAACAGCCTCATAAAACAATTCACGAAAACTTGCGAGGTGTGCAAACTCAATAAGTATGATAGGCATCCTATTAGTCCTGAATTTCAGGCAACCCCTATCCCTTCATACCCCTGCGAGATCCTTCATTTGGATATTGTAGAGATCCAAAATGAGAAATTTATAAGTTGCGTTGATAAAGGGACAAAATAACCAAGATATTACACTACTTCACCGTTCCAAGAATACTTGTGACCGATAACGAAAGGAGTTTTCTGAGCCCTATAGTGCTAAACTTCATAAGCATGCTCGGTATTAAGCTCTATCGTACCCCAGTATATCGAAGTGAGGTCAACGGACAAGTCGAAAGGTTCCACTCGACGATACTTGAAATTTTCAGGTGTCTGAAAGTTGAGTATAAATCTTTGCGACTCAAAGAGTTAATAAATATAGCCGTTGACAGATACAACAACTCAATTCACTCTGTTAGCGGAAAGAAACCATCTGATATATTTTTTAATAGATATCAGAGAATAAACTATCAAAATTTAATAGACTTCCGAAGTAGAGTGAATAAGGAGTTGAAAGGAGAAATCGCGCGCAAAAAAAAGTCTGCCAATGTCAAACGTAATGAAAAAAGAACGAACCCAAAGTCATACGTAAAGGGCGGTATTGTTTACGCAAGAATTAAAGGCATTCAGGCTAAAAATAAACCTATCTTTCGAAAAGAAACAGTCGAGAAGAATAATAGAGTTACAATTACCACCGCTACTGGTAAAAAGGTCCATAAGACCCACATTAAAAATATATATAAAAAAAAAAAAGAGGGGGTGTATGCTAAACGCTTTGCACAAGTAACAAATCAATGCACCTATAATAAACCTGCAGAATAAGAAATAATTAGCATTTTAATTTTATGTTCAATAACATAATATAACGAAATTTGTAAAATTAATTTTATTAAAGAATGGGTTATTATTGAAAACAAATAATTTCTGACGATATTCTTTAAATTGCGCTCTGGCATCACATTAACGTAGTCACACACAGGTAAATGTTTATATGCCGAACCACAGAAACAATATTTGCGCATTTCCCACAGATTAATCTTCTTAGCCGCCGCTCAGGGCTTCCAAGTCTTCGATTACAAATCACCTTTAGTCTCTCTGAAGGAAGGCAAAGCATGGATCGTTGATGGCAGCTTTAAGCTAGTACATACAATCAATCTAGCGCAATTTGAGAATCTTTTAGATGGAATAACTAACACCATCTAAGTCAATACCAAGGATGTAGATAGAAGACTGATAGTTGAATATCATTTGCAACAAATAAGAGATCGCCTTAAGTTACTTAAAGGTAAACCAGCGAGAATGACGAGATCAATCGACTGGATTGGATCGGCCTGGAAGTGGGTGGCCGGCAACCCTGATGCTGCCGATTGGAACCAGATCCTACAAAGTGAAGAAACCATTATCGAAAATAACAACCAACAGTACAAGATAAATGAAAAGCTATTGGGTGTCACAAACGACATAACTCAGAAGATCAACTTAATGATGGACCGGTTTGAGAACGGGATTAAGGACACGATTGCAGGAAAAATCGAGCAAGATTTTTTAGATGAGATTCTTGTCATCAAGGGAGAATTAAGCGAGGTTGTCCGAGCCTGTCAAATGGCTAAAAATGGTTTAGTCAACACGAATCTTTTAGACACAGAGGAGATTAATAAGATCATCGATGAGTTGGAAACGCTACCGTATGCTAACGAAATAGAAGCAGTCGAATATGGCAAACCATCTATATTTACGAATGTTTCAATGCTGCTATATATCCTTTCAATGCCAAAAGTAGGATTGGAGGATTACAATCTACTAGTAACAAGGCCATCGATAAACGACGGAAAACAAATCGACCTAAAATTTCGAAAAGTATTGGTGAACCATAGGAACACATACGGCATCGTCGCCAATTGTCTTTCCATAGGTAACTCAACGATCTGCGAAGACAAAGCACTGGAAAAAATTCCTGAAGATGACTGCGTCGCCAAACTGCTAAAGGGTGGGTACATGTACCTTTCGGACAAACACGGAAGAGGTCATTGAGCTCATCAAAGAGGACACCATTTTTATTACCAATTTCAAGGGTCAATTAATCTCTAACAATGTATCAAGATCTCTTTCAGGCACTTACATTATCCAGATTTATAATGAGACTATAAGTCTGAATGACAGGATGTTCACAAGCTCTGTTGCTACAGCACTTCAGGTTCTTCCTCCTGCACTGGCAAACATCACTACGCAAAAGCACGAGATTGACCTCGGATTCGTACATGGCATCAGCGTAGAGAACGTTAGACGCCTAGGTAATCTTAACCAAAAAATAGATATTTCTGTAATTACAGATGCTGCAATCTTCATATTGATGGCATCCTTTGTTACCATTATCTGGCGGAAGATCTACGCAAAACCGGACATACCGACAATATCGTCCACTTACTTACCACACAATCCAGTCTAATCCTGAAAGGACCTAAGATCTACGAGGCGTAGATTTTCAAAGGGGGAGGAGTTAACACTTAAAAAATTGTGTTAAAAAAAATTGAACCCGCACGAATTAATAATTCGTGCACCACTGGGTTGGAATAAAACTCCAAGATACGTTATAAAACGGATGTCTTTATTACACCACTCGCCGACTAGAACTAGCTACAATATTTCTTAATACCTAAAACCTAACTTCGCTTGACCTTGGTTCCCACGCAGACCCATTGCCGTAATCTCGCACCTGGAGTGCGCAAGTTGACACCGTTCGCCGTGAAGCGCATAACGGTTGCGCGTGTATGAATAAATTGCAGCGCAATCATTTTTTTATCGTCAGGTGAATACCCGATCGTGTTAACTGCCGCCCCCTTAAGTATATGCGTCCCGCAGATCTATCACTAAGCATGTGGAACAGGTTAGGTTACCGCCAGGTTGTTTAACTTCCTCTGAGCGTGGAGCTGGGCGGGGAGTTCGTTTCCGGTGAAAGGCCAGGCGAAGTTCCGGGATGTTGACCTTTCTTTAAGTATAAGTACTTTGTTAAGTAAGTCGTGTCTTAGTCCTTCCTCTTCTTCCCCTTGTACGGCATTATTATAGCCATCAATCATTCTGTTAATTTTGTTCATAACCTCGTGCGTCGCGTCGAAGAGTCTTTCGTTAATTTTGTATTGGTCGTTATTGTTGTCTATTATGTCTGCTTGCGCTTGTAAGAGTTTGTCCCAGTCAGTTGCATCGGGGGAACCTGCTAGCCATTTCCAAGCGCTACCTATCCAGTCGATAGATCGAGCCCGTCTCACCTTTGGTTCACCAAGTTCCCTTAGCCGAACCTTTACTTGGTTCAGATGAAAGGTTAGTACCAGCAGCGTTTCCTGATCTGCCACATGCTTTGCAGCCAGCTGTTCGGAACGTTCAATGAGAGCGCTAAATTTGTTTAGGTCAATGACATGGATTAGCTTGAAGTAGCCATTTATCACCCAGGCGTTGCCCTACTTAATGGTCACGATTGGTGATTTGTATTTGTACTCGAAAATGAGCAGGGGCTGCACAGGAACCAAGAAAGCTAAACTGTAATATAATTTCATTAATTTAATTACTTTATTGATTAGTTAACTTCAAAATTGGACTTAATAGCTGGTATGCTAAAAGGAAGATTTCATGATATACATTTTTATCTTATTTTAGCGTATTCTTCTTGTCATTTTCTACTTCTTGTAGGACAGGAGGGAATCATTCCCCTTTTTTTTTTTTTGTGATATATGAGCTTTTTGTTTAATATTTTTTTAAGTTTTTTAAGTGAGCTTCGTGAATCCTTTTGCCACTAGCCATAGTTATTGTTACGCGGTTGTCCTTTGCGACAATTTCTTTTGGATACAATGGTTTATTCTTTCCCTTAATGCATTTCACGGCAGCGTACACTACCTCACCCTCACAGTACTTTCTGGGCGCACTCCTTTTTAGATTTAACCTCACATTCCTAGCCTCCATATTCCTCTTAATAATACCTCGCAGGTTGTTATTGATCTTAGAGCGAATGTTCAGAATGTTTTGGTAATTAACCCTCTTAGATCGGTTAAAGAAAACATCGGTAGGTTTCCGTTTAATTACAGAATGTATGGTATTATTATAGCGATCTACTGCTATCTCGACAAGTTCTTTAACCCCTAGATCGGAATTCTCGGCTCTAAGGCAACGGTAAATTTCTAATATCGTGGAATGGACCCTTTCTATTTGCACATTCACTTCGCTTCGGTAGGAGGGGGTCAGATAGAGCTTAACGCCTAAAGTTCTTATAAAGTTTAATATTATCGGGCTAAGGAAGCCCCTTTCGTTATCTGTGACAAGGATTTGCGGTACAGTGAAGTAGTGTAGGATTTTAATCAGCTTTGATCGGATGTAGATAGAGGATTTTTCTTTAACGTGGAAGAATTTCGAAAATTTTGAAAATTTGTCAACGACAGTTAGGAATTTCTTGTTCTGAATTTCCATGATATCCATGTGAAGTATTTCGCATGGATATTTGTGGCGTGGTGTCGCTTGAAATTCCCGAGTCAATGGGTGTCTGTCATATTTGTTTGAGCTGCAGATTTCGCACAAGGCAGCGAACTTCCTAACCTGGGACATCATCTGTGGAAAATAGAATTTTTCCAGAATTTGCTCCTTGTTCTCCCTAGGAGCGCGATGGGCTCGTCTATGTTCCTTTTCTATTATTACCTGTTTGCGCTCCGCATTGGCAACATCCTCGACAATCCTCTGGGTGACCCGTATTCTATAGTTACCAAAGTTCTCTAGACAAACATCTTGAAGCAAGCTAAGGTAACTCTCCGGGATCTTAATTCCGTTTACCACCCTCGGGTAAAGTTTTTCTTTTAGTATATTCACAAGACTGTCAAGATGTAATCTGGTTGTTGAAATATAATGCCGATGGTAACCAGGGTGCGGCTCCTCGTAGGACTGCAGATCGATACCGATCTTAAAAATCAGCTGGTTTCTGAAGACGTTAATTGGGGCCTCCACGTATGGTATGAGGTCTGAGCTGTCCTGGTCGGCACTGTGCGCGGTGGCCGTGTCGCTAGCAGTTAGCTCGCAGAAACCTTCCTCAGCTGTGCCCGTCTGGGAACCCTGAGTTGCGGCGTCCGTGGCCTCTCCTGTAGGTGAGTTGGATAGTACCTCACTAGCCGTTTCGGTGCTGGTATCGGATAGATGGTTGACCTCTGTCTCTAGTCGTGAGAGAGCATCAGCCACAAAGTTTGATTTACCGGGAGTGTAAATCAACTCGTAGTTGTACTCCTCAATCCTCGCTTTCCAACGCTTGAGATTAGCGTTATGATTTCTGTTGCTCAAGGCAAATGTCAAGGGCTGATGATCGGTGAAAATTTTTATCTTCTTGGCTCCATATAAATAATTTCTCAAATTATCGAGAGCCCAGACTATAGCGAGCATCTCCTTCTCGTTGGTCGCGTAATTCTCCTCTGTTCGATTCAGGGAGCGGGAGATTTATGCCACAGGTCGTTCTTTGCATTGCTCACCCTGGGACAGGACAGCACCAATGGCGTAGTCAGAGGCGTCCGTTGTCAAATTAAACCCTTTCTCAAAGTCCGGGAACGCCAGAACGTCTGCAGACGTGAGTAGTTCCTTTAGAGGTTTGAATGACCTAATTGCATCGTCGTCGAGGGAGATTGGAACATTTCTAGATTGGTTGGCTCTAACATTTGAAAGATCCCCACGTGTAATATTAGTCAGGGGTTTTGCGATTTTAGCATAACCCTGAATGAACTTCCTATTGTAGGAGGTTAATCCGAGGAAGCTTTTCAGTTCCTTTAGGTTCTTAGGGGGAAGAATGCTTTCGATGGCTTTAACCTTTTTCCTGTCAGGGAGAATGCCGTCTGGGGTAACCAGATAGCCGTGGAATTCGACGCTAGTGGCCATGAAATTAGTTTTTTCCAGGTTTATTTTTAGTCTGGACTCATTTAGTTTGGAGAAAACGGTTTCAATATCTCTCAAGTGCTCTTCCTCAGATTTGCTAAAAACGATTATATCGTCGATATAAACGTAACATATCTTCCCGATTATCTCCTTGAGCACATCGTCTATCATCCGCTGGAAGATAGCAGGAGCATTTTTGAGTCCGAAAGAAAGTCTCAGATATTCGTACTTCCCATTCATGGTTGAGAAGGCTGTTTTCGGGATATCTTTCTCGTTCATCAATATTTGATGAAATCCTGAAGTCAGGTCGAGCGTCGTGAAGAGTTTTGCATCTCCAAGGCTAGCCAGCGTGTCTGGAATCGTTACAGCGTTCAGCCGTTTGTAGTCGATCACCATTCTATATTGTTTCTCACCATTTGGTTTTGGCTTCTTGGGAACAACCCATATTGCTGAATTATATGGGCTATTCGATGGACGGATGATATTTTCCGACAGAAGTTTCCTTACTTGTCGCTCGACTTCGTCTCTCATACAAGCTGGATAGGGGTAGCTTTTCGCATAGATCGGTTCATCCGTGTTTATACGGATTGCCGCTCTTACGCTCGTTTTTACCATTTCGTTACCCACAGGACTAAAAAGGCTCTTAAATTTATTACAAATGGCCTCCAATCTAGGCTTCGCAAACGCTGAAATCTTGTCGCTCAAAGGTAATAGGAAATTGACTGCGGTGGATGCTCGATTTTTTAGGGTTATGACTCTGTTTGATGCAATAGTAAGTTTATTTTTTTCCCTATCAATGACCGCTTTTAATTGCTTTAGCGTGTCATCGCCAATTATACCGTCAAAGGATGTTAGGCTCGGGAGAACAAAGAATGTGACATCCAGCTCGCAACCCATATCACGGAAGAATTTTCCACTTATTTTGTTATTGATGTGAATCCTCCCGCCGTGACTTCTCACAAAAAATGGTTGTTGGACGGGGTCAGGATGTGGAACTAAATTTGACCTAATAAAGTTTTTGTTAGCTCATGTATCCACTAAAAAATTCAGAACGGCCCCGTCCCGCGTTACATACTCTAGGTATGGTACGCTGGAAACGAGGCTCCTGTCATAAAATTTTCCGGCGATGGTACCTCGTGGTCAAGGTCAGCGGATTCCGCTTCTCCTATTGTTTCGGAACCGACCGATTCCATATGATGCAACCGCTGTTGTTTACGAGGGTTATAATTATCAGACCTCGGTTCCCGTTTGAACCGGTTGATAGGCCGATTCATGTAATTGCAGTTTCTGGATTGGACAGAGCTGTCTTGTTCCATCTATACTAGGGGCCTCGGGTCCCCTGGTCTCGACGATGTGGATGGCCCGCCTTGGAATCCTGCATTCCAAGGGTGATATTGGCGCTGTCCGAAACCATCGTTCGAAAACCTATTCGGGTTTCTTGCAGGCAAAGGAGGGCCCCTCACATTTTTGAAGTTATAGTGCACGGGGGAGGATATAACGTTCTGTGCTTGCACATGCACAGTATTACTCCTAAAATTGAGGTTCTGCATTTCGAGACAAGCAGAATAGGCCTCAGGGAGCGTTCTTGGTCTCTGGATCATAAGGAGCCTCGAAAGGTCCCCATTTAGTCCTCGCACGAAGACGTCCAATGCACGATTGCGGTAAGCTTCTACCATGGCATTCATCGTCTCGGCGGAGTGTGATTCTGACCGAATCTTGTTTATGACAAGTGAGAACTGATGGTTTACGGTGGCGTAAAAGTCATCGACACGAGAGCCACCTTGCTTCAGCTGATTTAGCTGGTGTTCGAGTGTCCTTATGTCCCTTTTGTCTGCATAATGCAGAGAAAGGACCCTTTTGATTTCCGTCCACTCGTCATTGAACACGTTATATGAGACGAGGGCAGAATCGGCCTTCCCCCTAATTTTCTGCCTGATATGTTGGAGGATAGCCCTGTAAATGGGCTTATTACGAACGATCGCGTAGTCCCTGAGGACAGTTTCGACACTATGTACCCAGTATACATAGTGAACCGGATTACCTTCAAATATCTGGAGCTCCTTTACGGAGTCCGGCAGTTTCGAAATTTCTTTTAACTCGGCCTCGTTGTTCGGACCTCGTAATTGTTCTTGGATTTCGGGTTGCTGGGCTGCTGGTACTCCCAAGCCTTTTCTATTTTCAATGGAACTAAGCCGCCTTATTAAATCGTGAATTTCCTGTCTCGAATCCCCCTGCTCAATGCGAGCGATTCGGGACTCTAATCCTCTTAATTATTCGAGAACCGAATTGATGGCTCCCGTTAACTGAGTCACTGAATTCTTAAGTTCGTCAATTGTAATAACGATAGACAGTAAGTGAGAGTGTAAAAATACCGTGAAATTACCCTTTTAAAATGTTAAATAAACTGACTAGTGGCAGAAGTTAGTTTGGATTTACTCTTTTCATAAATTTCACAGTTGAATCTCTTAATATCAATTTCATATAGTTAGTTCGATTTTCTAATCTTAATTCGATATTTATTTCACAATACTGTGCTCTTTCGTTCATAAATTAATTTAGTTTGATCAACTTGATTTTGTTAAAACTCAGTTTAAAAATTTCCCTGGATGCCTGCTAAGCGCTCCACCTTAAATTTTCGTGGTAGTCACCTGGAAGGCTCATATGGATCCGGTTTAGTCGTAATGCAACTATGTCTGCAGCGACCTACTGAGGTACGAGTGTCTTCACTAAGAATAATGTTAAATAATCATTCAGTGAACCGGCCCCTTTTTTCTTGGGACTTGGCCCCTAGGCATAAATGTTTTCTTAAATTCGTTACTGAGTGGGTAATTTCTTTTCACAAAATTTTCTTTTTGCTTTTGCTTTTCATGAATTTATTACCAAAAAGGCAATTTTCTATAAATAAATTTTACTGATATTTTTCTTAACTTATAGTTTACTATACTCCTAAAATGATTGGTGACATCTTCCGGATGTTGTTACTTATCTTTCTTGTTCTTCTTTATATTCAGCTTTCACTTCTTTGGACGACCTTTCCAATGGTAATTTCAACTTCCTCGCTCAGTCCGTTGATGCGTAGGTTTCTTACAGTTCTCTGACTTTAATTTCACTTCCACATGTACTTATTGATTGCACAGTATTTAACCTTTCACTTTCTACATTTAGCTCTAAGTATGCACTTGCTCTTAGGTTTGGTCCTGACTTTACACGTCAGGTCCCTGCTCGGGCGCCAGTAAAGGGTCTTGGTCCTGGATCGTTTAAAAAAAAATGAACCCGCACGAAGTAATGGGTTGGAATAAAACTCAAAGATACGTTATAAAAGGGATGTCTTTATTACACTGCTCGCCGACTAGAACTGAGTACAATATTTCTTAATACCTTAAACCTAACTTCGCTTGACCTTGGTTCCCACGCAGACCCATTGCCAAAATCTCGCACCTGGAGTGCGCAAGTTGACACCGTTCGTCGTGAAGCGCATAACGGATGCGCGTGTATGAATAAATTGCAGCGCAATCATTTTTTTACCGTCAGGTGAATAGCCGATCGTGTTAACTTGGGTTAAAATGATTCATAGAAAAATGTTGATATTTTCAAAACCAATGATTTGGCATCAAAAGTTTTCTGGAATATTTTGGAATTTGATCCATAAAGTGGGTGTGGTAAAAAAACTCTGTATCGATGAAATACAGATATTCGGATTTTCTAAATATCTGAGGCACAATCTTTTTCAAATTTCATTTTGCCAAAAAGAACCTTTTATTTTAAAGTGGGCGTGGCATTAGACTGATTTCAAAAATGTTAACACTTGTTCTGCCTTGTCGGATAAGAGTCTGTATACCAATTTCTAAAATTTTAGCTAAAAATTTAAGGCCCAACGGACGGACGGACCGACAGAAAGACATGGCTAGATAGCCTCAGCCTCAGCGATTCTGAGTCGATCTATATACTTTAAGGTATAACTAGCTAAATTGTTTCTCTTATTAATGGCAAAACTAATATACCCCTAAGATATAGGGTATAAAAAAAACGTTTTTCTCAAAAGTGGTCATGGCAGTGGGCGGATTTTAAAAAAATGTACACTTGGTCTGCTTAGTTGGATAGAGAGTCTATATACCAAGTTTTAAAACTCTCAAAAATTTCAAAACGCTGAAAATTCAAGGCCCAAAAGTCGGTGTCACACAGACGAAAAGACGGACAGACAGATAGGGATAGATCGACTGAGCTTATTTCATTATTATTTCATTATCTTACAAACTTAATGTCAAAACTAATATACCCCTATGGGATAGGGTACAAACATACGAGAAGGCTACAACCTGCTGTGCGGATCGTTTTATACTTTATCCCATCCAATGCAATCCTCAAAAACATTGTAGAATGCTCTTAATATCATATCCCGTTCTTAAAATGAATGTCCCTAAAATGTTGGCTTTATGGCAAAAGATATGAAGAGTCTACAGTATGCTGTGCGGATAGTTTAATACCCCATCCCATTCCATCCTAAAAATTTAAATCCCAAATCGTGATCTTTATGAGAATGGATTGTAGAAAATGGTAACGTACAAAATGTTGTTCAGACAATTTATCTAAATCATTTTGTTTCGAAAAGAGACAACGTATTTTCATAGCAAATGCTTAGGGGTGGGGTGGTTTTTGTAGGAAAACGCCCCTAAAAGGTGGGCGTCGATGAAAATGATTCAGGTACGAAATGTTTATATTACCATTCCGGAAGTATTTGTATCAAAAGTTTCTCTTTTTTTTCAAATTTGGACAAAAACTGTTTTTAAAACATATGAAAAGGCTACCATCTGCTGAGGGGATCCTTAAGTACCCTATCCAATCCCACCCTTAAAATAAATATCCCCAAAATGTCGTTTTTATGGAGATTAGATGTATAAAATGTTAATGTCAAGACATATTGTTCAGGAAGTTTATAAAAATCTTTAATGGTTTGAAAAAAACAACTTTTTTCGCCTGGTTATGTTAAACGGTTTTTGTATGAAAACGCCTTCAAGAGGTAAGCACGGGTTAAAATGAACTACGGAAGAAATGATTACTTTACCATAGCCAATAATTTAGCATCAAAATTTGTTTCGAAATGTTTAAAATGTTACCGAACAATTTTTTTTTACTCAAAATGTCTCCCGAAAGTAGGCGTGGCAAATATGCAAGTATGGCCGAGCTTAAACGGAAAATTCAGAAACTAAAGTCTAAAAAATGACCGGATTACGGCAGAACTTCTAGAAATGTTGCTTCGCAAAGCATTAATTAAGCTTCTATTTATTATAATGCGGCAATTGGATTAGAGTACATACCTGGTTCTCAAACCAGGAAAATCACCGAATTAAATAAAATCATACCGGTCTATTTCACTCCTTCCAATCATTTCAAAAGTTTTTGAAAGGATACTCGGCCACTTACACCCAATAATTGATCAGAAACGTCTTTTAGCTGACCATCAGTTTGGGTTTAGAACTAAACATTCGACGGTGGACTCAGTACATCGAATTACAGACGTAATTGAGGAAGCTTTCAAAGAAAAGAAAATTTGCTCAGTCGTATTTCTTGACGTGTTGCAAGCTTTTGACAAGGTGTGGCATAAAAGCCTTCAATATAAATTAAGGCAAGTTTTTTTCTGAAAAATTATATAAAATCCTCGTGTCGTATCTCGAGCATAGACTCTTTAGTGTAAAACTTTAAAACGAATATTCAGAAGTCAAAGAAATAATGGCGGGAGTACCTTAGGGAAGCGTCCTAGGAATACTCTTGTACCTCCTATTAACTCCTGCTATCCCACAAACAAACGATACAATAGTTTCCACGTTTGCTGAGGAAACTGCTATTCAAGCAGTTGGCACAACAATGGAGGTAACAATAATATAAAATTACAAAACACTTTTAATGAGGTTAGTAAATAAACAAAATCTTGGCGGTTCGCACTTAACGAGAGCAAATCGATTCAGGTAGATTTTCGCATAAACGGACAAACAATTTGCCTGTATGTTGCGAAATATCTCGGAATGACAATCGATGCAAAAATTAAAATGGAACTCGCATGTGAAAAGAAGCGTGATTTCAAAGAATGTATAAGGAAAATATTTTCTTTATCAAACCCAATGATTTTGCATCAAATTTTTTTCGAATATTTTAAAATTTTACCGAAAAATGTGTTTTTTTACCGAAAATGCCCTCAGAAAGTGGGCGAGGAAATAAGCTTTATATGGACAAAATGTAGATATTGGACTACATATTATGTTGTTCAGTCAAATAAATAAAAAAAAAAAAAAAGCTATTCATGACAATTGATACTACTCGGATGATTTGTCATGTCATAACGAGAGGCGGTTCAACGCACTAACCATCGCACCACTGAGCCCCGCGATGTTGTTCAGTCACTTTTTCAAAATTCATTACCGGTTGCCCGAAAATAACGTTTTTATAAAAATTGGGCGTGGCAGTTGGCGGACTTAGAAATGTACCAAATTTCATAATCCTATCTCAAAGTTTAAGGCCTAAAAACAGGTTATATACAGACGGGCGGACGGACAGACAGACATGGCTTAATCGACTCAGATGGCGATTCTGATGGAAGAGAGTATGAACATATGAGAAGGCTACAACCCTCTATGTGGATCGTTTAATACCCTATCCAATACCATCCTTAAATTTAATTTACTCACAATGTGTGATTTATGTCGATAAAATATAGAAAATATTGTCATAACACATTGCTCAGACAGTTTATCAAAATGTTTCATGGTTCTACAAAAAACAATGAATTTCCCCTGGTTATGCTATGAAGAAGTGTATACAAATGGTTTTTGTATTAAAACGTCTCCAAAAAGTAGGCGAGGGTTAAAATGGTTTTGCATCAACAATTTGTTTAAATGTTTGAAATTTTACCAAAAAACGTCTTTTACTGAAAACGCCTCCAAAAAGTGGACTTGCCAAAATGTATATACGAAATATAGACATTAAGATTGTCTTGTCCAGATACTTGTTCAAAACCTCTTATGGTGTGGCGTACAACTACGTTTTTCTAAGAAGGGGGCGTGGTAGTGTGCGGATTTCAAAAATGTCTACACTTGTTCTGCTTCTTTGGATAGAGAGTCTATATACCCAATTTGAAAATTCTATCTTAAAATTTAAAGCCCAATAATCGGTGACACACTGACGGAAAAACGGACGGACGGACATGGCTATATCGACTCGGCTAGCGATTCTGAGTCGATCCATATACTTTGAGGTATAACAAAAAAATTAAATTTATGGCGCAACAGGCTCGTTAGTTCCCAGGGCCTAGCTTTTTTCTCACAACCATTCATGTGTGTGTGTGAACTTCTTTGCACGACGGCAGGACTTCCTGTTTTATGCCGAATCCGAACGGCTAAGTTGAGATAAGCTATTCATGACAATTGATAATACTCGGATGATTTGTCAGATCATTACGAGAGGAGGGCTGGGAATCGAACCCAGACCTTCTGCGCGGCAGTTAAACGCGCTAACTAACCATCGCGCCACTGGGCCCGTCACTTTGAGATATAGCTAGCGAAATTATTTCACTATGATGCAAACTTAATGTCTAAACTAATGTACATCTATGGGATAGGGTATAATAATTGTGCGTGTGTGTGTTATGAAAGTTTAAACGTCAAAAGGTGCTTTAAATTTTGGGGATTCAATCACAATGCCAATGTATGCAAGAGCGCGAAAGATGTTTGTGCTTAATGCACTGATGATAACCATAAATCAAATGAGTGTAAGCGTGTGAAAAATAAGTGCATTAATTCTATAATCATGAAACAACGACTTAATATCATCATTGATGTAGAACATGATTGCAAGGATGTCAGTTTTACAATGAAAACTAAGAAATGAAAGAGAAAAATTTGCATACTAGCAGCTAAGTATTCTACATTGCGCGTACTTAAATATACAAAGAATTATTAATAACCTTAGCGAAATTTAATTATTAGCAAACCAAAAGCAGCCTAACCTAATCTCTTTGAGTGAGACACACATGACTGAAGATATTGATGAATCATAAGTTATGTTAGATAATAACAACTTTAAACAAGTTTTAAGTGTACCGAGACACACCGGCAATGTTTCGATTTATATTAAAAACATATGAGAAGGCTACAATCCACTGTGTGGATAGTTTTATACCCTTTCTCATTCCATCCTTTAAATTAATATCGCTTAAATTTGGATTTTATGGCAAAGATAGATTAAAATTGAAATTGTCGCAACATATTGTTCAGACGGTATAACAAAGTCTTGTATGGTTTGACCTAAAACATCGTTTTTCACCTGCATATGGTATGGCGTAGGGAAAGTTAACACGATCACCTAGACGCAACCCAAAACTAGCCTATTCCCAGATGAGTCAGCAGTTTATTAGCTGGAGCATTCACCCCAATGCATGCGCGAGGTAATTGACACCGAATCGGATGCACGCGCATTTCAAAGAAAAACGGGACAGCACAAATTGGTGGAAACCAATTCTGAGAGCTGGGTTAGGGTTTATGAAAGTATTGTCAGTCTGGTGTGAGAGCGCAAAGCGAACGGTGGTGAAAATAAATTATTATAACCTTTGAAAACCCGTGTTTAATTTTGTAAGTCGGACCGTGCGGCCCGCCCCTTGGCTGGCGGGGCGTTCGCATATTTTGGGAGTCCTCCTAAAGGACATAATTAACTGGCGCACGAGCAGGGACCGGCTTAAAATTCATATCCTTCCGCTAGTGCGAATTGTTGTGTCCTTTCATACAGGACAGGAGACTAGTACACTTGACCGAGTGCATACAACTGTTACCATGGGAACACAGTAATGACATTAACTATCCATCAACAAACACTAAATGATCAATCAATCAATATTTTTGTTCCTAAATTATTCCTAAAATTTGTTCGGCTAAATACTCATCATAATGGAGTCAATCACTAAATCCCTTGCTGAATTGACTGGGGCAGTCAACCTGATTTTAGCCCAATTAAAAGACGTAGACGCGCGCCTTGTGAGGGTTGAACAAGTCAACCATCCGGAACCAGAGGTTTCCGCTGGGAGTCAGCCACTGGGCGAACCCCAAGCCGAGGGTGACTTAAAAGATATAAGTCGCCTCCCAGATTGTGTTAAGAAACTGCAGGCGTTCGAAGGAAATCCGACGCAGTATGTTTCTTGGATACGTACTGTGGAAGGTATCCTTAAAGATTATAGCATTGTTAAAAGCAAACCGATCTACCGAGCGATTCTGCAGCACATCCGGCAAAATGTCCGATGAACTGCAGACTCGGCTCTAATTTCGTATAACATTTTCGACGACGACTGGGAAGCAATTAAGAGATGTTGCACTACGCAGAGAAGCGCTACATAAGAACTATAGAACACCAGTTGAACCAACTGTCTCAAAAGGGGTCAAGGTTGAATGAGTTTTACGCTACTGTAAATCACCAGTTTTCACTGATAATTAACAAGATTAGAACTGAATCGTACTCACAAGAAACTGTTAGCGTATTAGTAGAAACTACCGAAACCGTGCTTTGGACGTCTTCATATGAGGCCTTAACGGTGACCTGTCCAAAATGTTAATCTTGCAAATACCCAAAACTTTTCCGGAGGCATACACCTCCTGTATAGGAATTCAAAATTTGAATTTTCTAAACCACTCCATCCATATGGTGAATACACCCTCCAAATGGTGCTAACCATCCCCGTTACTGTGTTAACAACAATACACCTCCTAGGCCAAGCGGGCCGAAACCCATTCAAAGAATGGATGTAGATCCTTCAATACAGTCGAGGCATATAAATTATATGAACAATCCTCGAAACAACCCATTTAAGAGAAGGGCACATTCCGATAACTTCCCGCGGAAACAGCAGAAACATTATTATGAAGAGATGAAGTTTCGTCTGAGGGATATAATGATAGTGTACAAGAAAATTATGAAGATGAGGTAAATTTAATGGAGGATGCCTATCCAGCACTCCATACTTAGAATATACTCTCAAGAACGGTATTGTGTTGAGCTTCCTTGTCGACACTGAGGCTAATAAGAACTTTATTGGCCCACATGTTGCGCAAAAATCCGATTCGCCTAGCTCAACCATTCACAGTAAATTCGGCGGTCGGTAACGTACAAATCTCCAGAGAGTTTACTGTAAAGTTCTTCAAAAAGGTCGGGAACGAATCTCTTATAACCTTTTACATTCTCCCTGGTCTCAAGTCCTTCAACTTAGAATATACTCTCAAGAACGGTATTGTGTTGAGCTTCCTTGTCGACACTGAGGCTAATAAGAACTTTATTGGCCCACATGTTGCGCAAAAATCCGATTCGCCTAGCTCAACCATTCACAGTAAATTCGGCGGTCGGTAACGTACAAATCTCCAGAGAGTTTACTGTAAAGTTCTTCAAAAAGGTCGGGAACGAATATCTTATAACCTTTTACATTCTCCCTGGTCTCAAGTCCTTCAACGCTATAATTAGGGATGATTCTTTAAAACAATTAGAAGCGATCATTGATCGCAAGGAGAACATCCTTACACTATCAAAGGGTTTTTATCCAATTAAAAATAAGTTGTCATCACAAGTCAATGCCCTATGTAGCGAAAATCTTTCTGAAGAGAGTCGACGTAGACTCTCTGGATTGGTGGAGAAATATAAGAACTTTTCGGTACCCTTAATGTCAAAGAACCAATGAAGACAACGGTAAGGGCAGAAAAGTTGACAAAGAGATTGAGGACCTTCTAGAAGAGGGTATTATTAGTCCCTCCAAGAGCCCTTATAACTCACCTATCTGGGTTGTGCCGACAAAGCCTAAGCCTTCAGGTGAGCTCCAGTACAGATTGGTGATTGACCATACCATAGATTGGCATACCCCATTCCGGATATTAACTCCACATTAGATCTAACATCTGGATTTCACCAGATACCCATGAAAAATTCGGACATAGCGAAAACGACATTCTCCACGATGAATGGCAAATTCGAATGGCTCCGGTTGCCATTCGGCCTAAAAAACGAGCCTGCCATCTTTCAAAGGACGATAGACGACGTTCTGAAGGAATTCATCGGGAGAATATGTTATGTATACATTGATTATATTGTCATCTTTGGAAATATCATAAATGAGACTCTCGAAAACATAGAAACGATCTTTTCAAGATGGCGAGAGGTGAATCTAAAAGTTTACATAGAAAAAAACACCTTTTTGAAAACCGTAGGATAATTTCTCGGATATATTATTACTCCCGATGGCATACGGGCGAATCCCAAAAAAGTGAATTCCATTCAAAAAATATTACCACCTGAAAATTTAAAAGAACTTAAGAGCTTTCTAGGACTCTTAACTTAAGAACTTTCTACCGGAAGTTCATTCGCGATTACGCCAAGAAATGCTCGCAATAGTATGGGCCCTGGATAATCTCCGATCCTATGTGTACGGGACAAGGAAAATCCGCATTTATACCGACCATCAAACACTTACCTTCGCCCTGCGGAACAGGAATTGCAACTTCAAACTAAAGCGTTGGAAGGCCCGAATTGTGGAGTATAACCATGAAATGTTTCACAAGCCGGGAAAATCTAACGTAGTGGCGGACGCCCTTTCTAGGCTCAGAACTCAAATGAATCATTTGTCTGGCTCAGAACGAACTGAGTCTGCACATAGTGTAAGCATGGCTGAGCATGGGTCCACAACTAGTACAGCTGGTGGAGAGGCTTGAAAGAGAACAGGATGATTCAATGACCATAACGGCCAGTGAAGAGTGATCATCAATTGCCACAATGCATAGTGCGGATCAAGACTGCACTGATCTGATACCTCACGTGGAAGCGCCACTGAACGTGTTCCGCTATCAGATTATAATTCAAATTGAAAAAGGCCTTGAAATTTATAAGGAACCTCACCCGGGTTATTCCCGTCATAACATCGCTCTAGAAACACCAAGCAAACAGGACAAGCAGCAAACAAACATCCTGAACTGAGTTAAGATACCAGAGTCACAGCTGACCCAATTATAGGAAACATACCTTGAGAACTTTGTGACCTATAAACTGCGAATCACGCAGAGAATTATAGAGGACGTCAAAGATGAAAATCGTGCAGCCATGCTTATCCTAAGTGAGCACAAACGAGCACACCAAAACGCAAGAGAAAACAAAGAACAACTTCTGTAAAATTACTATTTCCCGAGAATGAACAGTCTCATTAAACAATATACGAAAACCTACGAGGTATGCAAGACCAATAAGTACTATAGACACCCTGTTAATCCTGAATTGCAGGCAACACCGTTAACCTCATACCCCTGTGAGATATTGCCTATTGACATTGTGGAGATACAGAACGAAAAGTTCATTGGCTGTCTCGACAAGTTTTCCAATTTTGCGAAACTTTTCCATGACTTTTTTGACTGAAAACGAAAGAAGTTTTTTGAGCCCAATAGTGCTCAACTTCATAAACTTGCTCGGAATAAAAGTCTACCATACACCCGTTCACAGAAGTGAGGTCAATGGGCAAGTCGAAAGATTCCATTCCATGCTCTTAGAAATATACAGGTGCCTTAGGTCCGAATATAGGTGTCTATGTGACAGATGTAATAATTCTATTCACTCTGTTACAGGCAAGAAATCGTCCGACATATTCTTTAGTAGGCATCAACGCATTAACTACCAAAACCTAGTGGATTTCAGAAAGAAGGTCAACAATGACCTAAGAGGAGAGATTATGCGAACACAGAAAGCAACCAATATTAGAAAAAGGTCAGAACCAAAGCTATACAAAAAAGAAGATATATAGGTAATTTACATAAGCTTTAAAAATATTCAGTCGAGGGGGAAACCTATTTTCCGACGTGAAATCGTTGCAAAAAAACAACAAAGTTACAGTCACAACTGCCAGTGGCAGGAAGGTTCATCAGAACAATAAAAAAATGTATAGGACAAACAATAAATGCACTTCCAGGCCTAAAAAAGAGCGGGAATACATGCACAGCACACGCACAATACACCTACAAAAGTTCCATTAAACTAGAATTCAATAAACTATGATAAAATAGAAATTATGTATAAAAGTAGCTTTCAAATTTCTTTTTGATTTTCATAAATTTAACTAGAGTTGCAAAAACTAACTTGGATTGGAGAAGTAAGCGAGATGGTCCGAGCTTGTCAAATGGCTAAAAACGGTTTGGTCAACACAAATCTACTAGACGCTGAAGAAATTAATAAGATCATTGCTGAGTTGGAAACGCTGCCATATGCTAACGAAATAGAAGCAATCGAATATGGCACACCATCCATATTTACGAATGGCTCTATGCTTCTATACATCCTTTCAATGGCAAAAGTACGATTGGAGGACTACAATCTACTAGTTACTAGACCATCGATAAATGATGGAAAACAAATCGATCTGAAATTGCAACATATACTTGTGAACCACAAAAATACATACTGCATCGTCGCCAATTGTCTTTTTATAGGTAATTCAACGATCTGCGAAGATAAAGCACTGGGAAAAATTCCTGAAGACAACTGCGAGGCCAAACTGCTAAAGGGAGGCCCAACGACATGTACTTTCCGATCAAACATGAAAGAAGTCATCGAGCTCGTCAAAGAAGACACCATTTTTGTTACCAATTTCAAGGGTCAATTAATCTCTAACAATGTATCAAGATCTCGTTCAGGTACTTAGATTTTTTATGAAAAAATAAGACTGGATGACAGGATGTTCACGAGCACTGAATACAGGTTCTTCCTACTGCACTGGCGAACATCACTACCTAGAACACGAGGTTGACCTTGGATACGTACACGGCATCACCGTGCAGAGCCTTAGACTCTAAAGTATTTCCGTCATTACAGATGATGGAATCTTCATGTTGATGGCATCCTTCTTTACGAAAAACCTGAAATGCCGATGATATCTTCTGCTAATTTACCAGAAAATCCAGCATAATCCTAAGGGGACCTAAGATCTACGGGCCGTAGATTTTCAGAGGGGGAGGAGTTAACACGATCACCTAGACGCAACCCGAAACATGTATCGTCATGAACAAACCTATTCACAGATGAGTCACCAGTTTATTGGCTGGAGCATTTACCTTAATGCATGCGCGAGGTAGTTGACACCGAAACGGATGCACGGAAGTATTGTCAGTCTGGTATGAGAGCCCAGAGCGAACGGTGGTGAAAATAAATTATTATAACGCTTGAAAACCTGTAGTTAATTTTGAAAGTCGAACCGTTGGGCTCTCCCCTTGGCGGACGTTCGCATTTTTTTGGACTCCTCCTAAAGGACATCCTTAACTGGTATAAAAATGTTTCTTGTATGAAAACGCCATGAAAAAGTGGGCGTGGGTATAAATGATATATGGAAGAAATGTTTGTATTACCAAAACCTATTATTTTGCCGAAAAATGTTTTTTTTACTGAAAACGCCCCCAAAAAGTAAGCGTGGCAAAAAACTTCGTATACAAAATAATAACATTAGAATTGTCTCGATATCTTATTCATTGTTAACGGTTTGGCCTAAAATTAGGTTATTCTAAAAAAGTGGGAGTGGGCGGATTTAAAAAATGAGAGCAAATTTACTTTAGCTGCCTTTCACTTTTTTGTATTCCACTCATTAAATTAAAGTAAAAATTTTGCAATTTTTACTAATCATCGCTCTCATTTATTTAAAAAGTTATTCAAAAATAGAATTTTGAAAATCCCTATGGATATCAACCAACTTTTGACAGTACACACAAAGCTGAGTGATAAATGAGAAGAAAAACATTAAAATGTAGGATTGTCAGATAATAAATAAAAACAACATATTTCACAAGAAATGTAAAAAACAAATTGTTAACAATGATTAATTTTTCATTATATTCATGTTTCGGAACTACAAATCCAAAATACTTAACAGTGCAATGCGTATGAGGGCGCATGCTGCCCCCCCTGCATCCCCCTGATTGGGCTCACTGTAGGATTTGGTTTGAGTGCGAGTTTGGGTAAATGCAAAATTTCTTTATATTCATGTTTCGGAACTTCAAATCTAAAATACTTAAATTTGTTTTTTTTAATTTTTTCTGTTAAAATAAATTTCTTTAGTATATTTTTTTTTCAATATGGCAATGCTGCGTGCACCGCAGCCGAAAAAAAAAGAAGTGTCAAACTACACACAATTTGTATGAAATTATAACCAAAAAAGTGCAATTTTATTTTATCAATAACTTTTAATCTAAAAGTGAGCGACGTAGTTCACTTTTGTAAATATTTCTAGTTTCTTTATATTTATTTCACGGTTGTTATAGCCCCCCTGCATCCACACAGTGGATTGTAGCCTTCTCATATGTTTTAAAATTCAAACTCATACGCGTTGAAGACTTCGTAAACGTGCTGAAGTCCATGGGCACAAAGAAAGACTTCAATTTTATGAGTGCAAACATGGAACCGAAATTATAGGCCCAATTCTGCGAGAAATTTTTAATAAATCTATGACGTGCGGTTGTTTTTCAAAGAGTTGGAAGTAATCCATGATAAGACCCATACCAAAGATAACTAATACCACTTTATGCGAAGAATTTAGACCAGTTAATATGTTACCATTGTACGAAAAGTTATTTGAGAAAATAAAAGAAGCCCAACTCCGAGGCTACATGGAGCAAAATAACTACATCATGGAACAACAATCAGGATTCAGAAAGGGATATTCATGTGAGATTGCTTTAAACTGGTTGATTGAAAATTGGAAACAGGAAATAGACAAAAAAATAGTAATGGTAGCCGTTTTTCTCGACTTTAAGCGAGCTTTTGAGACAGTAGATCGTGAAATTCTACTGAAAAAAGTGATAAAATATGGAATACATAATAATGAGTTAAAATGGTTTAAAACATATTTAATCCATCGCACACAGCAAACAATGGTCAAAAACGAAATTTCGGACACAACAAAAATTAACATAGAGTTCCTCAAGGTTTTTTATTGGAGGTATTTCGGATCCTTATATATATAAACAACGATATAAGCTCTGTCATAAAACATAGGAAATTGTGTATGTTCGCAGATGATTTTTTTTCCGTGGGCTGGTGGAAATCTCAAACGACACGAAGAACACGTACCCAAAGTAGTATGGGATTTTAACCCTAACTAAAATCACCAACTATTTTGTATTTGTATTGCAACTAAGTATGCGACTTATCTAGCAATTTTTTTTATCACGAATACTGAGTTATTATCGGGCCAAATCTAAGGGCTTAGTTCTTTGAAGACGCCGCAAAAAATTTGTTCCGTCAAGGATATGGAGGACCGTTGTGTTAACCTGTCCCAATAAACGTTTTTTTTATGTTTTCGTTTCATCTTTAACCGCGGGAATACATAGATCTCTGCATAGATATTCATTCCTTATATACCCCTTTATATACAATCCCCTTAGTTGTATACCATATGTCCAGACTGGCTTTAGCATTTGATTGTAAATAGCAGCTTGCTATAAAGGTCCAGCTTCGAATATTTTCTTCCATTTTAATTTTGCAACGAGTGTCATTCTGATATATTTCGTTTCATTTGCAAAATAATCTATATGAATCGATTTGCTCTTGTTAATTGCAATCCGACAGGATTTTATCCATTCAATAACCTCATTTAAAGCGTTTTGTAATTTCATATTTGTTTCCTCTATTTTTGTGCCAACTGCTAGTGTAGCTGTATCTTTAGCAAACGTGGCAACTATTGTATCGTTTGTTTGTAGGATTTCACTTGTAAATAGGAAGTACAATATTTCTTTGAAATCGGAATATTCGTTATCATGTTTCACACGGAAGAGTCTGTTCTCAAGATACGACACGAGAATTTTATACAATTTTTCAGGCAGAACTTGTCTTAGCTTGCATTGAAGGCCTCTATGCCAAACTTTGTCAAAAACTTGCGACACGTCAAGAAATACGGCTGAGCAAATTTTCTTTTCTTCGAAAGCTTTCTCAATTACATCAGTAATTCGATGAACTTGGTACACAGTTTAATATGAACCCAAATTTATGGTCAGGTAAAAGGCGTTTCTGATCAATAATAAGCTACCGAGTAATATCCGTTTAAGAACTCTTAATATTATTGGAAGAAGTGAAACAGGTCTGTTTATTTCCTTCGGTGATTTTCCTGGTTTGAGAACCATAATCACTTCTGCGACTTTCCACTGTCTTGGTATGTATTCTTATCTAATTGCTGCATTTACAATGTAGAGGAGTTTAGTTAATCCTTTTACGGGCAACATTTTAAGAAGTTTTCCTGTAATTAGATCATAACCCGGAGCTTTTTAGGCTTTAATTTCTGTATTTCGCGTTTAAGCTCGGTAATACTTGCATATCTATATCTAACTATGTTATCATCAGTTGTAGTCTTGAATAAGTTAATGGTTTCTTTACCATCAAATGGTTTGAATGTTTATTCAAGATGTGCGGCGAAAACGTGTGCTTTCTCCTCAACGCTTTTTGCCCAAACGCTTGAATTAGTCTTATTGGTGGCAAAGCGTTTTTTGGCCGTTTTTTTATTTATTTATCTTGCGGGGCACGAGTTTGGTGCCATATTTTTCGTCTTTTTCTTGTTGTCTAACAATCTTTTATTTCCCATGGGTACTTGATATAACTATAGCTCACTATTTTGCGTTGTTGAATAGTATTATTCCATGCTGCTTTTTGAACAATATCGATAAAGGAGTCAACCGCGACTTCGAATTCTAAAAGGGATCTAAGCGATACACCAAGTCGATTATTATTTTCATTATCGTTTTTGGATGACCGGAGAATGATCAGAGCAAAGATCAAAGCATTCCTCAACTTTTATTCTATTGGACGGCATACTTTTACGATGAAAAAATCGATCAAATCCGGTATTTTTGTAACATCAGTTGGCCAGTAAGTTGGTTTTCCCGTAGACATATTAAGCATCCTCACTTTCTTACTTAAGTGGCGCTACAGTCCGGAATGAACCTGCCTCTCCAATTAGCCTGGTTCTTAGCTAACTGCCTCCAGTTGCGCACTCCAAGTTGGTTGAGGTCGGTTTCTACTTGTGCGCGCCACTTAAGGCGAGGTCTTCCTCTACTGCGTCCGACGTCTGGCTGGGAATCGAAGACTCTGCGAGCCGGAGTATTGGTGTCCATTCGTTCTACATGTCCTAGCCATCTTAAACGTCCAATGCGGAGTTTTTTGACCAGGGGCATGTCGCTGTACAGCTCGTATAGTTCTTGGTTGAATCTTCGTCTCCATAGCCCGTCAACGCAAACGGGACCGAAGATTTTTCGAAGAATTTTCCTATCAAATCGACCAAGGATTTCTTCATCCGATTTTGAGACGGTTCATGCAAACCACACTGATAGGGGCCGATCAGGTTGTTGGTAAACAGTCACAGGCGTTCACATTTTACGGCAGATAGGATCTTGTAGGCGATGTTGAGGAGACTTATGCCTCTGTAGTTGGCGCAGTTAAGAGGGTCTCCTTTTTTGTGGATCGGGCAAACGATGCTGAGGTTCCATTCTTCAGGCATACTTTCTTCCGACCTGATTCGGCTTATGAGTTGGTGGATGTTACTTACCAAGTCATCTCCGCCGGCTTTATAAACCTCGGCGGGAAGGCCGTCATTTCCGGCAGCCTTATTAAGCTTCAGTTTAGATATTGCTATCCTCACTTCACTCAGGTCGGGTGGTTGGCAGCTTTCGCTGTCATTGCCGATATTGAATGGTTCGTTCTGCCTGACAGCGGAATGTTGTTCGTCATTGCCGTTTAACAGTCTGCAGAAGTGGTTCTTCCATATCCTCAGCATCGGCTGTGTCTCAGATACGATATTTCCTTGTTCATCTCGACAGGATTCTGTTCGAGCCTTGTATCCTTGGCTTTGACGTTTTACACTTTGGTTAAACTTGCGAACATATTTTCTGGAGTGGCACCTCTCTATATCCTCGATCGCGCGCTTTTCTTCCTCTTTTTTCTTCTTTCTAAAAAGCCGGTGTTCCCCCCAACCTGGAGGGCAAGTTCCAATTTATTAGATACCCCTAGGACACGGGGCCATCAGTATCCACTACGGGATTGAGCGCTGCCGTTGGGCTTTCGGTTCATCCGCCACCAGCTCTGTTCAAGGGGCCTGACTAACCCCTGAAATTCCTAGACAACCTGTTGTCCGAATTTGTCGAAGCAGCTTGTCTAGGTTCGCCTGGGACAGCAGGCCGGGTATTCATTCCGTGCCATTCTGACCTGGCTGCTTATAGTGTTGCTGTTTTTCGTCGTGTTATCAACACTCGCGCTTATCATTTAGCAAGTCAAATCCGGTTGGATGAGACCAGTACCCGATGGTTACCACATGAAGGTACAAATAAGCACTTGATGTGTAGTCAGAGTTACAACACTGGGCTTGCCAAGTTAAAGCCAATCAGAGTCTACCCTCGTTCTACAACACCCAACCATCCTAGACATCGTTAAAATCCCCTTCGATGACAAAACGCTGTCCAAGGGAATTAAGCAAGTTTTCAAAGTCAATTTTCTCAGCCTTGCATCTTTGTGGGTAGTAAATAAAAGATATCTTCAGAAAGGAATGTCTGCTTTTGACTTGTATAGAGCAAACTTGCATTGTTTCGACTTCAAATTTTAAATCAATCAATATAAAAGAGTGTATCGTAACTCTTTTATAAATAGTGATGCCCCACCTCTAGCCTTGTTTGATGGATGTAGAGCATGATAATCAAAATAACCTAAACTCTTTGAGTGAGAATTACTCTTTGCGTGAGTTTCGGATATTAAACAGACGTCGATATCTTTTTCCTACATAAACAATTCAGATTCTCCAAGTTTCTGCCATTCCATTGGCATTCCACGTTAGAATTTTAAGAAATCTATTCATGCTGAAGATAGATTACGTCTGTTGCGAATACTATTTTCAAGCTTTATTTGCCTGTCGAAAATAACATTATTCGTTTCGTTTTGTTCCTCAAATTTTGGAAGAATAATCGAAAACCTTGGAAACGGGGTCTGGTGAAATATTTTTATCGGGTACTGTAGCTTGGTTATAAGTTTTTACATTTGTCTTTGGATGTACAAGCTCCGATCATATTTCTGTTGGCATTTGTTTATAAACTTCTTAGGGTCATATTTTCATCCTTAAGGTGGAGAATATCTTTCCTAGTTCGAAGAACGTTGTTTTCGTCCTCAAGGCTTTTAATTTTCACAGAGTCTCGTTTTTCGTGAGCCGACACTTTTGGCGTTGTCGAGCTCCTATAGACGCATATAATTTTTTGACGTACAGATGTAGGTGACTTTGTTACCCTTGAACTTTAGCGAAAGCAATACAAAATTGCAATAATTAGCTCTCCTCAGAATCCGCAGAGCCGACCTCTGAAGAGGATGGATTCTCCAGTGAAATTAGATTGCCACCTAGGGTTTTATATCTTTTCGTTTTATTCATTGCATTTTTTTGTTGTTATTTGTACATACTTCAAACTTGGTATACGGGAGTGGATTTTAGTCGCCTTCTACAACAGGCATGCCTTATCTCGGGTATATTCTAACCCTTAACCCGAAGGGTTATTAGTGGCAATTCAAACCTTGAGTTTACTAATAATATAAACGATGACCTGAAATTGTTAATCAACTGGCTCAAAATTAATAAATTAAGACTTGATATAAAAATGACAAAAAATATGAATATAAATTCGAATAACACTCTTAATGTACATGTGAAGGCGACAGTTGTTAACTTATATAATGCTTTAGTTAAACCTCACTTTCAATAAGGTCCGTCCCACACGCGGTTTGGACGGGGAAGATGGCGTCGGCATAGTAATAGAACATAATAACAGAAACAAGTTTGAGCAAAGAAACAGATTATATAATTGTAGTTTCTTAGAAAGCAAACGTAATAAGTTATCGCTCTTTTATTTTAGAAAAATTCAAATGTAAAGCCGATCACTATAGATGTCACTTTGAATAGAGTTGCGGTGGGAATGGACGTTGACAGTGGATATCTTGAGGAGCAGCTTACCAACCACCACAGACTTAAGACAACTATTTGTCCTCGGATAAAAAACATCGAACAATCATGTTGAATAGTGCGCGTAGAAAGGATCCTAGTTATAATTACTGGAGTCTCTTCAATGTTTACCAGACAGTGACACCGATGATATGGATGAAGTGGTTGAGCCTAATAGTTCATTAAAAAAGCTGTATGTAGCACCAATTAAACTCTTACAAAAATCAAGTGATTATGTTCATAAATTCATGAAATCATTAAATATCAGTGATTATTCAATAAAATAACAATCGATATTAAAATTGTATGTGAAAGTATAATCTCTTATAATTCCGTCATAGGAAAATTAAAAGAAGACAATAATCAATTTTTTTCTCATGACCTCAAAAGTGTAAGAGCTTTTAAAGTGATTCTCTACGGAATGGGAGATATGGACCAACATTTGTTAAAAACTGAACTCATTAATCTTGGTCTCAAGTGCATAGATAGAGATTAAAAAAATCACAAATAAATACGAACACTACAGTGACACCTTCTATTTCATTTCGTTGGAAAATGGTACGATAAATTTAGTCGATTTAAAAAAGCGATATCGCTCCATTTTTCACACCCAGAAAAATTGGAGTTATCAAAGAAAACTCAAAGATAAGCTAACACAATGTCACAACTGTCAGATGTTTGGTCATGGTGAAAGAAATTGCCATATTAAAACATATTGTGCCAACTGTGCTGGTTCACACAAAACTGCCGAATGCCCGAATGTCCGAATGTAGCATTACATGAATGCGCAAATTGCAGTGGCTGTCATAAATCGACTGACCCCACATGTGTTAGTAGAACTAAGTAAAGGGTGATCCATTTCGAGGTTCCCTACTTTTTTAAAGAAAAAAACACAGAAAATTCAAATTTAATGGAGAATGTTTATTATCATTTGAAAGAACATTCTTTGGCATTTATTTTTTGAAGATTATGTCTATCAAATGTTGGCCGTTGGTTGCTACGTCGCAGATGGTCCATCCGTTGAGTTGCTCGTTCGAGCATTTTGACTGGTAACTGGCGAATGACACGCGTGATGTTTTCCTCCAAGGCCTGAATCGAAGCGGGTTTGTCGGCATAAGCTTTTGACTTTACATATCCCAACAGGAAAAAGTCTAACGGTGTGATATCACACGATCTTGGTGGCCAATCGACCGGCCCAAAATGTGAAATTATGTGCTCACCGAAATGTTCTCTCAATAAGTCCATTAATTGATGCGATGTGTGGGAAGTGGCGCCGTCTTGCTGAAACCAAATGTCGCCGAGATCACGAGCTTCAATTTCAGGCATCAAATAGACGGTTATCATGGCACGATAACGGTCGCCATTGACGGTTACGTTCGCACCGGCATAATTTTTAAAGAAATATGGACCGATGATTCCACCTGCCCACAAACCACACCAAACCGTTGTTTTTTTCTGGATGAAGTGGCAGTTCTTCAATCTCTTCAGGTTGCTCTTCGTCCCAAATGCGGCAATTTTGTTTGTTTACATACCCATTGAGCCAGAAATGGGCCTCATCGCTAAACAAAATTTGCCTCGAAAACGTCGGATCTTCTTGGAACTTTTCAAGAGCCCATAGAGCGAAGCGATGTTGCTTGGGAAGGTCAAGCGGCTTCAGTTGTTGCACAAGCTGTATTTTGTACATTTTCAATTTAAGATCTTGACGTAAAATGCGCCAAGTCGTTCCATACGTCAGTCCGAGTTGCTGCGAACGGCGCCGAATCGACTCTCTATGGTCTTCGTGTACACTCTCAGCTAAGGCCGCTATATTTTCTTCACAGCGTGCTGGACGTGGTCTATTCGGTCGAATATTATCCAATAATGAATGCTGGGTCTCAAAATGGGTGATGGTTTTGCGAATAGTACGCTCAGACCATAAGTTGAGCGAAGTGCACGAAACACATTCCTCACAGAACGTGAATTTTCATAATAAAGTTGAACAATTTGTAAACGTTGTTCACGCGTAAGTCTTTCCATTATGAAATGCCAAACAATACTAAACAAAAATAACATGACAGCATGACACGACTCACACGCGATCTGTCAAAAGAGGTTATTGAAAAAAGTATCTCTACTTGGATCACCCGTTATCTCTGCTTGGATCACCCGTTATTTGGAGCTAAAAGAAAAATATATTAAGCAAAAACCGGTTATTCAGGCAAAAGCTCCATACACAAACACACCACGAGTTTCTGCTTACGCTGCTCAGAAACAAATTTCGTTTGCCTCTCTGGCGGAATTTCCTACTCTTCCTATTCGCACTCAAATGGATTCAAATTCAAACATAACTAATAAGAATAACCAACACTCAACAGTCCAATACGTCAACGATAATTCTCCCGCATCTCAGTCGCTGAATTCATGGGAGAATGTGAATGTAAACAGAAACAGCACTAATACCCCTTGCAACATCGCCAGAAACATATGCTGCAACATGCCTAGCAACACTGCTGCTAATACACTTTTTACAGCTGAAGAATTAAACTCTCTGGCTATGGAAATGGTCACTAAATTATCTGTTTGTAAAACAAAAATTGAGCAATTTAATGTTATCGCACATTTAGCTACTAAGTTTTTGTACTCTAATGTTATATAATATGGTAGATAGATACATACAAATTTTAACTTGGAATGCAAGAGGTATTCGTAGCAAAACTATTGAATTTATAATTTTTTTAAATCGTAACAACATTGACGTTGCACTAGGTACTGAGACATGGTTAAAGCATGATTTAAGCTTATCAACACCTGATTTTAAATGCTATCGAAATGAAAGAACCGATAGACCAGGTGGGGGTGTTGCGATCCTGATTAGAAGGTCAATTCAACATTCGCTTTTACCTGTTATAAGAACACGATTTGTGGAGAATGTGGGCGTTAAAATTAATTTGAGAAACCAAAAAGAAATAAAAATATTTTGTGTGTATTTCCCAGGAGGTAAATCATCAAATGAAAAAAGAATTGGCTTTAAAATTGATCTTAGAAGATTGTTTTCTATCAACAATGAATTCTTAATTGGAGGTGATCTTACTTACTAATGTGTCAACGTATATAACCCAAACAATTTCAATAAACGAGCTAAGCTCTGATCAAAATCCGGTTATCTGCTGACTCATGTGGTCGGGGGAGAAGAAAGTGCAATATTACCAAGACTTTAAAAACACGAATTGGAAGCGGCTCCGCTCTGACATAAGTTCAAGACTTCGAAATATGCCAATAATATTGGACAGTATTTCATGTATAGAATATATTGACTCTATTGTTACGAATTTCACAACTCAAATTATAACTGCTGCTGAAACCTGCGTCCCGTAAATTCCTAAAACCACATCCTCTTTAAAGCTTTCTCCTCAAATATTGGAGTTGATTAAGTTGATAAATGTTTATAGAAGATATTAGCAGAGATATCGTCAACCTTTATTCCGATCTAAGATCTCGTATCTAAATAAGTTGATATCCGAACACATTTCACGCCTTTGTAACATGGAATGGAATAAAAAACTGAATAGTCTAGATAAAAAAAACCCTTCCGGAACATTATTAAGGTAATAACAAACAAGCATGAACAACTACCTTTCTTAAAACATTCTACAAGTACCTTTTTCACAGACACTGAAAAAGCAAATGCACTCGCTTTAAATTTTGCGAGTAATCATGTTGTTTCACATAACTTAGCTGATGTGACTACTGAATTATTAGTCACTTACACTATCCAAACCCTTGTTACAAATAGTTCTATCGACGAAAATTCGAAAATGTATGCAACAGAAGAAGACATAGAATTCTTCGTAAATAATTTACGTATACGAAAATCTGGAGGTATCGATCAAATTAAAAACATTTACATCAACTGTTCAGACAGTTTATCACAATCTTCTATGGTTCGACCAAAAACAAAGTTTTTCTCCTGCATATGGTATGGCGTAGGGTATAAAAATGTTTTTTGTATGAAAACGCCTCCAAAAAACAATTTCTAAAATCTATAAACTACTCTAAGACTATCAAACAAATGCCAGTATCTTTCAAAAATACCGGTTCGATACAATTCTGAAATATGCCGGTTGTTGTTGGCAGAGTATGGCCTTCCCACCCCTTTGTGTCTCGCGCACGTATCAAAATCGATACCTATCCTCTAGGCCGATTACACGAGGAATAGCCCCATAATCACTCCACAATCGCAATCAAAGTCCTGAAAAGTTAAAACAAATTTCACGTAATGTCCTGTCGCCATTCGTCACGGTCACTTCATGTCACTTGGGTGGAATTGGTGGACACTATGCAGGAGGAATTTTGATCACTTTGTGGCGAAGCACCCACTGTCGGCATAAGTGCACTTTTGTGTTTCCCTTGAGAATTTGCAAGACACTCTGGGGCACACTAGGGTTGATTTAGGAGGCTAGCTTTTTGAAGCGGTTACGGAGCTCTCCGTTATTTCTTCCGTATCGCCGTTTCGACGGCCATTAAAACGGTTACGCGGTAACCCTAAGGTGCATATCCCTTAAATGTGGATTTTATGGCAACTGTTCAGACAGTTTGTCAAAAACTTGTATGGTTCGACAAAAACAACGTTTTTTTCCTGCATATGGTATGGCGTAGGGTATACAAATAGGTATTGTATGAAAACGCCTCCAAAAAGTGGGTGTGAGTTAAAATGAGATATGATAGAAAAAACAAATATTACCAAAACCAAATATTTTGCATCGACTTTTTTTTTTCGAAATGTTTAAAACTATACCGAAAAATGTTTTTTTACTGAAAACGCCCCCAAAAAGTGGGCGTGGCAAACACTTTTTATGGTCGAAATAAAGGCATTAGGATTTTCTAGATATGATATTCAGACTTTTCTTCTAAATTTTTTACGGTTTGGCCTAAAATTAGATTTTTCTAAAAAGGGGGCGTTGCAGTAGGCGGATTTCAAAAATGTTTACACTTGTTCGAACCGCACGTACAAGGATCACATTTACCAAATTATATTATCCTAGCTCAAAATTTAAGCCCAAAAATCGGTTACCTACAGACGGACGGACGGACATGGCTTAATCGACTCAGCGTTTCTGAGTCGCTTTATATACGTTGAGTTTTACCTACCTAAATTATTTCACTATGTTACAAACTATGTATCAAAACTAATATACCCTTATAGGATAGGGTATAAAAGCTTAAGTTGCAGTTACAAAAGCGTATCTAGGTAGAAAATTATTTCTATTAAAACTTCTGCTTTTAAAAATATATATATACGTATTTATTAAAAAACAAGCAATGAAATATAGAAAATGTCATTGCCGAGCATATTGTTCAGACAGTTTGTCAAAATCATTTATGGTTCGACAAAAAACACCGTTTTTCGCCTGTTTATGCTATGATGTAGTGTATAAAAATAGTTTCTGTTTGAAAACGCCTCCAAAAAGTGGGTGTGGGTTAAAATAATGTACGAAAGAAATATTTATATTAACAGAACCAATTATTTAACATCAAAGGCAGCACAAGGTTTTTATGGAGCGAACATTTCGTCCTTCGAGTTAGGTGTTTTGAACCCAGTTGCTTCGGCAAACCAAAGAAGCAACGGTGTCCTATGGTAATTCTTCGACGGATATCAAAATGTCGGCTTTATGGGAAAGAAATATTGAAAATGATACTGTCACAACTTATTATTTATTACAGTTCATCAAAATCTTTTATTGTTCGATATGACGTAGGATATGTAAATGGTTTTTGTAGGAATGATGAATTGAATGATGATCGAATAAATGTTTGTCTTATCAAACCCAATGATTTTGTATCAAACGTTTTTTTGAATATTTTGAATAAGGATTTTCAAAAAGGATTGAATGTATTGAAAAAGGATTTTTTTTTACTGAAAACGCCTTCAAAAAGTGGGTGTTCCGTATTGAGGCGAATAGGAAAATTGTATGATGGTTTGGGAAATTTGGTCCACAAACATAATAAATAAAACTCTCGACTTTAAAATACTTTACAAATAAATTAAATTTTTGTTTTTGCTTTCAAAGATGATCGCAGAGTGATTGAACTTTGTTCATTTGCCTACGAAAAAATCTTCTGGCTTACATTGAACAGCTGTTTTAAATTTGGGTCGTTGACCGATACAGTTTTTTTTGTGTTAAAATATCAAAAATACGTACACACAACATTAATTTGTCCTCTTGATTCTAAACAATTTTACCTTTGCCCTTGTTGTTAGAGCGAGAAGATCGATACTTGGACACATAAAACTATTACGAGTTCGGTTATGTCTAGTTTGATTGCACATCCTACTTAGTACTTGGTTTAACCATTTCGTATTTAACTTCGTCGGTGGTCGGTTGTCGGTTGTTGGTTCTCGGTTTTCGTGCGGTTTTTTATTAATGCGTGGTTTTGGGTGCATTTCATGTTCCGCAGTTTGTGTTATAAGTCATGTTGGCTGATAAAGATGGCTTTTGAATTCGTTCCAGCAACCAGGCCATTCTTCAGACATGCGGTTTTCACCAAGTCTTGCTTCATATTGTTGGATATACAACATGCTCCCCCGCCTTGGACATAGTTGACCAATCTGTCCCATGTGTTGGTTGTTGTTGTTGTGGTGTACTTTGTTGGTCCCAGGTTTTTATTGTTGTTGAACTACAATTTGATGGTGATGTGTGTTTATTAACAAAAAGATGAAGCGAAGAAAGAGTAAAATAAATAAATTAAAGTCTTTGGGTTTTTTACGCACCGTTCGACGGATTCGATATCGGCAAGGGGGATAACTTAGCGATCGGTCGCTTGAGAAAATGTTTCTCTGTTTTTATAGTCACCACGCGTGTTAGACCATCTGCACCGGGATGCAGTTCGAGTACGCGTGCAAGTAACCATGATGTTGGGGAAAGATTGTCATCCTTGACCAGAACTATGTCTCCAACGTTGATGTTTGGCTGCTGTTTAAGCCATTTTGGACCTTGTTGGAGGTGGTGTATGTTGGTGGTACTCCATTGTATTTTAACTAAGTATTTGAATCTTCATAGATAGACCTTTGTTCTCTCAAATTTATCTTATCTCATTAGGATAGGTTTCACCTTGGGCTAGTCTGATGATTTGATTTTGTGCAGAGTTCAACTCATCTGTTGTTCTTCGACTACCTATGTGTTTGAGATAGTCGAAGTAGCGCCGCCAAATGGCAGTGAATCGTATAAGGCGCTTAAGGTTTGAGAAGTTGCCCCAATAATAACCACTTATTTTTGCACACTGACTGACTATTTGAACAAAATTAATATAGAATTATTGTCAAATTATTTCCTGGTTTATTTCCGCAAGTTGTGTTACTAGAAGATTATTCAAGAAAAAGGTTTTTTAAGAATGATGGCCCATGCCACCACATCCCACTTTTCAGAAGTTCCGCTGTTGACAATCCTCGTGAGCCCATATCTCCGGGGTTTTCTTTTGTTCCCACATGTCGCCAAATGTCTGTGTTTGTGAGCGCATAGCTCCAAGCTTTTTTGCGATACAACTTTCATCGCTGTAGGTGCAACTCTTGTTTTAGCTGCAAGTAAGTGAATATATTCGATGCAATCACGTCGCTGAATCCATGAGTTTTTACTTGGGACGAGTCTGTGTATTGCAGCCAGTCTATTCCTAAACTTCATCCAATTCGTTTCGATGTCTTGGGAAATTGGTGAGTCCCAAGATAGTTCCTTGATCCATAGTTGTTGCAGTATCAACTTGGCCTTGATGACGCAATGTGCGATCCATCCCAGCGGATCAAACAGGCGAGCTATGTCTTCCAAACCGTATCGTTTTGTTGAACGTAAATGTATCCTTCGCTGGATGCGGTGCCAAAAGTAACGGTGTTCTGACAGTATGTCTTTATCGGCTCCTCATATCTTCTTCTGCCATCCATATCTGCCGGTACATCATGCTGATGTCCGCTACAAGTGCCACCTTAAACTTCCTCCATTTTGCAATTAGATCGATGATATCCGGTTGCAGCCTTGGCCCAACCATTAACCGGTCATTTTACGACACCCTATCGGATGTCTTGCATAATGCATTGAACACTACTGACAGTTTCGTGGTGGTGCTTGATTTTTTAAAGACCGGATGATGGAGACGATAGGAGTGATCACCGGCAAATGTTTCCAGAAAATGTTGTTGACATTTCTGTTCTTCCTGTCATCAAGATCCTCTTCAATTTACCAGAAACGCTTAAGCAGTGAATCCAAGGAATTAAAATGGCTTTGTACCGTAAAGCCGTTGGTGTTTGGAATGATTGGAGTCATTCCGGTTAATATCTACCCTAATTCGGTTTTTTGTGCGACTGGAACCCGCTTTTGACCCTTCACTACACCTTTTAGAATGATGGAACAATAGACATCGGCAGCAACCAAGAAGCCTATCTTCCCTGGAATATGATATGCAGGATCCACTAACTGGGGTTCCGACAGATGGAGCCAATTATCTCCTTGCAACGGAAGAGTTGGCAACATTTTTTTTTTTTTTAAGTTTATTATTTTTTGAAAAACTTTTTAACATCTCTTAGAGTAGGTACTTATTTATATACATGTGATTTTGTCTTACATATACGTTTAAGTCCTTTTTGAATGTTTTTATATTTTTTTGATCTCTTATAAACAGTGGTAGCTGATTAAATATATGAAGTTCCTTGTAGAATATTTGTTTGTTAGTTATCAACAGATTGACTCTTGGTATATCAAAATTTCTTCTGTTCCTCAGTATGTAGCTGTGTCAGTCTGAAACGTAGTTCAGGTTTCTTTTTAGGTACTCTGGTAACATATCGTTTTTTATTTTATATACAAATATTTAATTTCTTACGACTAATCTTTGTTTCACACTTAAAAAATTTAATGAATTTAACATGTTATTTATTGGCGTATAAACATTAACTTTTAAGATTGCACTCATTGCACGATTTTGCAATTTTTGTAATCTCCTTTTGTCAGTTTCACTAAACATAAATAGAATGGACGCGCAGTAATCAAAGTGAGGTAGAATAATTGTATTATTTACTGTTATTGCACATTTTCTAATGTTCCGTATTGAGCGAAATAGGAAGAAAGTGTTGAGCAACGAGCAAAATATTTTTGGAATCTCTAAAGTTAACATCACACCATCGCTTTAATTCATCTATAAACAAATTGACTGGACTGTTGGGAGATCTATACACTACGGAAATAGTCCATTTCTCCGTATTCAAAAATACATTTATTGCTGTAACCCACATAACATTATCGATAAAATATTCACTTAAGAAACTATAATGCACTGTATCTTTTATATAGATCATCGTCCCTCCAGTGTGTCTTGATTGTGAATATGTTATTATTGGGACGTATCCATTTATTGTAATTTCACAAATTTGAATATCCTTATTAATTCGCGTTTCACTGAGTAGAATTATTTCAGGAAATTCATATTCCTCAACCACCACTGCTAATTGTTCTATATTAGATGTTGCGCTTTGAATATTAAAGTACATGCACCTTAATTGAGAGGTTTGTTGCTAGATTCGCTTATTTCTTTCTTTTTCAAGCTTTTTAGAGTATACCCTACATGTTCTATCAAATGCATTATGGTCAGTTGAGAATTCTAAACCATACTCGTTATTTGCATGAACACAGTTTACACACTTAGGTTTTTGTATGTCAATTTTATCACAATTTTTATAAAAATGTTCTCCACCGCAATGAGCGCACGCAACTTTTGTTGTGCACTTGGCAGCCTCATGATAAAATCCAAGACATTTAAAACACCTCTTTACAAAGAATGCGACAAATACACGACACTTTTTCCAACCTAATCGAACAAAACCATCTGACATAACTTTTTCAAGCGTTTCACTATTTATTTCAATTATTGCACTATTGGAATCGTATTTATTCTTACTTTTTATAATTGACTTAACTATAATATCACAGTTTCTTATATATTCATTTTGTTTTTTTAGTTGTGTAATTAAATTATCTTTTTCTGAATACTCTTCCGAAAAATTCACTATTTTGATTCTAGGTTTTCTTAACGCAGGTACGCAGTGTATTGTACTCATCGCCTAATTTTTCATCAACATCCTTTCTAAGCTTTTCAATAGAATCATCGTTCTCACACACAATCATCACAGATCCATTTTTTTGTGTCTTAAGAGTTGAAACCTTCACATTAGAGGGATCCAACTTTGACTTCACAACTTCCTCCGTTTTTGTAGTACCATTTAGTACTTTCGGCTTAACTAATAGTACTGATTCACTTTTTCTAATTGCGGATGTTGGAACACTAGCATTATGTGTTTTTTTGAGCTTTTTTGTTCTTTACTATATTACCACTCATTTTGCTTATAAGGGTGATCCATTTCGAGGTTCCCTACTTTTTTAAAGAAAAAAACACAGAAAATTCAAATTTAATGGAGAATGTTTATTATCATTTGAAAGAACATTCTTTGGCATTTATTTTTTGAAGATTATGTCTATCAAATGTTGGCCGTTGGTTGCTACGTCGCAGATGGTCCATCCGTTGAGTTGCTCGTTCGAGCATTTCGACTGGTAACTGGCGAATGACACGCGTGATGTTTTCCTCCAAGGCCTGAATCGAAGCGGGTTTGTCGGCATAAGCTTTTGACTTTACATATCCCAACAGAAAAAAGTCTAACGGTGTGATATCACACGATCTTGGTGGCCAATCGACCGGCCCAAAACGTGAAATTATGTGCTCACCGAAATGTTCTCTCAATAAGTCCATTGATTGATGCGATGTGTGGGAAGTGGCGCCGTCTTGCTGAAACCAAATGTCGCCGAGATCACGAGCTTCAATTTCAGGCATCAAATAGTCGGTTATCATGGCACGATAACGGTCGCCATTGACGGTTACGTTCGCACCGGCATAATTTTTAAAGAAATATGGACCGATGATTCCACCGGCCCACAAACCACACCAAACCGTTGTTTTTTTCTGGATGAAGTGGCAGTTCTTCAATATCTTCAGGTTGCTCTTCATCCCAAATGCGGCAATTTTGTTTGTTTACATACCCATTGAGCCAGAAATGGGCCTCATCGCTAAACAAAATTTGCCTCGAAAACGTCGGATCTTCTTGGAACTTTTCAAGAGCCCATAGAGCGAAGCGATGTCGCTTGGGAAGGTCAAGTGGCTTCAGTTGTTGCACAAGCTGTATTTTGTACACTTTCAATTTAAGATCTTGACGTAAAATGCGCCAAGTCGTTCCATACGTCAGTCCGAGTTGCTGCGAACGGCGCCGAATCGACTCTCTACGGTCTTCGTGTACACTCTCAGCTACGGCCGCTATATTTTCTTCACAGCGTGCTGGACGTGGTCTATTCGGTCGAATATTATCCAATAATGAATGCTGGGTCTCAAAATGGGTGATGGTGTTGCGAATAGTACGCTCAGTAGGCCGATTATGTTGACCATAAGTTGAACGAAGTGCACGAAACACATTCCTCACAGAACGTGAATTTTCATAACAAAGTTGAACAATTTGTAAACGTTGTTCACGCGTAAGTCTTTCCATTATGAAATGCCAAACAATACTAAACAAAAATAACATGGCAGCATGACACGACTCACACGTGATCTGTCAAAAAAGGCTATTGAAAAAAGTATCTCTACTTGGATCACCCGTTATTATATTGAAGGCTGTTAATATTTTTATTTTGCTCACTCAATATTGATAGCTCCATCTCTTTTACACTTTCAATTACTTTTTCATTGTTGTTGGTTATTTTTTTAACTTCCACACATATTTGCTCGCTTTGTTGTTTAAATGCTTCACTCAATGCAGTTATTTTCTTCACTTCTTTCACATGTTTCTTGAGCGGATTTCAATCGCTTCAAGTAAGCTTTTGATTTCAATTTCATTTTTCTTTAACGATTCCTTAAATTCGCTTTTATACTGTTTCAAATAATTTGAATTTTTGTTTACTGCATCCTGAACATCCTTTAGGACCAAGTCCACATTATGAATGTATAAAATACAGTCCTCGCATATGAACTTGATCATGTCATTTCTATCGAGAATCCGACTGCTGGTTCGATCGATACCACTACATGATGTTGCGAGGTGGTAAATTTTCCCGCAACTTCCCGCACATTGTATCCCGGATTCTCCTGAAATAATGTTTTTACACTTTGAACATTCGTTCATTTTAATGGAATATCAGCTACACTTCGATTAGATCTTTTTGTGTGCTTTTTTTTCCTCTATAAATGCCTAAATGTTTTATGTATCACAATTTAACACAGAGCGTTCTCTCAATACGTCTTAACAGTTTGATTTTTCCTCGATATTGAGGTGTTGGATAAGACCAGCAGCTTGGTATCGAATGGATGTTTCTAAATATTGCATTTTTTAGATATCTGATAAATCCGGGTTGTTTTTTATCAGACTCCCGAAAAGATTAAACAATTCACAGAAATCTTTGAACTTTCCCGAGAATGGTGAGATATGTATTCTCTGAAGACGTATATCAGATGACGCCCTCGAAGTATTTAATTGAGAATCGTCTAACTGCGATGAATTATGATTGGCAAGGAGCATATCTATTTTATCATGTAGCTGTCCACTAAAAGTGAGATAAATTCTTTTTATTTTTGAAAATATCTCATTTTGTAAGGTTAAGATTTTAGCCTTAAAGATCCCCCACCTCTGATGGGGGAAATCTAATGATTACGCTCTGAATAACCTTTTACGAATACCATCGTGCATTTATTTTCTTCTCTTAAATACAAAAAATATTGCATACTGTAAAATTAATATAATACTTAAATTACTGATACATAATAACATTACACATAAATATTAAATGTAAAGTCAGCAATTGTGGTGAGAACATTTATTATGCTGACTTTGCTGGGAACAAAAACTGATATATAATTATTACAAGAATGAAAACTGCCTGGTATTGTCACCATGACATGCTGGGGTCACACCTTATGCCAAGACGAAATCGGTGTCCATAAACCGCCTACTTACAGGTATTTGTGTAAGTTCTTGAGCCTGAACCTCTATCTGGATATTTCGTCTGGTCTTAAAATTTCGCCATATGATATAGGAAATCATAGATATATAAAAATAACAGTGATTGAGCTATAAGTTATTCCATGATGAATCGGATGTATTGTTGTAGTATTCGGTAAGTGGTCCTCATTTTTGATGGCCGCTATAAATTTGCTTAGAATTTTGATGTTTTCATTGTCTGATTTAAGTATGATATGTGGAATTACTAGTGGCTTGGAAGTGTTTCTAGGTCTTGTAGACAGCAGACCTGTCAGATTTGCAAGGGGAATGAATGCTGTATTGATGTTACTGGAACTACTACTATATGATGTGATGGTCATCGTATCTTGTTTAAGGATACAATTCGGCTGTAGTGTTAATATACCGTCATTTTGCATTGATATTTCCAAGATCCTTCTGCCGCAAATCACATTAAAGGTATACATCTTGTCCAGGACGTAAATCCAGCTGTTGCCGCTATTAAGCTGAATCCATATGGGGGATGGTTTAAAACTGCGCAACTTACAGTGGGCTGACAAATCCTCCGCATAAGTCAGTAGATCCATTTCACACCTGCTGACATTAGACCGACGATTGAACATCGGATGCTGTTGCCTGCATAGGTACTTCTCTCTGGTTCTTGTACACTTAGCGAGCTCCTCCTTTGTCAATCTGTAGAAGGCTTCTCGCATCAGATTCACCGTTAGATAGTCCAGAGATGGTTCAATGAAAACATATTCATTGTTATGGTGAGTCGGAATAGGTGTAACCTTGAATAGATCAAAAACTTCTGTATTAATTAAAGGCACTCTTAAGTCAAAAATGACATTTCGATCAGTTATTCTCACCCTTGCGATGAACATTTTGTAGAGTTCTAGCAAGCTCGAATGCGTTTCGTGTCCTGCTATAGAAAGCTGTGGAGGCAAGTGGCTCCTTATCAAGATCAGCTGTGATTTAAGTTGGTCTGGTGTGATTACCAGAGGGTTAATGTTGGCATGATGAAGATCTTCCTTCTGGTTCTGCTTCCTTCTGGTTGATCATGCTCTTAACGTTTCCTAGGTCGGTTTGGAATGCTTGCAGCTGTGCAGTAATGATATCAGTGGTTTTCTGTAATATATTACTCGTTGCTTTTGCGACTGAAGTCCGATTTTTATTAGCTCCAGTAGATGATTCTCATTTTTCCGGTTCGCTGAATTTGCTGCTCATAGTGCTCAGCATATGACTCATCCAATACCCCGAACCGCTTGTTTGCCACCGTACCAATAACCTTGAGTGAACTTCCAGCTCCTTGTGTATGCAGAAATTCGTTGTTGTTTTATATAATTGTTAGCTGATGGTTGAATTGATGGACTATATTGTGAGTCAAAGCATCAGACCTCTTTTTACAAAAGTCATTTATATCCTTCACAAGTTCCTGGAATCCTTCAAACTCTCTCCAATAGTTTGTCATGTCGTAGTACACAATTATTTTCCAATCGCTGGTTATCAGATTTAGGTTTCCAATATTTTCAAAGTAAATTCCCGGACGGTTTTAAATGTGTTTCCTTGTCCAACAACCATCATGACCAAACTGGTGAAGAATAACCACCTTATCGGGCTAAGTTTACACGTCGTTTTACCTTTCTTTTTTCGAAGTATATGACGCTTTGATGGTGCCTGTTGTCAATTGAGCTTGGTCCAATGGTTTTGAGTTCTCCATCGTTGGCCATTTTTTTGGTCTGCTTAGTCCAAGCTGAACATTTACTCTGGATTTTGATTTATCTATCTCACTTGCCAGCAAAATATTATCTACAGTTGGAATAATACAGAGAACATGATTATCCTTCCCATGACGTATTTCGGTGATGCGACCTAGCAGCCAGTTTGTTGGGGGTAATCGATCTTCCTTAACCAAAACGATGTCGCCAGTGTTTATATTTATTTCAGTTCCCTTCCACTTCCCTCGTTGTTGAAGGTTTGAATGGTACTCTGCGGACCATATCTTCCAAAAATCTTGAGTCATCTTTTGTAGTAACCGCCAGCGGGATCCATGATGTCGTATGTCGTCTAAACAGGGTTCAGGTACTGCATTGAGTGCGGATTTAATGAGAAAATGACCAGGAGTGATGATTGGAGTGTCATCTATGTCATTGCTTCTCCTTATCAACGGTCGGAAGTTCAGGCATGCCTCTATCTGAGTAAGAAGCGTGGATAGTTCCTCGAAGGGAAGACTTGTATCACCAATTATTCTTTTGAGGTGATATTTCATAGACTTAACTCCAGCTTCCCATAGTCCGCTGAAGTGTGGTGCTGCTGGTGGTATGAAATGCCACTGTATTCCATTCATAGGTAATCTGGTTGAAGCATCCCTTTCTGCTTGATTGATGTTTGGTGTTCTTAGATTCTTAAGTTCCTTATTGGCTCCAATGAATGTTGTTCCATTGTCACTGTATATGTGAAGTGGCAAGCCCCTTCTTGACACGAAACGTCTCACAGCTGAGAGAAAAGCTTCTGATGTAAAATCACTAACAAGCTTATTATGGATAGGTTTCGTAGCTAAACATACAAATATTGCTATGTAGCCCTTTGAAGTCCGATTTCCCCTTCCCTTAAACATTTAAATAGTCAATGGTCCTGCATAGTCTACTCCAGAGTGCGTGAATGGCCTGGATGGTGTTACTCTGGGAGATGGCAGCATTCCCATGATTTAATGTTTTGCCGACGCATTAAACCGATAACATTTGACGCAGTTATGTACAATTTTTCGGACCAATCGTTTTGCATGAGGAATCCAATATGACTGCCTTAATGTTGCCATCATCAAATTGATACCTCCGTGAAGTGTACGGATGTTTTTCGTTGGCAAGTATGCTAGCGTGCTCCAGCCGTCCTCCAACAACTAACATGTTGTCATCGTCCAAATGGGGATTTAGCGATCGTAAGTTGCTCCTTTTTGGGATGGTATCTTTATTATTCAAGCAACTCATTTCCTCCGAAAAAGCCTCCAATTGCACCAAGTGGACTAGAGACTTCTTTGTCTCGTCAATTTCAACGGATGTTAGCTCTCCTGTCCGCCTTTCATTCCGATGATGTTTGCTGTTGAATACAAATCCCTTACAGTAGGCTTTAGTTCTGATCAGTCTTGTGTAAGATGAAAATCTCTGCATTATGTCGTCCTTTCTCGCTACCTACGTTAATACGAGCTTTGGTTCAACGGTCTCAAATGCTGACAATGTTTGTTTTGTATCGGATTGTATAAGCCATTGTACCCTTCTTTCCTTAAGCCATCTTGGCCCGTTCCACCATATCGAATGAACTTTAAGTTGTGTAGGAGTTAAACCTCTTGATGCACAATCCGCTGGGTTTTCTGCAGATCTGAGGTGTCCCCAAGAATTTGGATTCAATATTTCTCTGATTTAAGATACTCTGTTGGCAATGAATACCTTTTCGTTGGACTGATCTTTTCTTATCCATGAGAGAACAATTGTTGAATCTGTCTATGCAAACACCTTAACGATCTGTGCTCCAAATATAACCTGCACTTCCTTGAGAAGTTTTGACAACAAATGTGCCCCACAGAGTTCTAGCTTGGGCGTAGTAAACTTGTTTTTGATGGGTGCAATGTCCGATTGGAGGCTTAGCCCCACCATCATTAATTGATTCAGGCTAACTCCAGTTGAAGTCTTTGCTGATCCATCAAATACCACACCCAATTTAGTAGTGGTAGTACTATCAGGTTTAAGCACGGCTTGATGAGGGTAGTAGATACAACTATCGTTGGACACTTCTACCATATGACCTAATTTCAGGAACTCACTCATCACCTTTATATAATCAGCCTTCAGGATCTTGTTGGTAGTGAACTTCCTTTCAAGTTGTCGTAGCCTAGCTTTGGTCCGCTTCCTTTTTGAAAGGAATTTTGACAACGTATCTGCCATCATTATCACGAAAATGAGATTTGTGGTAAAAATCTTCACATTCTTGATCACTTGTGTTATGGTGGCCTAGTTGCGAGACTTCTTCAATGTCCCAACATTTTTCGAGCTGTTTATCTAACGACGTTTGAACAACCAGGCCATTTATTTTCGATTTTGTCATTATTTGAAGTTGATGTCCGACCGGAAATAAGCCATCCAAGTTGGGAATTCTGGGCTATAAGAGAAGTCCCTACTCCCCTTTTTAAGCCGTCAAGAATAACATCTCCATAGACGTCAGGGCCCATGATAAGATCAATTCCCCCAGGAATGTTGAACGTTGGATCAGCTAGTTTGATATTTCTAAATTTCATCTGGTAAAGTTCTTGTTAGTTTTGGTAAAACAAGAGCTTCTACGTTAATCTTGAAGTTGGAGGAGAATCTCGGGAAGATTGTTAGCTCTACCATGTTCGCGTGCAGTTCTTGCGTCAGTAGCTCCTAGACCACTTAATTCAACGTGAACCTTCTGCTTCCTCAGTGTTAGTGCTTGAGCAACAGCTTCTTTTACAAGGGTTGCTTTTGACGCTTGATAAATAAGGGCTCGAAGTTTAGCGCCTTGACCGTCTTCATTTGCATCACGTGCCTTTACAATTGCTGTAATAAGCAAGATGTTTTGGCTCTGATGACCATGATTAGATTGAATTTGTGCATCAGACCGGGAATTTCTGTCTGTCGTCTATCCACTTTTTCCAAATGCAATAGAGAATGGATTTTTTTATTGCAGAGCTTGCATTTATTTTTGCTCATGCAGGGAGTTTTTTTTATCATGTCGCACACAATTTATACAGAGTCTCGCTGTCCGCACTTGGTCATTACGCTCCTTAGGAGGCCACCCCATGAACTTGCGGCAGGAATATATGTTGTGTTCTTCCTTACAAATAGCACTGCATTCCTTTAGAGTCGATGTGAAAATTGCGCACGGTGTGTTCAAAGACATCCGCACTCTTGTAATGTTTTTGCTTCCCGGGTGCTAAGACGTCCATACCTTGGTATCATCTCTGCAGAAACTCCAGGAGTAATTCCAATGACGGCATTTTGTTGGAGTTTTGCAGTTTTTGCTAGAATAGATTTCGTGACTCAGCGTTTTTGTAGTCAAGTGCACCATCATTGGGCCCCATGTTGCGGTATCTATGCCCATATTGTTCAATGCTGCTAACCCTTCCTTTGTGGCATCTAATACTTTTTTGATTGCTGCTGCTGAAGGTGAGCTTCCAGGCTGTCCTGCACTAAGCATTTTATCAATATGCATTGATATTATTTTCTGCTCATTGTTATATCTAGACTTGAGTGTTTCCCACGCACTGTTATAGTTTTGACTCGAGATCGTCAATGGTTGGATGAGCTGTAGGGCTTCGCCTTCTAAATGAGTCTTCAAGTACTCCATCTTTTCCGTGGTACTAAGGCTACCTTTTTCATGTATTATTGTGGTAAAGAGATCATAGAATGATTGACACTCCAAAAAATGTCCGCGGAATGTAGGAATTTTTAATTGGGGAAATCTCAAGTCGCCCTTTGCCTGATCTCCCTCTGTTCGTTTGTTTTCACCAAGTTGGATGCCATTCGATGTAGGCAACGATTGATGTCATACGTATTTATAAGATCATCTTCGGTTGCGTTCGACATAAATTCTTCGTGAAGTTCAGTCAAATTCCGCAATTGATCAATCAACATATTTTGTTGATATTCGTGTATTTCTTTGGTGCATTTGTCGAATATTTCCTCAAACTCTTCTATATTTGAAACAACCCCTTCGATTTCGAGTTGAAGCTTTCATAGCCTCTGGGTTTGACTAATTCGGTTAGCTGAGTTCTCAATGGTTCTTAATGATCCAGCGAACTCTTCCAATTTCGACGTCGGGGGGTCTATGTTTTCCAACTTTCTCTTGAGGGTTCATACATTTCCTTGACCTTTTGGAATGTATTCCTCTGCATATAAGGCGTGTCGTACTTCACTACGGACCTAGCCTTTTCGTGGTTGGCTTCGAATTCTTTCCATATTTCCTCGATTCGTCGTAGTCTATCGTCGACATATCTCTGCGTTTTGTGAGAGCAACTGTCCTTGCCGAAGTTATTATGCAGCTTCTTAAGTTCTTCTGTCGGTTTCTTCCATATTCGATTATGTTATTGCACTTTTACCCAGTGTTTGAAGCCCTGGTAACGCTTTCACTATGAGATGAAAAATATATATTTTTTTTATTATTTTCTTTACCAGTGTTTGTAGCCCTGCTAACGCGTTCATTTTTTACTGATTCGTTTATAGATCGAAGGACCAAAATGTAAGGTTAAGATTTTAACCCTAGATGCCTTACCTCTGATGGGGGGAAATCTAATGATTACGCTCTGAATAACCTTTTACGAATACCATCGTGCATTTATTTTCTTCTCTTAAATACAAAAAATATTGCATACTGTAAAATTAATATAAAACTTAAATTACTGATACATAATCACATTACACATAAATATTTAATGCAAAGTCAGCAATTATGGTGAGAACATTTATTATGCTGACTTTGCTGGGAACAAAAACTGATATATAATATTACTAGAATAAAAACTGTCTGGTGTTGTCACCATGACACATCTAATATGTATTTTTCTTTCAGTGGATCAGCAGCACCATCAATTATCGTAGCATGTGTTTTCTTTGCACGTTTAAACATGTCTTCGATTTCTGTTTAACACGCGGTTAAGAACCCCCTTGAATTTCGCGCCACGGAATCGGATTTAAATTCTTCGAAATCTCACGTGACTTCATTTAGAATTGCCCCTTGGCACTTGGTAAGATTTTGCCAATTTTGAGTTCGATTTTATATTAAACACTTCATTAGGGTTTGTCTTTTATAAAATTCTAGATTTATTTTAAATTTATAAAAAGAAAGGAGTATAAATTGAATTCCTACCTTTGTTCAGTGTTGCAGTCTTAGATGTACCGCTATGTATTCGTTGTGGACATTCAAATCGCTATGCAGTTGCCGTTTGTTGAACCCGTTGGTTGGCTGTACTTCACCGTTGAAACGAAATTCAGGGTAGGTCAACTGATTCTTTTAAAAAAATGATCCGTCATAATGTATTTAATAGAACTCCGGACTTTAAAATACTTTACAAACATTTTCAATTCATGTTTTTGCTTCCAAAGATCGCAGAGTGATTGAAGTTTGTTCATTTGCCTACGAAGAAATATTCTCGCTTACATTGAACAGCTGTTTTATATTTGGGTTGTTGACCGATACAGTTTTTTGTGTTAAAATTTTACAATAATGTTAGTTACAAGTCTTCAAATATACATACACACAACATTAATTTGTTCTCTTGATTCTAAGCAATTTTACCTTTGCCCTTGTTGTTAGAGCGAGAAGACCGATACATTCTTGGTCACATATAACTATTACATGTTGGGTTATGTCTAGTTTGACTGCACTAGAAGAGCACATCTTATATTATTTTAATGGTTTTAACTAATGTGTGCAACGAAAAACTCGTGATGACAACTCGACTATTTTGTCAGTTCGTATTGATCTTCTTCGGTGGTCGGTTGGTGGTTGTTGGTTGTCGGTTCTGTTGCGTTTTTTTAACTTTTTCTTATAAAGAGAAAGATATTGTTTTCTTGAAAATTTTTGGCCTAGAGATTTTGATTGATTCTAACATTAAGATGATAACGGAACCCAATAATTTGGTATTTGGAATTCTGTCCGTCGCGTCGGTTCGTCGGTTCGTCGGTCCGTCTGTCCGTACACGTCTCTCCCTCCTAAACGACTTTTTTTCTTAAAACCTCGTCTATAGCGTGTTTATAATCGTAATTCTAAGCCATGTGTAGTGGTAATGTGTTCGTCTGTTGAGTGGAAGGTTGCGCGTTCAATCCCAGCCGAATTCCATTTCACATTTATTTAAAAGAAATAAAAAGGTCGGTGTAATACCTAAAAGTATGCGCACCATCTTGAATTTCTTCAAAGAACACAAGAAAAAGTGACTCCCCGAAGCTAGTTCGGACACCACCCTTGGAGTTTAAGTCTCCACTGCATCCAAAATCTTTCCTATCCTCTCTTTCTTCCCCTTCTCTAACGCTCGTACTATGGTAACATATAAAGGGTATTCAATATTCATAACCCCTTGAGTACGTGTAAATTATAAAAAAAAACCTGTTATATAAAAATCATACATAACCTCAATTTTTTCTAAAACGGCTATAACGATTTTAGTCAAACTTCAACAAAACTGCACACCCAGTTTTTTTTTTGGAGAGAATCCATATAATGGATGTTTGCATTAAGGCCACATAAAGAAAATTGTCAATTTCTCGCAAATTGTTTTGCCAAATTGAATGAAATTCATACTATTACTGTTTTCATGAGTTGCTTACAATTGGTTTTGACCCAATTATCCCCAAGCGCGATTTTCAGTTTTGGCCAATAACGGAAAATCATTATTATTGACATGGACAACGATTAATTTCAATTACGGAATAAACGTTCGTAGAATCACATTATGAAAACGTCTCCAAAAATTTTTTTCGAAATGTTTAAAATTTTACCGAAAAAGGTTTTTTGAATAAAAACGCCGCCAAAAAGTTGGCCTGCCCAAAAACTTAAAAAAAAACAAAATTTGGAAATTAAGTTTGCCTATTTATGTTCTTCAGACATTTTTTCAAAATCTCTAACGGTTAGGCCTAAAACTACGTTTTTCTGAAAAAGGGGCGTGGCAGTAGGCGGATTTCAAAAATGTTTACACTTGTTCTGCTAGGAGCAGCAACAAATACGTGTACCAAAGTTCAGCATTCTAGCTCAAAATTTAAAGCCCAAAAACTGGTGACGGGCGGACGGACGGACGGAAGGACGGACAGACACGGCTAAATCGACTCAGCTATCGATTCTGTGTCGACCTATATACTTTGAGCTATACCTAGCTCAATTATTTCACAATGTTACAAACTATGTATCAAAACCCCTTTGGGATATTGTATAAACATATGAGAAGGCTAAAATCCACTGTGGAGATCGTTTCCAAATCCCATCCTTAACACAAATAACCCCAAAATGTCGGGTTTATGGCGATAAGATATAGAAAATGTAACTGTCATAACATATTGTTCAGACTGTTTATCAAAATCATTTATGGTTCGACAAAAAACACCGTTTTTCACCTGGTTATGCTATGATGTAGTGTATAGAAATAGTTTTTGTATAAAAACGCCTCCAAAAATTGGGCGTGGCTTAAAATTATGTATAGAAGAAATGTATATATTTTTTTCGAAAAAACGTTTCTTTTACTAAAAACGTCCCTAAAAAGTGGGCGTGGCAAAAAACTTTGTATAAACAAGTATAGACATTATAGACATTATATTATAGTATAGATATGTTGTTCAGACACTTTTTTCAGTATCTCTAACGGTTGATTTTTCGAAAAGGGGCGTGGCAGTGGGCGGATTTCAAAAATGTTTACATTTGTTCTGCTGGGGGCAGCAACAAGCACGTGTACCAAATTTCACCATTCTAGCTCAAAAATTAACGCCCAAAAACTGGGGACGTACGGACTGTCGGACGTGGGTAAATCGGCTCTGCTATCGATTCTGAGTCGATCCATATATTTTGAAGTATACCTAGCTCAATTATTTCTCAATGTTACAAACTATGTATCAAAACTAATATACCCCTATAGGATAGGGTATAAAGAATTTATGTCAAAATTACCCAAACACGTGGAACGATAGGAATTAATCCTGAAAGAATTTCAAAATGATTTCGATGAATTTAATAAAGAAAGTGGTTTGCGGAAATCGAACGGAAATCTTGAAGCATGTCTTACAGATATTGAAAAAGGCGATTGATTGAAGGTGAATTTAATGATTGGTGTGGAAATGTGGAGCTTTCCGACATTCAAAAGCTACACAATTTGAAAACGCAAGTAGTCGGAAAAGCAGCTGGCCTCCTGCTGGCCTTCAGCATCTTAAAATGGATGGCAGAAGTTATTCACCTGCTTGGGACATATTAAATGATCGTTATCAAAATAAGCGAAAGTTGGTCAACGCGCAATTTAGAATACTGATAGAACAAAGGCAATTAAACCATAAATATGCCGTAGGGTTAAAATCCTTGCATGATACAAGCGCCGAATATATCCATGATTTATCTAATTCGGGAATAGCAGTCGAAAACTGGGATTCTATTCTCATTTATATAATATACAATAAGCTACCGTTTCAGACCCAGCGAGACTGGGAAGATCAGTTAGGGAAAACTGTTTTCACAGTTTATTGAAGAACGACTTAGTTCTCTTGAAAACATGCAGGAACAATACTGAGGTTAAAAGCATCAGGGGGTTCTCAATACAAACAGGAAATCGACGCCAGCGGCTTTCCAGGTTAAAGCGGCGCCTGAACCCAAGAATATTCCTCTCCCGTCTGTGCAAGGTCTCTAATGGAATTCGGCATTGTAAAATGTTTAACAAAATGTAGGTAAGGACCCGAGCTGAAGTTGTGAAAAGGAACTCCATATGCGCAAATTGCTTGGGATACGAACATTATGCATCACAATGTAAAAGCAACAACAGAATCAACGGTATACAGCACATCTTCACCACATGCAGTCCAAGGTGCTATTGGCCACTGCTCTAGTTAAGGTTTTCGAGGCCAATGGATCGGAACATGACCTAAGGGTATTAATAGACCCTGGGTCAGAAGCAACTGTCCTGACCCAAAATGTTGCGCAGCTGTTAAACTTGAAACGACAAAAAACAGTAGCAAATGTTACAGGCTTAGGTCAAACTTCGACGGGTACTTCAAAATGTCAGGTTGATTTGATAATATTCTCCTTTACCAACCACAAATTCTGTCTGACTGTAAGGGCGTTTGTCTTTTCTCACTTAACCTTATTGTTACTCCCTAGACAAATACAGACATCGAAGTGGAGCGATCTGTCAAAACTTCCCATTGCAGATCCAGCTCATAACTACTCCGGGAAGATTGATTTACTGATAGGCGCCGACGTATGTGAATCCATCATGTTGGAGGGTTTAATGAAGAGTCAAAAGGGATCTCCTATGGCACAACTAACCGAGTTTGGCTGGATGCTTACGGGTGCAACACATTCCAGGTTCCCAGCAACCACGATAAGAATGGTTTAAACCCACTACACTACACTGGAGGCACAACTGAAGCAATTTTGGGAATCGGAAGAGAACCTGGAGAAAAAAAATTAACTACGGAAAAAGAAAAATGTCAGGAACATTATCAACAAACGATGACAAGGAGGAGCAGTTGAGTTGAAAGCTTTGCCCTACGCGCATCGACATCGTTCGCTTTACTAATTACCAAATCGTACTCGTTAATTTATTAAAATTCCTAAACGCGAAAGGTCACCCGATACCGAGGACAAACCATTGTCCTTGGATAAAAAGTTTAGAAAAATGAATAAAAACAGTGCTTTAAAAAGGACTCAAGTACAAACTACTACAGTCCTCTTCAATGTCTACCGGACAGTGATAACGATGATATGGTAGACGAAATAGTGTCTGTCCCTGTTAATAAGGTGTATGTTCCTCCAATCAAGCTTCTCCAACAAAATTTTGATTATGTGCATTCTCTAATGAAATCGTTAAATATCAGTAATTATTCTGTGAAAAAGCTTTCAATTGGAATAAAGATTTTGTGCGAATCCATTGAAACATACAATTTAGTTATTGCCACATTAAAAGCACAAAACTGTCAATTCTTCTCGCACGACTTAAAAAGTGCAAAATCATTTAAAGTTGTATTGCATGGTATGGAAGATACTAATGTGGAATCACTTAAAACTGAACTTATTAAACTTGGTTTAAAGTGTATTGAAATTAAACGAATTTTAAAGAAATACGAACACTATAGTGACATAATTTACATTATTTCTCTTGAAAATGGATCTATAAAGTTAATCGAATTAAAAAAACACTATCGCTCTATTTTCCACACTCAAGTGAAGTGGAGCTTCCAACGAAAGCTCAAAGGTAAACTTACGCAATGCCACAATTGTCAAATGTTTGGCCATGGGGAGCGAAATTGTCATGTAAAAACCTATTGTTCGATTTGCGCTGGTCCACATAAGACTGCCGAATGCCAAGGTACTGCTCCGCAGAAATGTGCAAACTGTGGAAAAGCTCACAAATCCACTGATCCCACATGCGAAAACAGAGCGGAATATATGCAACTGATGGAAAAATCAGTAAAGACAAAATCATATGTTCAGCAAACTGCTATTCCCAGATCACATGTTTCTGCTCACTCTCTGCAAAAACCGGTTTCAATCGCTTCTCTGACCGAATTTCCGTCGCTGCAGCAGCACAACCGCCATCGTCCACGGGAACCACAGGTAGCTCATAACGTGGAGAATAATATCAATTATGCTAGCTCTCGTCCGCAAACATCAAACGCGTGGCTGAATACCTCTCTCGTAAATTCAAATATGCAGTTTAGCAGTGCGCCCAGCAACATTCCAAGCAACATCGCCAGCAACATTCCAAGCAACATGTCTGGCAACAAGAACTCGAATACACTTTTTACAGCGGAGGAACTAAACTCTTTGGCCATGGAAATGATCACCAAATTATCAGTTTGTAAAACTAAAATTGAACAGTTCAATGTTATCGCACATTTAGCTACCAAATTCTTATATTCTGATGTTAAGTAATATGATAGATAGAAATATAAATATTGTAACTTGGAATGCGAGGGGTATTCGCAACAAAACTATAGAGTTTTTGAATTTCCTACAAAGCAACAACATTCATGTTGCCCTAGTCACTGAAACTTTGCTTAAAAACAATTTAAATTTGTCCACACCTGATTTTAAATGTTATAGGAATGATAGAATCGGAGGAAGGGGTGGAGGTGTCGCGATCCTTATAAGACGTTCAATTCAACATTTGCTTTTACCTGTTGTAAGAACTCAGTACGTGGAAAATGTGGGTATTGAGGTGAAACTGGGAAATCAAAAAAGAATAAAGATATTTTGTGTTTATTTCCCCGGTGGAAATGCATCAGATGCAAAAAGATTAGGCCTCAAAAATGACTTCGTTAGATTGTTTTCCCAAAGAGATGAATTCTTGATTGGAGGCGATCTAAATTGTAGGCATAGGGTTTGGGGATGTCAAAGAGCAAATTCTTGGGGAAATGTTCTTCATCCTCTTTCTGTTACGTTACCAATCTCTGTTTTGTATCCTCCTAGTCCAACTTATGTCCCAGCTAGTTCTCGTGGTAGTCCTTCTGTACTTGATATTTTCGTTACTAATTTGTCTAGTCATAATATAACACAACCGATTTCAGTGAACGACCTTAGCTCTGACCATAACCCTGTGCTTTGCAGTCTTATCTGGTCATGGGATAACAAATTGGAATATGTTCAAGACTCCAAAAAAGCAAATTGGACTTGTTATCGAAAAGAAATAAATGTAAGGCTGAGAAATGTCCCAACTAGTTTAGAAAATATTTCTACAAAACAAGACGTCGACTCTATCGTAAATGACTTTTCTACACACATTTTAAACGCTGTTGAAAAATCTGTACCAAAAGTTGTTAAAAAAAATTTTCTTCAAAACTTCCAATTCAAGCTTTGGAACTTATTAAGCAAAGAAACAAGTATAGACGAGATTGGCAGAGATATCGTCAGCCCTATTTTAGATATCAAGTCAACTATCTAAATACCCAAATTTCCAAGCTTATCTCAGAACATCGCAACAAGGAATGGAATACTAGACTTAATACCCTAGAGAAAAACGGAAAGCCTTTTTGGAATATAGTTAAGGTAATTAGGAATAAAAACAGAAAATTACCGTTCCTTAAAAATTCTGTCAACATCTTTTACACAGATATAGAGAAAGCAAATGCACTGGCATTAACTTTTGCAAATAATCATGTTGTAGCAAGTAACCTAGGTGACCAAGTTACGAACAACACAGTAAGCAACACTATTCAAAATTTTCTAGTTGACAGTTCTAACCAAACACCTTCTTCTATCTATATAACCGAAGATGACATTGCATTCTTTATCAATACATTAAAAATTCGAAAAACAGGAGGTCTTGATTTCATAAGAAATATATATATCAAGCAACTCCCTCGAATTGGAATACAATATATAACATTCCTTATAAACTCTTGCCTTAAAATGGAATATTTTCCTGAAACCTGGAAACTGGCTAAGGTGGTTCCTATAATAAAGGCTGGAAAGGCCGCTGAAAATCCTGAAAGTTACAGACCAATAAGTTTACTCAGTAATTTGAGCAAAATTTATGAAAAATTTCTCAAAGAGGCTATCTCAAAACATATCTGTGATAATAGTTTATATCCAAATGAACAATTTGGATTCAGGCCTCACCACAACTCTTCCCACCAGGTGCTTAGAATATGTAACCATGTCAAGATAAATCGTGCAGTGGGCAGATCTACTGGAATGGTCCTTCTTGACATAGAAAGAGCATTCGATACTGTTTGGCATGATGGCCTTATATATAAATTGATAAATTTCCGCTTTCCCCCATACATTTGTAAAATTGTCCAAAGTTTCAAAGTCCATGTAAATAGTGGTGTTTCTGACCTGATATATTTCGACTCGGGTGTGCCACAAGGCTCAGTTCTTGGTCCAATTGTGTACAATCTGTATACATCAGACTTTCCAAATTTGCCTGAATGTCATACTGCAATTTTTGCAGATGACACTGCCATATTTTCTTCTCATTTATTCGCTCTCAATATTGAGAGGAACCTTACAAATGCGATAAAAATATTGGAAAATTATTATAGCAAATGGAAGATTAAATTGAATGAAGGAAAAATGCAGGCTATCTTTTTCACACGAAAAAGAAAGCCCTGCTTTCTTCCAAATAATCAATTACAGATCAATGGATCTTTCATAAAGTGGGAGCCATCCGTTCGTTATTTGGGAATACATCTGGACACAAAACTAACTTTTAATGAACACATCTACAGGACAATTAAAAAGGTTGGGATTGCAATTAAGATGTTATACCCTTTTATAAATAGAAAATCATTGCTTTCAATCGAAAATAAAATGATCATTCAAAAAGTAATTTTTCAGGCTATTTTGCTATATGGATGTCAGGTATGGGGTAATTGTTCAAAATTCCACATACAAAAATTGCAAGTATCTCAAAACAAGTTACTGAAAATGATGTTGAATTTGCCATGGCATCATTCAACTCTAGATGTTCATTGTAAAGCAAATGTTGAATTGATTTCAAATAGGATACATAAACTAAGGCTTAAATTTCTAGAACGCTGTAGTTTTACTGAAAACCCCCTTATTAATGACTTAATCACGATTAACATGTAATTCAATTTTTTTTTGTTTTTTTAATTATTAATTATTTTTGTTATTTATTTATTTATTGAATGCTCTTAATCATCTAATATATTCTTACTTATTTATCTATTAATGTTTTTACTATCTATCACTTTATTTATTTATTTATGCATTAATTTATTTATTGTGTTTGTTTGCTTAATTATTTATTTATTTACTTATTTATTTATTTATTTATTTAAATCAAATTATATTATTTATTTATTTAATCAAATTATATTATTTATTTATCTATCACTCTTTGAGTGAAATATTTATTCCCTTCTGGAATTAAAACAAAACCAAAATATGTGATACCACTTGACTGATTTTTGTTGATTTATTTGTCTATTATTTTGTTTAAACATTTATATATGTATATACATATTTTAAAATTTTCTATTTATTTATTTGTTATTTATTTATTTTTTGTTTGTTTAGTTATTTATCTAGTTAATTATTTATTTATGTATTTATTTATTTATTTATTTAGTTATTTAGTTATTTATTTATTTATTTTTTTTTATTAATTTATTTATTTGTTTATCTGTTTATTTGTTTATTGTTTATTTGTTTATTTTTTTTATTTGTTTATTTTTTTTTTTTTTTTGTATTTAAATTGGAGGTTTTTTTCGTGTTTCCTCCAAACTATCTATTTTTGTCTCCTTTATAATTTCAATTGAATAAATAATGTTTCAGTAGAAAGATATATCTTATCAAATCTCTGTAAAATGTGCGATAACAAACCAAATGTATATTTAACGAAATAAAATCAATCTATCTATGACAAGGAGGAGCGATGAATTATACCAAGTACGACTGCCACTTGGTTAATTTTATGGAGAGAAGAGAGTGATGCGACCATAAAAATGTTTTGCACTCAATACAGTCACGTTCGGAACCGCATCAGCGCCACACTTGGCGGTAAGTACCTTGCAACAAGTGGCCATGGATACTCATCCGCATGAATACAAGGCACTCAACAATGGTTTTTATGTAGATGACTTCTTGTATGCGGCTGACACAGAAGATGATGCCATCCGTCTGCAAAGAGATGTGCTGGGGACATTAAGCTCGACCGGGTTTCATCTTCGAAAATGGGCCAGCAATTCATCAAACATTTTGGAGCCGATACCTGAAAAGAACTTCCCTTTCTTTTCAGGAATCTCATTAAACTGCGATTCACCGGAAGCCGACAAGACGTTAGGCATTCAATGGCATCCAGCTAAGGACACGTTCACATTCAGAATCAACTTACCCAAGGTGATCAAGCGCAATAAACGATCTGTTCTAGCTGACATCGCACGATTGTTTTATCCGCTCGGATAGATATCGCCTTTCATCGTTTAGGCGTAAATGATTTTGCAACAGATGTGGGTCAAGGAATTATCGTGGGACTCAGCACTAAGTTCAAATGTAGAAGAGTCGTGGCAAGAATTTAGGAAGAGTTTTCTCCAAAATCCAACTGCACGGCTTTAGCGATGCGTCCGAGATGGCGTATGCCGCGGTTTTCTTTGCACGAATAACGCAATCTGGAAACAAACAAATTCAGTTGCTGGCGTTAAAAACAAGAGTCGCTCCGGTAAAAAAGATATCCCTTCCACTATTGGAACTTTGTGCAGTGCTGTTATTAGCGAAATTGCTTCAACTAATACTATCTGCTATGAATTTTAGAGAGCTGGAAACATTTGCTTGATCAAGATAGATAAGATAGTTTACCAACAAATACTTTGGAGACACAAGTAGAAACAAAGAAAGATACACGACAATGTCATAGAATTATGATCACAAAAACCTTTTTCTCAAAATTTTCTACTCCTAAGCGGTTAGTTCGCTCTGCAGCGATATGGCGAAAGTATAAGTTCTTCAACAAACATTCTTCACATCCAATTACAGCTGATGAACTGATATCCACACAATTGAAAGAGATGCTCATCATTACGTACATCTGGTTGTACGAGAGATGAATCTAGGGACCTAACATGGCGGACAACAGATGATGATGACGGAAATATGAAACAAGTATTGGTTAACCAACTTAAAAAGATTGGTAAAGAGCAAAATTCACAAATGCGTCTGATGCCATCGATACAACGCCCAACTCCAACAACAACTAATGGAAAATTTACCAAGGGAACGAGTAGTGGTATCGCTCCCATATACGAACACTGGGGTAGATTATGCGGGACCAGTGGATATCAAGGCATGGAAGGGTAGGTGCAACAAGTCAACAAAGTGCTACTTTGCAGTATTTGTTTGTCTGTCCACAAAGGCCATCCACATCGAGTTGGTTAGCGACCTGAGTACATCAGCATTCGTCGAGGCGTTCAGAAGATTTATTCCAAAAAAGGTAATTGCGCCAACATATATAGATTGAGGGAGCAACTTTAAAGGAGCATCCAATAAACTGACAAAGGACAACAAATTTATTTTAGCAGAATGGTCAATCGAAGTTGCAGAAGACCTAGCATCACAAGGCACGATGTGGCATTTCGACCCCCAGTCTTCACATTCGACATTGGAAGATGGGGTAAGGTCGATCACCACCTGCAGAGAACGCTAGGATCATCGAAGCTGACATTTGAAGAATTTGCAACACTTTTATCACAGATAGAATCTTGCCTCAACTCATGGCCACTGCGTCCGATAACGTCCGATCCAGACGACTTGAAACATTCCGGACAGAAACATAATGGAGAAAAACATCAACACACTAGAAAGATGGAGATAAGTGCAACGACTCACGCAAGATTTTTGGAAGCAGTGGAGCACAACGTATCATCATATGCATCAACAACAGCACCCGAACATAAAGATTGAAGGCATACGATGTCTTCCTTGCCGAGGATTTTCCAACATCGGCATGATTACTCGCGCGAGCAATTCAATTACACCCCGGGGCAGACGGGCTAACACGCGTGGTGACCAATCAAACAAAAAAATTTCTCTTTTGCCGGTATCAAATTCATCGGCATAACGTAAAACAAAACAAGAACACATTGCATCCTTTAAATTAATATCAGTTAAATGTGGGTTTTATGGCAAAGAAATATTAAAATTGAAATTGTAGCAACATATTCACTATGTTAGAAACTATGTTTCAAAATTAATATAACCCTATGGGATATGGTATAAGCATATGAGAAGGCTACAATCTACTGTGTGGATCGTTTTATACCCTATCCCATCCCATCCTTAAAACGAATATCCTCAAAATGTCGGCTTTTTGCGTTAGTATCGGGTTTTTCAACAGGGACGCTACAAAAGTTGAGCGACAGGGACAGCAAACGACGCCATAATTCTTCCCGCCCTTTTGACATTTCTCTTCAGTAAGGTTTGCCATTTTATGATGGAAAGATATACGATCCAACAACGAGTCGAAATTATTAAAATATAAAACCGAAATTCGGAGTCAGTGGCCTCAACGTTAAGAGCGCTATATATATTTGCCATTTCATGATGGAAAGATATATGATCCAACAACGAGTCGAAATTATTAAAATTTACAACCGTAATTCAGAGTCAGTGGCCTCAACGTTAAGAGCGCTACGTCCAATTTATGGTCGTCATAATCGTCCTAGCAGATCAACAATTGACAATTTTAGTCCACAGGCACAGTACAAAATGGGGGGGGTGTAGAATATTCACGAGGTAAGGTATGCCTGTCGTAAAAGGCGAGGTCGGTCCCATGGATTCTGGGGGGGACCATTTATTGTCTAGTAGCGACCCTTTCGGAAGATGTAAAAGGGTCGAAAGAACACCCCCATCTAAAAAGGTAGATAACAATGAAAACCTTAAGGCTAAATTTTCAAAAGCCTGTGAAGAAAGAGATGGGTTTAAGCAACTCAATGAGGCGCTGCTGAGAGAAATAAATAATCTGTTGAAAGAACAAATCAACGGCCAAAAAAAGAAAATGCTCAGACTGTCGAGTTCTCAACCGATGAAGAAGAACTTAAAAAAGATACGGAAGGGCATCGTCATATGGGAATAAGAATAAAAAGCGTAAGATGAGTACATCCCCGAAAATATCATCCCAAATGGAAAGCTGTCAAAATATTAAGATTGATCCAGGTAAAGGAAACCAAATTTAAAAAATAATCAAACCTCCACCAATCATAGCGGTTCAAAGGAAAATAAAATAAAAGCAAGCACAACGAAAATCATTCAGCTAGCTATAGAGGATGTACAGTTGCAACAGAAATCCAACTTGCTAAAGACAAGAGGCAAAAAAAGCCTCACAACAGACTAAATATGGACGCACCTAAAGTCCAAAAGGACTTACAACAAAGCACCCAAACAAAAATCAATACCCAGGAGTTAAAAGTCTTGAAAGACACAAAATTAAAACCAACTGCTGGTGCAAAAATAACTCAAGTAGCATCAAAAACCACAGGAAAACAAGCTGACAAAACAGAAAAAAAATAATATAAAACCAATGGAAACCCTAATGAGACAAATCCTTAATAGAATGGATTCAATGGAGAAATGCAATAAAACAATTTTAGAAAGAATATCTAGACAGAGCGGCAACAAAAGAGCTGTACCAAAATGACAAACATGATGTATAAAATTAAAATCCTTGAATGGATTGCTAATGGTATCGAAAATCGCAAGGAAGAGATTCAAATAATACTCGATATTAACCAAATCGATATATGCCTCATCTCAGAGACTCATTTAAAATTATCTACAGACCTTAAACTGCAAGGATATAAACTATATCACACCCCACATCCTAACAATTGTGCAAAAGGAGGGGCTGCAGTTTTAATAAAAAACGAGATTGAACACCATATGGAAACCAAATTCCAGTCATGTGCGATTCAAGGGATCTCCATAAGAATAAAAACGATCAGTGGGCAGATATCAGTTGCATCAGTATACTGTTCCCCTAGCTATAGAATACAGAAAAATGACTTTAAAAGTCTTCTTGAAATATTTCACAATGGATTTATTGCGAGAGGAGACTTTAATGCCAAAAATAAGTATTGCGGATCTAGACTAACGAATACTAGAGGAAGAGCTTTACTTGAAACAATTAAAGAATGTGGCAGTAAATATCATTCGGCGGAAAAACCTACCTACTGGCCAACAGATAGGAATAAAACCCCAGATCTTGTCGACTTCTTTATAACAAAAAATATCTCCTCAAATAATATAAATGTGGAAGAAGGGCCAGACCTACAGTCAGATCAGTCTTCAATACTTTTCACACTTGGCGATAAAATAATAATGAAAGAACAAAGTCCAACACTAGTTAATAAGCTAACTGACTGGAGCTACTTCAGAGAGAAGTTGGAAGAAAATACCCAAATGATAGCTATTGAAACAGAAGAGCCAATAAAGGAAGCAGTGCAATTATTTACACTCAATATACAAAAAGCTGCATGGGCTGCAACTCCAAAAATAAAAAACAAAATAAAACAAAATAAAACAAAATTCATACCCTCCTGTAATATGTGAAATTATTGCAGAAAAGAGAGAAGATAGAAAACGTTGGCAACAAACAAGGGCTCCAATTGACAAAAACAAAATAAACAGGCTAAATAGTAAACTCAGAAAATCAATAATTGAATTCAGAAATGAATCTCTAAAAAAATACCTTGCAGGCCTAACAAATGATACTAGTACTGACTACTGGCTCTGGAAGGCAACAAAGAAAACGAACAGGCCAACAGCTCACATCCCACCAGTGAAAACCAGAGAAGGAAACTGGGCAAAAAGCAGTATAGAAAAAGCAAATACTTTTGCTGAGCATCTTGAAGGCGTCTTACAACCATATGAAGATAAAGACTATCAAGGAATGGAAGAAACGTGCCAGGAAGATGTACCAATTCGGCCGGTTACGTCTAAAGAACTTGCAAAGAAATAAAAGAAGGTATAAACATAAAAAAGGCCCCAGGGTTTGATTTAATAACGGGGGAAATTTTAAAACAATTCTCAAAAAAAATACTGAAACATCTAGCGCAGATCATAAACGCTGTATTTAGATTAAGATATGTGCCAAACATATGGAAGGTCGCGGAGGTTATAATGATTCCAAAACCAGGTAAACCACCTAGCGAAGTAACCTCATATAGGCCAATATCGATACTACCAATGTTGTCCAAGCTATTCGAAAAGATGCTGGTAAAACGCCTGCAAAATATTATTGCAGACAAATCGCTAGTACCGAGCCATCAATTTGGGTTCAGGAATAAACACTCAACAACTGACCAAGTGCATAGAATCACTGATGAAATTGAAAATGCTTTTAAAGAGAAAAAAGTATGCTCTACAGTATTTCTTGATATATCACAAGCTTTCGACAAAATATGGCACAAAGGATTGATCCATAAATTACACAAGCAAGCGCCGAAGCATTATTCAAAAATACTGGAGTCGTATATTCTACAGCGATTTTTCAGAATTAAAATCGAAACAACGTACTCAACATTAAGAAAAATTAACGCTGGTGTACCTCAAGGCAGTGTTTTAGGTCCAGTATTATATCTCCTATTCACTAGTGATCTACCAGAAAGTGACGAAATCACTCTAGCTACTTTTGCAGATGATACTGCTATACTTTCTGTAGGAGAAACTGTCGAAATAGCTACAAAAAAGCTTCAAAAGGCAGTAAACAATATCTCAGAATGGACTAAAAATTGTCAGATCAGATTAAATGACCTGAAGTCAGTTCATATAAATTTTACGTTAAAAAATGTACCACTAATTCCAGTATGCATAAATAGTAATGAAGTGGAATATTCAAATACAGCTAAATGTTTAGGGATGACTCTAGACGCCAAACTGCGCTGGAAAGCACATGTAAAGAAAAAAAGAGATGAGTTAAACATCCGCTACAGTAAAATGTATTGGCTTATTGGGAGATACTCACCCTCATCCAACTACAATAAATTATTGCTATATAAGCAAATTCTTAAACCAGTATGGACCTATGGGCTCCAGCTGTGGGCATGCACATGCAAGACAAACTTACTAAGAATACAAACCTTCCAAAACAAAGTACTACGGAGCATAGTTAACGCACCGTGGTACATACGTAACACCGATCTACATAGAGATCTATATATTGAAATGGTTGAAGATGAAGCTAAAAAAGTAGCTCCAAGACACAGAGATAGGCTTCTCAGCCATGTTAATTTAGAAATAGCACAGCTTTTAAGAACCGACAATATAGTCAGGAGATTAAGACGGGTTACACCCCTTGACCTATGTAGCAAAAGATATATTATATATAAAAAAAAAAGAAATACTGAAACTTAAGTACAATTTAAAAAAACGACCAACGTCGGAATTTCTTTTAAAATTTACATTTTTATAAAATATAATACATGTGAAAAATAAATTGCTGATTAGTCTAACGACTAGGTGCGATTCCTTGAAGACATACAAAAGTCAGTCTTCGGGAGGTTTTTTAGATCGGGTTAAAGTCCCTCACTATTGCAGAAGGTTCCCTCGCTATAAAACCTCTGCAATGTCTTTCGATGATTTTTCCTTCCAGCGAACACCTACAAAAAAAAAAACTTCTTCCGTGATGATCAAGACCGGCACTTTACTGTGAATGGGAATCGCTACCGTTCAATGATAACCGAATATTTTTGGCCCCAATTGGATGATATGGATTTGGAGGACATATGGTTCCAACAGGTCAGCGCCACAACCCACACAGAGGCATTCATTTATATCGATTCGTTAGGGTTAATACAAGACAGGAACGGTATCCCGGTTTTATACCATCGCTACCGTGACGCGCGGGACAAGCGGCTAATCCGCGACGGGTACGTCGACAATGCTCCGGAGCTCCTCCGCTTTAGCACGGCGGTATCGGATCGCGATAGGACCGACGCTGAAAAGCAGCGCACCGAGTTTTGGTGGCTAAACGAGGAAAGTATTTCTGCACTTCCTCAGGTCTTTGCGGACTTTTAGTCCCCTCCTTAGTATTTAAGTAAATTAAATTTAGGTACAAGGTCTGGGGCTGGGCTTGTGCACCATATTTTATTAAATAAGGTTGCATAAATGCTTGCTGGACCCAATGACGCAATCGGGATGGCAAATATTGGGGCATATGCAACGAGTGCTTGCCACCCCGATTATAATTAAGTTAGGTTTAAGTAGTTAAGTAGTCTTAAGTAGTGTTAGTTAGGTTTAACTAGTATTAAGTAGTTTAAGTTAGTTTTAGTCTAGATTAAGTTTTTATATAAAACAAAAAAAAAACTGTCACTGTTTAAAGTTTTAATTTTTTCTTTGAAAAATCAATTAAATGTCTTATATTAATAATAAGAAACAAATGACAAATTTAAGCTGAAAAGCAAAAGAAAAATGTTAGTTATAAGCTTACAGCGCCCGCTATGGGCCGATAAGTTAGATTAAGTAGATATGTTATTGATAAGTTAGATTTAAGCATTTTTGTCTAGTATTAAGTTAATATTTTAAGTTAATAAAAAAATGAATTAAAAAAAAAAATACCTTTCTGTGATGGTTCTCGGTGAGGTCGGTGAGGTAGCGGGGGAAAATCGAAAAATGTTAAGCAAAAAATGTGGGGAATAACTTATCTCACGCATACTTGTTTAAAAATGTGATAGTATGTGTAAGATACGTAGTTATGGTTGAACTTAGCTTGTAGGCAAATCGCGAAGATTGGTATGTCTGTACTTCCCTTATCTCTGACTAAACTGAACATAAATGACATTAGAGTTGCCGATTTGACCATAAAATGTCAATTTTTAATCTATTCGAAAAATCGACCTCTAAAAAAACACCCATGATAAATTGTCTCCGAAGGAAACATATAAAACAAAACAATCAACCCTTTCCACCAAAAAATTATTCATCATTCTTCTACAACACAGATTTATCAACATAAACTTCAATATACCTGCAATAGCAGTTGAAGTCGAATTGAACTTAAAGATAACTAAAATTTCAATTGATATCTCACCAGATTAAAAAATTGAAGCTTCTGATGTTGAAAATATTTTAAGAAACATTTCAACCCCTCTCTTTTTATCTAGTGATTTTAATTCTTGGAGCCTTTCTTGGGGATCCCGACCAATTAACAGCCGTGGTAAATTAGTTGAACACCTCATTGACTCTCAATTTAAAATGATGGACGTCCTAACCATTTCTGCACACGTGGAACATTTTGTCACGTCGATCTCACTCTCATATCCGCACACCTGAAACCAAAAGGTTTCTATAATCTGGCAAATGACCTTCACGACATATATTTTAATAGGCAAAAGTCCTAAACTTCAGAAAATCCAGGCGAAGTTTCTGACTGACTATGCCAATTGGAACTTGTTCCAAGCCTAAGTTTTAAAACAAATTTCACTAAGACCATCCATAATGCCCAAACCATACACAAAAAAAACAGTTCCCTGGTGGAATCCTTGTTTTGAAATCCTTCGCCAAAATAAGCACAATGCATGGAAATCATTTAGGAAGTCACCAAACCCTGCCAATTTGATTTACTACCGTACGGCGAATGCAGAGTTCCGTAATGCTGCGAAGTTAGAAAAAACTGCGTGCTTTAGTAAGTGTACCTCAGAAATAAACCAAAACTCCACACCTTAAACAAATTTGGGATAGTACTAGAAGCCTTATAAGAAATTTTGTCCCTCACACAATTAAGCTCATCAGAACAGATTCTTCTAATTTGACATGCCCTAGAGAAATTAATGAATTCTTTGCATCCATTAGCACTTATGAAATCGACAGCAGTTTCATCTCAATCCAGGGTAAGACTCCTAGCTTTGATAGGGTTACCCTACAATATGATTCGGAATTGCCCGACAAGTATGAAAACAAGGTTACTTTCATTATATAAAAACATTTTTGACAGTGGTATAATTCCCCAAACGTGGTGTACGTTCGAAGGTTTTTCCAAACGCCAACCTCGGGATCTCTATTTTTTTCTTGACTAGGAATAGGTAGATTCTGATTGTTGGAAATGTCACTGATTGCCACGCAAGATTTTTTAATTAAGAATTAACTGCGACTTTGTACTAAAAACGATTTTATTAGTACAATAGCAAATTTTAAGTTAATCCGCGAAACAGCGTAGTAGCGAATAAGCGAAATAACAACGAATAAAACGGCGAGAGTTCCCCCTTAGGGCTTTCAACTATTAGAGAGCGCAATTTTTATTTTGTCGAGTTTTTATACAAAAAATGAGTAACTGAATTTGTTCGCCTGAGAGACATTACGTTATTCCTACAATTTTAATTATGTGGCGATTTGAACAATTTAGAAATATGGCCAATGGTATAATTTAGGCGGCAGATTTAAAAATACAAATTTGTGGAACGCATTCGTATATTGACAAGGATGATGAAGATGATGATGATGATGATGAGGATGATGAAGAAGATAGTTCTGCTCCAACATTCCGCCCCCTTTGAAAAACTCCTTTCAAGACGGAAGAGCTGCTAATTTTCGAATGGGACGTCTAAACTCTCCTTTTGCTGTTTTTACGTCAGCAGCTCTGTACCATGGACTACATTTATGATTCTGCCCATGATCCATTTCTGGGGTGGAACGTTGTCTTCAAGCACGATGACTATAGAACCGATCTTGATGTTTGGGCTCGGAGATGTCCACTTTGCTCGACCTTGCAGTTCATGTATGTACCTGTTCGACCATCTATTCCAGAAGTGGGTTTTGACGGCGTTTATTTGCCGCCATCGGTGAATGAAACTGATGTTTGGTACATCTAATGGTGGTTCAGGGATCGCCTTAAGAGATGATCCAATGAGCAAATGCGCTGGTGTAAGAGCTTCTAAATCGCTAGGGTCAGATGACATCGGGGTAATTGGTCTCGAATTCATGATGACCTCTATTTCTACCAGGGCTATGGCCAATTCTCCAAACGTCAGCTTTGCACCGCTCAGGCTCCGATAAAGATGACCTTTAGCTGTCTTTACGGCCGACTGCCAAGTGAGTTGCCCTGGGGGTATAAAATGAAAATTAATGCCACTATTAATACAAAAATTATTGATGTTTTGTTGAGAAGAGCTTTGAAACAACATATTACGCAATTCCACGAGCTTAGATCGTGCTCCGACGAAATTAGTTTCATTATCGCAATGGATATCTCGGGGAAGACCCCTTCGACCTATAAACCTCTTAAGTGCTGCAATAAAAGCTTCAGCTGAAAAATCCGACACTGCTTCCAAATGAACAGCTTTTGACGAGAAGCAAACAAAAACTGCGACGAACGATTTATAAGGAACTTTTCCTCTGATTTTGTAGTGTGTATAGACAGGTCCACAGAAATCTACCCCAGAGCAGAGAAAAGGACGTGACGGGGTTAATCTCTCCAATGGTAAATCTCCCATGACTTGTTCTAACAGCTTCGGTCCATATTTTACGCAATGAACACAATTTTGGACTGCTTGACAAGCGATTTCCCGTTCATTTATTATCCAAAACCGATTTCTCATTAACGCAACCAGAGCTTTTGGTCCGGCATGAAAGTTTGTTAGATGCAGATGCCTGACCACTATCTGAGTACAATGGAACTGTTTGGGAAGCAACAATGGGTGCTTACTTTCATCGGGTATGTTGGGGTGCTTTAAACGACCTCCTACTTTCAAAAGCTGAAGACCGTTATTTTCCTCTTCCTCAACGAAAGGAGTAAGCCATTTAATTGCCCCTTTAAGATTTCTATTTGATTGAAGTGACTTAATTTCATTCGAAAACGCGTTTTGTTGGACTAATTGTACTATACGAAGAAGAGAGTCATCAAGTTCAGAAACTGCTAAAGAACCACGTTTTTTGACTCTATCTAGCCTTCAATTTTGGACTCTCACTATATACTATACTATAACTATACTTTTTAATGATTTCGAGTACATCATTGGAGTTCACTTTTTGACAGCTAAGTACTGTTTTCTTCTTTTCTAATGCCTCCTGTCCCAGTTTGATTTTGCCTACTTGGAGAAGATCGATGAAAGCTTCGGCACCTAGTAACAAATCTATCCTTTATGGTTGATGGAAATATTCATCGGCGAGTTCAAGGTTGCTGGGAACATGCCAGTACTTGACGATCAGCGCTAATTCCGGCTGATACCCAGTAATTGATGGAGCAACAAGGAATTCCAATATAACTTCGAAGTTGTTATATCTGGAACGAATGTTGGTCTGTGTTTAAAAGCTTATATTTGTTTCCACTTGTAATGGTCATTATCCGCGTAATATATTTCTTTTGGTGTTACCCCTAATAACAGCCGTCAAGTAAAGGTTTGACATAACGATTATTTACATTACTAAACTCTTCTGAGCGTACTCGCAATCGGGTTACATGTACTATGTACATAGAAGAATTTTCCGCTACACTGTCCCAAAACTTGGTTGTTGGATCCTCCGGGAGGCGATCATTCGATGGGGAAAAGAGAACCTAGTACAGCACTACGAGGTCCTATGCTAAATACTTTTGATTCGGGTGCGGGGGACATCACGCCACGGCATAGCCGGGCGTAAGAACCTGTTTATTTTTTTTATTTTTGCGTCGCAACCACGCTTAACAAAAAAACACAAAAAAAAAGAGATCGCGAAGTTTTTCAGTTTGATTTCAGCACTCAACTCAAGCGGCAGCATCACTAGGACATTAAAGACGATAAAAAAATCGCTCCGCGTTACTCGAAAAATAAAAGTCATATTTGTATTATCAATACAAAAGTATTGAGAATAGTTATATATTGTTGCAATTGAACTTCTTTAAGTGTTACGAATTAAATTTGTCCTACGGTGTTTTGGTTTTTATTTTAAGTGCGTGTTATATCGAGACTAATTGACTGCCCAACCACCTATAAAATAAACCGTACAAGTCTTCCGCCACGTTGCATAGTTGAGTGGGTCTCATAAAATCGAGCCCATTAAACCATCCCCAGAAAAAGAATACAAAAAGTGATGAACTTAGTCACCCTACAAACGAATACAGATGAATTATAGTATCGTCTATCAATATCGATTATAAGTGACTGAAATCACAAAACATTTTTTTTTAAAAAAGATCAAAAGAAAAAAAAATACAAAATCAAGTGTCTGCTATCGATAATAACTAACTCGCCTACGCCCTAATGTAAATTAATACAGGCAGAATAACCATTCAACCCCCTCCACCATTAAATTGATCATGCCACAGCAGCCGACATCCTACCACCCCCTCGGTGCATCAAAGAATTTGCCGACAGAGCAGAAGAAACAACACTCTGTGTGATCGACAAAAAAAAAGAATGGGAAATTTTTAACCACCTTTTAAGAGCTTTTAATCTCATTGAAATTATAAGATTTTTTTTATGTTAATTTTTTTTCTATTCTGTAGTAGTTTTTTTATGTTTACCAATTTTCTCTTTTATTTACTCTTTCTCCCAATCTCAGTTAAATAAAGTGAAAATAATTAATAATTATGTGCGTGTGTGTAGGAAGCTTTTTTTCTTATCTCTATTCTTACCTAGTGCACCATTGTGCAGTACCTTTTTTTCAGCAAATCAAGAAATTTACTTCGGCAGGCCTGACGCAGCGAATCAATCGGTAAGCCTTTTTTTTGTTGATTGAACGAGGAGATTAATAATAATAATTTAAATATTGAAATTTAGTTATTTGTTTTTCTTGGTAATAGATTATTCTAATTTTTGAATTAAAAGGAATACCTAAGTAAATAAATTAAATTTTGCTAATATTATTATTTACATGATCTTTACTACATTATTTACCTTTACCCTAATTTTTATAAAAGACCTTATGTTTTATATTTTGTTTTTTATATTTAATTTTGTTGGTTCTTCCCAATAAATATGTATTATGAATTTAACATACATAACTAGAACGAATAAAACTAGCTTGATGTCTAATTAAGGATATAAATTACGTGTCTCATTTCGATGGCTGAGTTGTGTGGTCCTTCGTGTTAGAAGCTTAGGTCTTTCTTTTGGGGTGCAAGATTTAAATTTTTTTTTAAGCGGAACTTGCACATGGTAGGGTGGGTACAGATCCGCTACGAGGACGACCACCTGTTCCTCCCGTGGTAATCAATGCAGATGTTCTTTTTTTAGTTTTTTTTTTTTGTTCTTTAGATATTTAATGCATGCAATTTCTTTGTGAGTGGTGTTATTCGGTGTTTCGGTTGCAAGAACCCCTCCCCCCGACGAGCTTCAGCTAAGACTAGGCATGCAACCCGTATCCAGACTACCGAAAATGTTCCCTTTCCTTCCTTCTCCTAACTCCTATGCCTTAATCATAATTCCCTATGTCTTTTCGTCTATTTTTTTCATCATTTCCCTATTATTCCCCAATTATCGTCACCTCCATTACACACTTTCCGACTGTTGAGATCTATGCAGAAGACTGTGATATGGTTGTCTACATTGTTTGCACCTGTAAGTTGAAGTGCATTTTGATACTCCATGACCTTTTCCCAAACAATTTAAGCCAAGTCCCAATTTCTTTGCATTTGAAAAACGCTCCAAGTCCAGTGAAGCTCCCGACAAAAGGCGCAAGAACGTTGAGTAACCGTGAGTGAAGTGTGAGTGAAGTGTGAGAACGTTGAGAAGAATACAAATTCTTTGGAATAGCACCCTTTGGTTGGTTTGCTTCTGATCTCAATTACTTGCTATCTCTTACTTCAAGATATTGGCAGGATTTGACATGCGATTTATACAAATGCAATACGTTTCGTTTTATGTCGCGGAATCGCATTACACTGAGAAAATTCCCCTTGGTGTTATGACCCCACAAGAAAACGAACCAACTCTATCCATTCAAAAGTAGATATACAGTTTATTACCTACTGCCTCTACGATTACCACCAACTCGATTGGACCACGCACAGTTTAACCATTGAAATGAGACCAATTCATATGAAATTTAAAATTACTTATAATAAAAAAAAAAAAATCTATTTATATATTTATTAAATTACAAAGACTTACTTCGCCCTAATACAAATTAGAAACTTCTACCTAATCACATTTTTGATAAACATAACCTTACACGATGGCCGTGCTACATAGCCCCGAAAATCTGTCTCAAGTTCTTGACAACTCAGATGTATCTACCAATTGGTTGATACTCGCGACTCTATCAATCATGGGGGACAAGCTAAAATTCATAATAAAGGGGCAGTGCCTAAAGGTTACGTGATTCAAGCATTATTGACAGTAGAGTGTCCTCTGCTAATAAGAATCACTCGCAACAACAATTGTTGTCTTTACCCCAATCAGATAACGATAAGCAACCACCATCCAAAGCACGCTCAAATTTGGGCAGAAAACTTGACAATACGCTTTTAACTTACGAGGATAATATTCGAAAAGTCGTTCGTGAGAAAATGAATGAAGACCGAAGGAGGAATCTTTCTGAAATCAATCAAACCATTGAGACAATGTTTCAAAGAATTTTAACTCAGCAATCCCAACAAGCTAATGTTGCGAATCCAAATTCGCCAATGACCGATCGTACAAACTGGACTCAATCAAACTCACACCCTGCTCCCCATCCCCATAGACAAAATCCAATTTCTAATAGACATTATACTGACCCAAACGTTTCTTTTAACCCTGACAAAGTGTCAAATCTGATATTGAACTGGAATATCAAATTCGATGGTTCAAAAGACGGCATTAGGGTCGAAGAGTTCATTTATAGGATTCAGGCGCTGACTAACCACACTCTCAACGGAGATTTTACCTCACTATGTATTAATGTGCATAACTTATTTACCGGCAAAGCCATAGACTGGTATTGGAGATACCATCGTCGTGAGCAGAACATAGAATGGAATGCCCTCTGTGAGGCTTTGCGCTTTCAGAACTCCGAGTCCCGTACAGATTTCGATATACTAGAGATATTGAGATGTAGGAAACAGAGAGAAAGGGAGTCTTTTGATGATTATTTCGAAGTAGCTATCTCGATAACCGATCGATTATCTGATCCGATACCTGACAGACAATTTTTAGAAATTCTCATTCGTAATTTGAAGCCAGACCTAAGGCACGAACTTCTACATCTCAGAATAAATACTATTCCTGAGTTACGTAGAGCTTGTCATCGCCATGAAAATTTTATACATGTATCACGATTGTGTCGCTGAACGAAAAGTCTTCTGTTATGGTTGTGGAGCTAAAAATAATATAAACCACAATGCCCAAAGTGTTCCTCACAGGTAAACTCCAAGGTGGATGTGCCCAACAACACCAGGTCACATCCTCAACAAAGGAATCATTAAATAAACATATTCAGACTGATGATCGTGATTTGCAGTGTAACTTAAAACCAGTTAGTATTGACCCTTCGAAACCGTTTCACCAAAGGTTGCAAGAATACAACCAGATTCGATCTAAAATATTTTCAGTTTCTAGTTTCAATGAAGTTAGACCTAAATATAAAAGATCAACCCTTCTTTCCCTCAAGTTTTGGAATAACGTTCAAAAGTCAAGAAAGCACCTTATTAGCGCAATCCTTCATAAGGATTCTTCAGACATACGCCCCTATGCTGATGTCATGATCTTAGGAAAATCTGTAAGTGGTTTGTTGGATTCGGGAGCTTCTATAAGTTGCTTTGGAGGAAAAGCAGCCGAGGAAATTTTGTTATCAGGTGTAAAAATAAAGAAATACCACGCTTACGTCAAAACTGCAGAGGGTCGGTTGCAAACCGTACAGGGCAGCGTAACAGTTGACGTTACCTTTCGTCAGATTACGAAGTCTATGCATATCTTTATTGTTCCGTCACTTAGCCAAAATTTATATCTCGGTATAGATTTTTGGAGAAACTTCAAACTCGCTCCAGATGTGGTAGGCGAGATTGAAATTTTATCAGTAAACATACCACCAGTGCATGATCTAACACCCTGCCAGAATGAACAACTTCAAAGCACAAAGTCGCTTTTTCCGTCGTTTGAAAAGCCAAGCCCTGCTTTTCTAATTTGCTAAGACTAATTTGGAAAGACTAATTTGCTCGAACACCAAATTGATGTGGGAACTGTAAAGCAACGGCACTATCCTGTATCACCTGCAATTGAGTCACTTATGTTCGCCGAGATAGATCGGATGCTAAGCATGGGAGTTATTGAAGAATCTACCAGTTCTTGGAGCTCTCCTGTGGTGCTTATCCGGAAGCCAGAGAAGGTAAGATTCTGTATTGACTTTCGTAAAGTCAATGCACTTACCGTAAAGGATGCCTACCCGTTTCCACACATTGACGGCATTCTAAGTCGTCTTCCTCATGCAGAGTTCATTTCCAGTATCGACCTTAAGGATGCCTTTTGGCAGATACCTTTGGAGATGACTTCTCGCGAGCGAACTGCTTTCACAGTTCCGAATCGGCCGTTGTATCAATACACCGTTATGCCATTCGGACTGTGTAACGCTCCGCAGACAATGTGTAGGTTAATGGATAGGGAAATTCCGTTTTACCTTCGAGAAATGGTTTTCGTCTATCTCGACGACTTATTGGTGATATCGAAAGATTTTGACTCTCATATTTGCGCCTTACAGGAGGTGGCGTTGCAAATCAGAAAGGCAGGATTGACAATCAATGTTGAGAAGAGTAAGTTCTGTCTAAAGGCTGTCAAGTGCCTTGGGCATATTGTCGGATACGGATCAGTTCAACCCGATCCAGATAAAGTCAGCGCTATTTCGAATTTGCCGCCTCCAAAATCTGTGCGTCAGCTTCGACGTTTCCTCGGTATGGCAGGTTGGTACTGCAAATTTATTTTGAACTTTGCGTCCCTTACAACGCCCCTTACAAATCTCCTTAAAAAAGGTATGATCTTTGGCTGGAACCCTGAAGCGCAAAAGGCCTTCGACTTACTGAAAGAACAGCTCACTTCTGCTCCGGTCCTGACAACGCCGGATTTCAATCGCCCTTTCATCATTCAATGTGATGCTAGTCAATATGGCGTGGGAAGCGTATTGGCTCAAGTTGATGTGGATGGTGTTGAAAAACCCATTGCATATATGAGCCAAAAGCTAAATAAGGCACAACGAAACTACTCAGTTACCGAGCAGGAGTGTTTGGCAGCTGTTCTGTCCATAAAGAAATTTCGTCCGTATGTCGAAGGGCAAGAATTTACCATAATAACGGACCATGCTAGCCTTCAGTGGTTAATGCGCCAAAAGGACTTGTCTGGTAGATTAGCAAGGTGGGCATTAAAGCTACAAGTGTTCGAATTCCCTATAAAACATCGCAAAGGTACGAATCATGTGGTACCAGACTGCCTTTCCAGAAGAGATATATTGGATTTAAGCTCTCTTAAAGATATTTCACCTGCCATAGATTTAAATTCACAGCACTTTCATTCTGACGAATACCAGGCGCTGAAGAGTCATATTTCAGCTAATCAAACCAAGCTACCTGATCTGAAAATTGTAGATGGTTTTGTGTACAAGCGTGCGACACATTCTACTGGCTCCCCAGAGCAGGAAAGTGATTCTTGGAAGCTTTGGGTTCCTTCAGGTTTGGTCCAAAATATAGTAGTCAATTCACATAATCCACCCGCCTCTGCTCACTGTGGAATGGGCAAGACATTGGGAAAGTTACGACGTTATCTATTTTGGCCAACTATGGTTAGGGATGTACGGGCTTATATATTGACGTGCGAAATATGTAAAATGACAAAAAGTCCAAATGTGGTGCTCAGACCACCGATGGGGCAACCAGTAAGAACTGATAGACCTTTTCAGAAATTATTCATTGATTTACTGGGGCCCTATCCGCGATCGAAGAAGGGCAATATAGGAATATTTATTGTACTAGACCATCTGTCAAAATATGTATTCCTACAATTTACCACCCAGCCTTTAATCGATTTCTTAGAAAATTACATTTTTCACTAATTTGGTGTTCCGGAAACGATAATTAGCGATAATGGTTCCCAGTTTAAGTCAAAAGAGTTTGGTTGCTTCATGACCAGGTACGGGGCCGAACACATGTTTACAGCAATTCATTCAACTCAGTCAAACTCCTCCGAACGAGTAAATCGTTCAGCTATTGCTGCAATTCGAGCTTTTGTTAATAATGGTCAAAGTGACTGGGATGCTCATCTTAGAAGCATAGCCTCTTCGTTAAGAGCATCCTTGCATAGCACCATCGGATGTAGTCCATATTTTGTGGTGTTTGGGCAAAACATGGTCCAGCATGGCTCTGACTATGCGCTGTTAAGGCAACTTGATATAGTAAACGGTGAGGATGTGCTAATTAATAGAATTGATATGCTTAGAGGAGTACGCGAAAAGGTACAGGAAAACATCCAATTGTCTTTCCGGAAAAACGCTTCAAATTATAAGGTTGGTGACGAAATATATCGTCGAAATTTTGCACAAAGCAATTTTGTAAAAGGTTTTAATGCGAAACTTGCTCCAGCTTTTCTTAAAGCTCGCATTAAAGAAAAGCAAGGCTTGTCATACTACGTTCTAGAGGATCTGGCAGGAAAAACAATAGGAACGTATCACGCCAAGGATATCCGCCGATAAATATTTGTTTTCCAGCTTAGGATTTCTCTTTATTAAAGATACACCTAACCTGTTTTGTCATTATCCGCGTAACATATTTCTTTTGGTGTTACCCCTAATTACAGCCGTCAAGTAAAGGTTTGACATAACGATTATTTACATTACTTAACTCTTCTGAGCGTACTCGCAATCGGGTTTTATGTACTATGTACATAGAAGAATATTCCGCTACACTGTCCCAAAACTTGGTTGTTGGATCCTCCAAGGGCGATCATTCGATGGGGAAAAGAGAACGTAGTACATACAGCACTACGAGGTCCTATGCTAAATACGTTTGATTAGGGTGCGGGGGACATCACGCCACGGCATAGCCGGGCGTAAGAACCTGTTTATTTTTTTATTTTTGCGTCGCAACCACGCTTAACGCACAAAAAAAAAGAGATCGCGAAGTTTTTCAGTTTGATTTCAGCACTTAGTTCAAGCGGCAGCATCACTAGGACATTAAAGACGATAAAAAAATCGCTCCGCGTTACTCGAAAAATAAAAGTCATATTTGTATTATCAATACAAAAGTATTGAGAATAGTTATATATTGTTGCAATTGAACTTCTTTAAGTGTTACGAATTAATTTTGTCCTACGGTGTTTTGGTTTTTATTTTAAGTGCGTGTTATATCGAGACTAATTGACTGCCCAACCACCTATAAGTTAAACCGTACAAGTCTTCCGCCACGTTGCATAGTTGAGTGGGTCTCATAAAATCGAACCCATTAAACCATCCCCAGAAAAAAAAAGTGAAGAACTTAGTGACCCTACAAAAGACTACAGATGAATTATAGTATCGTCTATCAATATCGATTATAAGTGACTGAAATCACAAAACCTTTTTTTTTAAAAAAGATCAAAAGAAAAAAAAATACAAAATCAAGTGTCTGCTATCGATAATAACTAACTCGCCTACGCCCCAATGTAAATTAATACAGGCATTTAGATATTCAACAGCATTTTAGTTCTAAGCACTGTAAAGTTGGGTTACGCATTGTAAATTACAGACAAAAACGCTTAGTGATTAAATCTCTTTCGCGTCATTTTTGTTCTCTTAAATCCTCTCTCTGTGCAATCGACCGTTGGCCAACTGTTTTGGTACGGACTATACTGCTGGCCGCATGGTGAAGTAAGACAATAGACAATTGATGGTGATTTCTGATGAGGCGAAAAGAGAATGAACCGTAGTTTTGGTATTGGTACTTAGAGTTGAGTGGAACTTGTTTCATCCAATGAGCTTTTGTGTGGATTGTATTTTCAACTGGATTATGACAAGATCGACTGAACAAATTACTATTTGGTAAAATTCGATTTGCAGCAATAATGTTGATTCGAAATTGTTATTTAGGATATATTTGTTTTATTGAAATAATGCGGATATGTTGTATTAATAGGGCCTATATAATTATTTTGTGCTAAGAATATAAAAAAAGTTATTCCAAATTATCAAATTATGTCGAAGGTGCCTTTTTCGTATTTCTTCTATACCTACTTTTTTTTTTTTGTTTTTGTTTTCTGTGTAATTGTGCAGGAACAGAGGAACTTTTAACGATGAAAGTTTGTCTACGCACATTCGAATAAATGAAATATATCACGTACCTGGGAGTGGGGATTTATACTTATCTCCCACAAATGATTTGTTGACTCCTTCCTTGGCGATTTTGGTTGTTGTTGAGTATCTCCAGCGTTTCTACGTTTTTTGTAGATAAAACTGCAGCAGCTACAATACACTCGCGATTGCGATCACCGAAACCGAAACCGTTTGTAATGTCTAATGTTCTATGTGAACTTAAATAGTTTTTTGTTCATGTGCCTTCGTAAGGACTTTGTTTCTATGTTTTTTTTTTAAAACTCTATATATATATGTATTCCTTTTTTACACTTTTTAGCTTTTTAATTTTAATGGGTTTAGGTATTTTAACACGTTGGGCGCCAAAATGTACGTTCGAAGGTTTTTCCGAACGCCAACCTCGGGATCTCCATTTTTCCCTTGACTAGGAATAGGCAGATCCTGGTTGTTATAAATGTGACCGATTGCCACGAAAGAATGTTTAGTTAAGAATTAACTGCGACTTTGAACTAATAACGATTTTATTATAGTACAATATCAAAAAAAAGCGAAAAAGCGAAATAACAGCGAATAAAACGGCGAGAGTTTCCCCTTAGGGTTTTCAAGGTATTAGGTATTTGAAAACATATGAGAATGCTACAATCCACTGTGCGGATCGTTTTGTTCCCTATCCCATCCCATCCTTAAGACAAATATAGCCAACATCCTTAAGACAAATATAGCCAACAAGTCGGAGTTCAAGCGAAGAAATATAGAAAATATCATTGTCGTACCATATTGTTCAGACAGTTTATCAAAATCAAATGGTTATGTTATGAAGTAGTGTATACAAAAGGTTATTTTATGATATAAGGAAGAAATATTTCAATTATCATAACCAATTATTTTACTTCAATGCTTTTTTTCCAAATGTTTGTTGTTTAAAATAGCACAAATTGGTATAAGTTGAAATGTGCTACAACAAATGTTTTATCGTAACACCCTATGTCCATCATTAAAATTCCGCTAACCCTAATTTCCTAATATATTTGTTCAATTGTTCTCACTGCATTACTGTAATGTCATTCTCGTTTGGTTTGTCGGCGCTTTAATATTATTAGACCGGTTAACCACCGACTACCGAGTTACCGTACCACACCCATGCACTGAGAGGGAATTCACCACAGCAGCACCCGCAGTAGAAGAATGGACAAGACATTCAGTATATTAAAAACCATCACAGCAGTCACATCATCAATACATTTTATAGTAGACTTTACTTAAGAATAAATGAATTGTTGTTATTATAACGTTGATGAATAGATGTATTTTTTTGCGACTTCACAAGGCGCTGGTAGCACCTTGTTCATGGTGACCCCGACGTGATCTTTCACGCTCAATATAAAATAAGAAATTATATTAACAATTTCTGATTGTCATTAAAATTAATTTCAATTGTTTCATATAATCATCACGCTTTCGGCTCCAGATTCCTGGTAAACACGTGCGGAGAATAGCATGAGTACACACACAGAGACAGAATGTTTATATCAGTTAGTGAGATTCGTTACACAAATTACACATTTATTCATACACATAACACAAAGTTTCATATATAATACATTTTACACATTGGAATATTCGACCTAATTGATACTAGTATCTAGTGCGGAAAAACCCAAACCTATATATTAATCTATTGGCGCGTAATAACGGTCGACTAAACAGTTTCATAAATTGACTGCAATATAGCTGTATAAATCGCTATAACACCTAACGGGTATCTATACAGTTTGAACATTCATTACCGTGTCTATGCATGTGACTTAACGGGCTAAACCAATTTTATGAACTATTTCATCCATATTAAAAACATAAAAAGTTCGTTATGTCAGAACAAAAGTTAGGCAAGGCAAGGGCAAAACGGTCGGTGCTGGTTGGACAAATCACAAGTGTGAAAACCTTTGTCGATACCAAATTAACAACTGCTAATGCTGAAGATATAGAAGGGCGACTTGATTCGTTACAAGGCTACTTCGAATCCTTTGATGCTGTCCAATCTGTTACCGAACAACTCGACATTGATGAATTCAAAAACGACGACAGAGCAACATTTTAAGAGCTATATTTCGAAATAAAACCATTATTGGTCATGTCGTTAAATAAATTAAATAAATTGAGAAAGCCTTCCGCCAACCTAGATACCTCCCTTAAGACGGCAACCGATACTCCAATCTCAAACCTTATGCTTCCGAAACAGCCTTTGCCTTTGTTCACTGGAAATTACTTACAGTGGACATCCTTTTACGAAACCTTTGAAAATTTGGTCAACAAAAATAGTGCGTTATTTAATATTACAAGGTTCCATTACCTTCGGTCCGCGTTAAGCGATGGCGCGTTAAAACAAATCGAATCTCTCGAAATATCATCTGCCAATTACGAGGTATCTGTACAACTTTTAATCGATCATTATGACAAAAAGCCTATTTTCATTCAGGAACATATTAGGAAACTCTTTGAATTAAAAACGATTACGAAACCAACTTCTAATAATATTCGAGAATTAGTAGATACAGTTAACTCTCACACAAGGGCGTTATCCACACTCGGTCGTCCAGTTGCTCATTGGGATGATCTTATCAATCATTTAATTCTATCGAAATTGGATTTTCAAACACTCGAAAGGTGGAATGATGAATGTACTCATCAAAGATTGGCCACTCTTAGTGAATTGTTACGGTTCTTAGACAAACGGTGTCGTATATTAGAGGGAAGTCCAACCGCTATCAAGCAACTCATAGGGAGATCGCCTAGACATTCATCACAACCTGCATCATTCACTGCTACAGTAAGTGGTAACGAGTGTTCTTTCTGCAAAAGGGGAGTTCATTATATTCATAACTGTTCTCAGTTCTTATCACTGTCTATAAACGAACGCGTCTCTACTGCTAAACATCATGGTTTATGTACAAACTGCCTGAGACCTGGTCATATGAATAGGAACTGCGCATCCAAGGGCACCTCTCGCAATTGTGGTAAACGGTACCACACTATTCTACACATTGGTGCTGCACAGGATACAAGGTCCCCTGAACCGGTGGAAAAACTACCTCCGTCAAGTTCGACAACATCCTTTGCAGCCCATCCACTGCTAGAAACGGCAATGCACCTAGTCTGCCTGCTACGATAAGACCTACACATTCGACGGTTTTACTATCGACAGCGTTAGCTCGGCTCGTTAACAGTAGGGGCCAGTTCATGGCATGTAGAATTCTGCTAGACTCCGGGTCTCAGCTTAATTTTATATCTGAGGAATTCGCATGTCAGCTCGGTCTTAAACGTTCAGTATCTCATATTCCTATAGGCGGAATAGGTGAAATAGATGTTCTTTCTAAATACAAGATGACAATATCTCTGCATTCGAACATAAATACTTTTTATACTGAGGTCGAAGTACAATCTTTACCTAAAATCAGCCAAAACCTACCTGAAACATTCATTGAGATAGGTAGCTGGCCAATACCTCCAGGGATCCAACTAGCTGATCCAAACATCAACTATCCAGTCAAAATTGACCTTCTCTTAGGTGCACAGTTGTGTTGTAAGCTTCTTCACCAGGGGTTGATCCAACTAGCTTCAAACTTACCTTCGCTGCAAAATATGGTGTTTGGTTGGGTGCTTCTTGGAGAAGCAATCAGTTCAGAGGCCAATAAATATGTGTGCAATATTTCTACAACGAAACCAACACTAACATCGTTAGAAAGGATTCTCAACAAATTTTGGGAAATCGACTCACATGATACTCCAGTTCGAACGCTAACTAATGAAGAACGTATCTGTGAGTTACACTTTGGAGACAATTTTCAAAGAGATGAATCGGATCGATTAATGGTTCGCTTACCATTTAAAAATGACCCATATAAAAACTTAGGATTATCACTCGAGATGTCCAAGCGCAGATTCCTTGCCATAGAAAGAAAGCTCAACAAAAACGAAGAAATTAAAAACCAATATCGTCATTTCATGGACGAACAAATGAAATAAGATCATATGACGAAGGTGTCGTACATCCCAAAACACAACTATTTCTTACCACATCACTTTGATCTCAAGCCGGACAGTTCAACGACCAAATTACGAGTCGTGTTTGACGGCTCCGCGAAATCGTCTTCGGGAAAGTCACTGAACGACATTCTTCTAACAGGCCCGACTGTACAAGCGGAACTTTTTTCAATCATCAATCAGTTTCGAGCCCTAAAATATGTCTTCACAGCTGACATCAGCAAAATGTACCGCCAAATACTCATCGATCCTAGAGATAGAGGATTTCAGATGATTCTTTGGCGGAACACAGCTGAAAATGACCTCAGTTACTACAAACTTAACACAGTTACATACGGCTTATCATCGGCTCCATACTTAGCCACACGTTGTCTACAACAATTAGCCATCGAATCCTCCCAGTCATTCCCACAAGCAGCTGCGGCATTTGAACGTAATACCTATGTAGACGATATCATGACAGGTACAAAAGACCTGAGTACTGCCATATCATTGCAAAAGGAAATGATAACCCTGTTATCAACTGCAAAATTCGAACTTCGAAAATTCTGCGCAAATCATCCAAAGTTGCTGGAACACATTCCAATCGAAGATAGGGAATCATTTTTATCTATTAACGAAAATGAGTTTGTAAAAACTCTTGGTCTTATTAGGCAACCAGTTTCAGATCATTTTTATCTATTAACGAAAATGAGTTTGTAAAAACTCTTGGTCTTATTAGGCAACCAGTTTCAGATACACTACAAATTTGAAATTCATGAGCACTCTAACTGTTGCATTTGACATGTAATTCTGTCATGTTTTTCAGTTGTTCCAACAGAATTTTTTGTTGGTATTCACACATCTGTGTCGAATACTCTCGGAATGTTTCCTCGAATTCCTCCATGTTTCCGATTAAAGCCTCGATTTTTATATGGAGCTTCCTCAATCTTTGAGTCTGGAGAGTACTATCTGATGTATTATTGGATGGTGGTGAGTAGGTAGGCACTTCCTCTGCAGGTGTAATATTTTCGAGCAAAGTTTTGAGTTCTTTAAACTTATGTTCAACATCTAACGATCTCAAGTGCCAATTATACATGTGCCTGGGAGACATTAAAGGCACGGTATGGCAATGAGAGAAAGATTGTATCAATGCACTTAGACAAGATGCTTAAGGCTGGTTATCAAGGAACCCAATCAACAGCAAACTCGATAAAGGCAATCTTAGATAACACCAGGGAAGGATTGTCAGCTATAAATAATATGGGAATCAACACGAAATCGTGGGATCCTCTAATTGTTCACCTAGTAACCAGGGCATTGGACCAAGAAAGCAGAACTCTGTTCGAACAAGGTCTGGAACAACCAAATAAGATGCCCACGCTTCAAACACTATACGATTTCTTAGCAAGAAGATATCAGGCTTTGGATGTATTATCTTCCACCAGGCAAAGGCATTTTAGAGGCGTAGACGACACTAAACATATTACGCGAAACTACCATGTTTCAACCAAACCAACCTGCGTATTTTGCCAAGGAGAACACAATATATATTCCTGCCGCAAGTTCATGGGCTGGACTCCTAAGGAGCGCAATGACCATGTAAGGACAGCGAGACTCTGTGTAAATTGTTTACGACATGATAAACAAAGTCCCTGCATGAGTAAAAATAAATGCAAGCAATGCAATAAAAAACATCATTCCTTGTTGCATTCGGAAAAAGTAGAAGGAAGACAACCAGATCATCCCCGGAACGATGTACAGATTCAATCTAATCATGGACATCAGAGCCAAAATATCCTGCTTGCTACAGCAATTGTAAGGGCACGCGGTGCTGGTGAACATGGTCAGTGCACCGAACTCCGTGCACTTATTGATCAAGGTTCACAAGCCACCCTAAAACCGGGAGCTGTGGCTCAAACGTTAAGACTCAAAAAGCAAAAGGTTCACGTTGCAGTAAGTGGTCTGGGAGCTACTGATGCAGGAACAGCACGCAGCAAGGTAGAGCTAACAATGCTCCCGAGATTCTCCTCCAACTTCAAGATAGAAGCTCTTGTTTTACCACAATTAACAAGAATTTTACCAGATAAAGAAGCTTACGATATGATGAATGACCAGTTTAAAACAAGCAGATCCAACATACAACATTCCTGGAGGAATAGACCTGATCATAGGAGCTGACCTCTATGGAGACGTAATTCTTGACGGCTTGAAAAGAGGAGTTGGAAATTCTCTTATAGCCCAGAATTCCCAACTAGGATGGCTTATCTCCGGTCGGACATCATTTCGAAGGAATGACAATGGTCTTGTCGTTCAAACATCATTAGATAAACAACTCGAAAGATTTTGGGACATTGAAAAATTCTCTCCACAAGCCCACCAGAATACAAGGATCAAGAATGCGAAGATTTTTATCACGAATCTCATTTTCGTGACAAGGATGGCAGATATGTAGTAAAAATTCCATTCAAAAAGGAAGCGGATGAACATTAGTTGGGAGAGTCTAAGAACAGGGCCATAGCTAGGCTGTGGCAGCTCGAAAAGAAGTTCAGTTCCAACAAGGAACTTAAGGCCGATTACACAAAGGTGATGAATGAGTTCCAACAACTAGGGCGTAGGGTAGAAGTGCCGACTATGGATAAGTTCAACACCAAGGGTTACTATTTACCTCATCATGCAGTGCTTAAACCTGATAGTACTACGACGAAATTACGAGTAGTATTTGACGGATCAGCAAAAACGTCAACTGGAGTAAGCCTAAATCAACTAATGATGGTGGGCCCCAGGCTCCAAGCGGAAATTACAACAATTATAATACGCGCGGTGGATTTCATTTTCGAAAATGGGCAGCAAACCATTCGTCTCTTCTAAATTCAATTTTGGATGCACAGAACCAATCTGATGTTAGTTTTGATAAGGAGGAAACAATTAAACTCTGGGAATTCATTGGAATCCTTTAGCTGACACATTTGAGTTTAAGGTACACGTAACCACATTATTACAAGAAAATCATGGATCCACAAAACGTGCCACGCAATCGGAAATAGCACGTCTCTTTGATCCATTAGGATGGCTTACGCCAGTTACCATCATTGCCAAGGTAGTAATGCAACGGATTTGGAAGGCAGAAATAGGCTGGGATGAACCGTTAACATATGAACTACAACAATGTTGGGATCGATTCAGGCTTGAACTTCCGCATGCTGAATCCATCAAATTTCCTAGATGGATCGGTACCAACAAACGGCAGAAATTCGAATTACATGGGTTTTGTGATGCTTCTGAAGGCGCTTACGTAGCTCTTTTATACGTCAGATCAACTAAGGATAATACAAAATATATAACTACATTGTTGACATCCAAAACAAAGGTTGCACCCATAAAAAACAAGCTTACTACGACCAAGCTTGAGCTATGTGGGGCACATTTGCTATCAAAACTTCTAAAGGAAGTGCAGCTGATATTTGGGACACAGATCATTAAGGTATTTGCATGGACGGATTCAACAATTGTACTATCATGGATAAGGAAGAATGAATGCAACGAAAGGATATTTATTGCCAACAGGGTATCTCAAATCAAGGAAACATTGGATTCAGATTCTTGGAGACATGTCAGATCTGCAGAAAACCCCGCAGATTGTGCATCGAGAGGTTTAACTCCATCACACCTGAAACATCATTCACTATGGTGGGACGGACCGAAATGGCTTGAACGTAGCATGTTTAACAGGCCTATACACCAGAAAATGAACAGACAAGGTCGGGAACTATGACCTGTGAACCAAAGGTAGTTTTAACGTCGATAGCAACGGAAGACACAGTAATGAACAGATTTTCCTCGTACACAAGGCTGATCCGAACTATAACCTACTGTAGACGATTTGTGTTTAACAGTCGACATCAAGAAAGGCGAACAGGGGAGCTAACACTTGACGAAATTGAAGAGACAAACAAGTTTATAGTCCATTTGGTGCAATTGGAGGCGTTTCCGGAGGAAATAAGATGCTTGACTAAAGGAGATGACATCCCCAAGAGGAGCAACCTACTGTCGCTGAATCCTCGCCTGGACAACGACAACATTTTAGTTGTTGGAGGGCGCCTAGAGAACGCAAGCGTACATTTTACCGTATGACAGCGTGTTCACCAAACTACTGGCAGAATACGTACACAAGAAAACTCTTCACGGGGGTATCAATTTGATGATGGCGACATTGAGGCAGTCATATTGGATTCCTCATGCCAAACGATTGGTTCGAAAAATTGTATATCGCTGCATCCGATGCTATCGGTTTAATGCATCGCCAAAACATCAAATAATGGGAGTGCTGCCATCTCCACGAGTAACACCATCCAGGCCATTTACACACTCTGGAGTAGACTACGCAGGACCATTGACCATCAAAATCTCTAAGGGAAGAGGAACTAGGTCTACAAAGGGCTACATAGCAATATTTGTATGTTTAGCCAAGAAGGCTATTCATATTGAGGTAGTTAGTGACCTAACATCCGAAGCCTTTCTCTCAGCTGTAAGGCGTTTCGTATCAAGAAGAGGTTTGCCACTTCACATCTACAGTGACAATGGAACAACATTTATCGGAGCTAATAAAGAACTTCAAAACCTAAGAACACTCACCATCAACCAAGCGGAGAGGGATGCTTCAACGAGATAAGTTATGAATGGAATACAGTGGCATTTCATACCACCAGCAACTCCACACTTCGGCGGCCTGTGGGAAGCCAGAGTTAAGTCTACAAAATATCACCAATTGGTGATACCAATCTTACCTTCGAAGAACTATCCACTCTTCAGACGCAAATAGAGGCATGCCTGAACTCCCGACCGCTAATAAAAGTAAGCAATGACATAGATGACACTCCAATTATCACTCCGGGTCACTTCCTTATTGGATCCGCTCTCAATGCAGTACCTGAACCCTGTTTAGACGATATACGACATTATGGATCCCGCTGGCGGTTATTACAAAAGATGACTCAAGATTTCTGGAAGATTTGGTCTACGGAGTATTTATCAAATCTTCAACAACGAGGGAAGTGGAAGGGCACTGAAACAAACAAAAACATTGGCGATATCGTGTTGATTAAGGAAGATCGATTACCCCCAACAAACTGGTTGATGGGCCGCATCACCGAAACACACCCTGGGCAGGATAATCATGTTCGAGCGGCAACTATTTACTGCAACAAGAAATATATCAAGAGACCCATAACAAAACTTTGTCTACTACCAATTGAAGATGTAAGGGTATTGTCAAATGAAATAGAAAAACCGAAACCTGTAGTAAACGTTCATCTTGGCCTAAATCATAGCAGATCTACGAAATGGCTGACGACGAAGAATTCAGAGCCAATGGACCAGTTTCAACCAACTACACGCGACATCAAAAGCTCACACACTTTGAAAAGGGAAGGCAAAACGACTTGTAGACTAAGCCCAATAAGGTATTTGTTCTTCACCAGCTTGGTGATGATGGTTCTTGGACAAGGTAACACATTGACATCGAACGAAGAAATTGATCCCGTAAAGGTTATTCCATTAAAAAACCACCCAGGAATTTACTTTGAGAAGATTGGAAGCTTAAATCTGATAACCAGTGACTGGAAAATAATTGTCTATTATGACATAATCAATTATTGGAGAGAATTTGAAGGATTCCAGGAACTTGTGAAGGATATGAACGACTTTTGCAGTAAAAAGAGGTCTAATGGATTGACTCACAACATAGTTCATCAATTCAACCATCAACTAACGATTATAAAAAGCAACAACGACTTGCTGCATGCGCAAGGTGCTGGAAGTTCTCTCAAGGTTAGACCAAAACGATCCCCTTTCGACTTTGTTGGTAAAGTGGCAAACAAGCTGTTTGGGGTATTGGATGAGTCGTATGCTGATCACTATGAGCAACAAATTCAGCAAACACGGGCGAATGAGAATCACCGACTTGAGTTGATAAAAAATCAGACCTCAGTAGCAGAAGCAACAAGTAATATATTACAGAAAAGAACTGAAACAATTACAGCACAACTGCAAGCATTTCAAACCGACCTAGAGAACCTTAAGAACATGACAGCTAAATCAATCAACCAGAACACAGCAGAACAGACATTTTTAGAAGTGACAACATATGCGACGTTAGCTATGATGAATTATCAACAGACACATAATTCCCTTATGAATGTTTTGACATATCTTCATCATGCCAAAATTAATCCTCTGGTGATAACACCAGACCAACTTGATAAAGAGCCACTTGCCACCACAGCTGTCTGTAGCAGGCGAGGAAACGCAATCGAGCTTGCTAAGACTGTACAAAATTTTCACAGCAAAGGCGAGAATAACTGATCGGAATCTCATATTCGACTTCAGAGTGCCTTTAGTTAACACAGAAGACTTTGATTTTTTCAAGGTCATACCCGTTCCGACTCCCCATAACAATGAATACGTTTTAATTGAACCATCGTTGGATTATCTAACAGTCAATCTGTTACGAGAAGCTTACTACAGACTGACAAGGGAGGAGCTGCATCAGAACCAGCGGAAAATATCTATGCAAGCAACAGCACCCGATGTTCAACCGCCGCGCCGGTCCAATGTCAGCAGGTGTGAAATGGCTGCAACGCTGCATTCATTCCGTTGGAAAACCTAACAGAGCTGCTGTCTGAAGGCCCAAGGAACATATCCAAGCCGCTAGTTATTCCACACGTCATACTCCAATCGGACAATGAAGACATCAACATGATAAACAAATGGATAACGGACATCAAAAATAAGGAACATTTACCCGTCCCCAACACATCAACAGTACATCCTATTCACCATCGACTGACGTATAGCTTGATCACAGCGCTATTTATTTTAATGATCTCCTACATCTTATGGCGAAACTGTAAGACCAGAAGACACATCCAGATAGAGGTCCAGGCTCATGAACTACCACCGATACCTGCAAATAGGCGATTTACTGACGCCGATTTCTCCGTGGCTTAAAGGGTGGCCCCAGCATGTCATGGTGACCACACCAGACAGCTTATATAATATTTCACGTATATAATATTTCAATTTAGTTCCCAGCAAAGTCAGCAAAATAAATATTTTCTTATTACTGACCTTGCTGATTATAGTTTGTAATTTAAGTTGTACATTTTTTGTAACATAGACAATATTTTATTAACTACTAAAATATTGCAATTGAATAAACGAAACTGATTCATTCGTAAAAGATTAATTAGAGAGTTCACTTTTAGACTTCCCCCCACCAGCGGTAAGGAGTCTTTAACGTTCTAAACTTTACACTAACATAACCAAGAATATGGAACACTAGGTCCAGTAGTGGTTCTAGGAAAGGTCTTTGTACAACAGCTTTGGAAAATGAAAGAGCTGACATGGGATGATCCACTTCCGACACCATTAAGTGCCAAATGGAAAACCTACGTTGAAGGAATGACTGGTCTAATGTCATTCCATATTCCACGACACGTAGCATCAAGTAATCAAAACGAAGTATTGGAATTGCATTCATTTTCTGACAGTAGCGAAGTTGCATATGGTGCGTGTTGCTACATACGGATAATAGATGAAGATGGTAACATCACTACGCGACTTCTATGTGGAAAATCTAGAGTAGCTCCGTTAAAAAACATATCGATTCCAAAATTGGAACTATGTGGGGCACTTCTTATGGCAGAACTAGTCGATAGGGTAAAGAATACGTTGAGAATTCAGTTTAATAAAACGGTGTTCTAAACGGATTCACAAATAGTTTTACAATGGCGCGTCATATAATTGGACAATGTTTGTAGCAAACAGAGTCACGAAAATTAAAGATCTTACCGTTGACGGAGTGTGGAATCATGTGCCGACCAAGGCTAATCCAGCGGATTTAATTTCTCGTGGGCTATTACCACTCGCACTAAAAGATTCGTCCATGTGGTTTGACGGGCAAGAGTTCCTTCAAACAACCTTTATTGACTACGCGGAACAGGAAATCCAGATTCCCATGGAATCAATGCCAGAAAAAAGGCAAATAAGATGGTATTACTAGCTTCGCATCACAGTGATTTATTGGAAGGAATTCGCAACAATAACTCACTATTGGAATTGGAACGAATATTTGCGTACGTCTATAGATTTGTCCAGAACTGCAAAACGTCGAGTGGCAGAACCACAGGACCATTAAAACCAACCGAACTTTAAATCGCCATCAAAGGAGTAATTCGATATGTTCAAAGCATTACCTACCTTTCGCAAATTCTTGGAAGGTCATCTAGGAGAAACTGACAACCTTAAATCGCTTTCACCATTCATCGATGAAAACGCCAACCTTATCAGAGTAGGCGGCTGTATTCAGAACTCTAACCAACCATTTAACACTAGACACCAAATTCTGTTGCCAAAAACTCACATATTTACTAATATTTTTTTTCTCTACTTTCATAATAAAAATAGGCATGCAGGTTCACAAGCGCTTCTCGCATCCATAAGGCAGATGCACTGGCCGCTATATGGTAGATTATTGGCCCGTAGAACCTTCAATAAATGCTTCAGATGTAAGTCGCGTGGAGTAAAACATCTTATGGGAAACCTTTCTTCTGAACGCGTTAATCCGGGACGTCCCTTTCAAACGACAGGTGTTGATTTTTGTGGCCCATTTCGAATTTACATCAGAGTTCGAGGCAAAACACCAGTAAAGGCCTACGTCTGCATCTTCGTCTGTTTTGCTACAAAGGCTGTACACATGGAACTAGTGGGAGACCTTTCCACAGAGGCGTTTATTGGTGCGTTAAGACGGTTCATATCAAGGCGAGGGCTTTGCAGCACGATATTTTGTGACAACGCTACCAATTTCACTGGCGCCATGAACGAGTTGTCAGTATTGGCCAAATTATTCACGTCTGAAACTCACAAAGGTATTATCAACGAATTCTGTCTAAAGGAAAAAATTGATTGGCGACCTATTCCACCCCGATCACCACATTTTGGAGGGCTTTGGGAAGCTGCCGTTAAAGTGGCAAAACACCACTTAACTAGAGTCGTCTCAGATGCATCGCTAACGTATGAAAAACTAGAAACGGTAATTGTTCAAGTTGAAGGAATATTGAATTCACGCCCGCTGACTCCATTGTCTTCAGACCCCAATGATTTGGAAGCCCTGACCCCGGGTCACTTCCTCATCGGGAAACCAATTTCTTCCTTTCCTGAACCGAATATCATTACAAAGAGTTTAAGTTCCTTATCACGGTTTCATCGCCTCCAGTACTTGCAGCAATTATTTTGGCAGCGCTGGTCCACGGAATATCTGCACTTACTACAACAAAGAAACAAATGGCATGGATCCCGACAGAACCTAAAATGCGGTGCATTGGTTGTCATCAAGGAAGATAATCTTCCCCACTGAAATGGTTACTAGGTAGAATAACAAAAACATTCCCTGGAAGAGACGGCGTGGTGAGAGTTGCAGAGGTAAAAACTGGTATCGGCTTATATAAGAGGGCAGTAGCCAACCTGTTTCCCTTACCAATTGAAAATGATGTTTAAAATAGCACAAATTGGTATAAGTTGAAATGTGCTACAACAAATGTTTTATCGTAACACCCTATGTCCATCATTAAAATTCCGCTAACCCTAATACATTTCCTAATATATTTGTTCAATTGTTTTCACTGCATTACTGTAATGTCATTCTCCTTTGGTTTGTCAACGTTTCAATATTATTAGACCGGTTAACCACCGACTACCGAGTTACCGTACCACACCCGTGCACTGAGAGGGAATTCACCACAGCAGCACCCGCAGTAGAAGAATGGGCAAGGCATTCAGTCTATTAAAAACCATCACAGCAGTCACATCATCAATACATTTTATAGTACATTTTACTTAAGAATAAATGAATTGTTCTTATTATAACGTTGATGAATAGATGTCTTTTTTTGCGACTTCACAAGGCGCTGGTAGCACCTTGTTCATTTATAATTTAACAGAACAGGGGTTTTACTAAAAACGCCACAAAAAAGTGGGCGTGCCAAAGAACTTGTATGAACAAAATATAGATATTATGATTCTCTAGATATGTTCGTCAGACACTTTTTCAGTATCTCTAATGGTTTGGCTTAAAACTACGTTTTTCTAAAAAAAGGAGCGTGGCAGCGGGCGGATTTCAAAAATGTTTACACTTTTTTCTGCTGGGTGCAACAACAAACACGTGTACCAAATTTCATAATACTAGCTCAAAATGTAAGGCCCAAGAACTGGTGATGTACGGACGGACGGGCGGACAGACGGGCAGACATGGCTAACTCGACTCAGCTGTCGATTCTGAGTTGATCCATATACTTTAAGCTATATCTAGCTAAATTATTTCAATATATTATAAACTATGCATCGAAGCTATACCCTTGGAACAGGGTATACAAATTATATCTAAGCGTCTATTCTGGATAGTAGAAAGAGGTAAACTCAAAGATCAGAACCACTTTGCTTTTAAGAAATGCAGAAGCTCTTTAGATTCAATTCTATACATGGACACCATCATAGCCTCGTGTCTTTCCGAAAAATTCACGTTTCTATTCTTGCAATTGACTTCGAACAAGCTTTCGACAGAGTTGGTCGACATGTCATTTTAAACCAACTCAAGCAAGGGAAATCGGGCCCAAAACTCTGAGTTAAATTAAAGCCTTCCTTATTAATCGCAAATTTCGAATAAGAACTAACAACATTTATTCATCAATCCATAATTTTAAAATCCCCAAGGATCGCCACTTTCAGTAGTTTTATTTGTTACCGCTTTTGATAAAGTAAGTAAAATTATCCGCAGCTATTCACAAATCCGTCACATTTTCTATGCAAATGACCATATCTTGTTTTCTAAACACAAAGACCTTGTTGTCTTAGCTACAATATTCTCAAATATAATAAAAAGCTTGTCAGAATGGAAAAACACCTCTGGCGCCAAAATATCAATTTTAAAATATAAACTCCTTCACAATTTATGGAAGATGTTCAAAAACAACAATACAGCTCATTTCAACACCTAACCTTTCAGCAATCAGAAGCAGTTTTACAGCTTTCCTCACAACACCCATTAAAATTAATATCCCTTAAATGTGGCCTGATGACAAAGAAATATTATTTATCAAAAACTTGTATGGTTCGACGGCATATAGTATGGCGTAGGGTATACAAATGGTTTTTGTATGAAAACGCCTCCAAAAAGTGGGTGTGGGTAAAAACGATATATGGAAGAATGGTTTATATTACCAAAATCAATTATTTTGTATCAAATTGTTTTCGAAATGTTTAAAACTTTACCGAAAAATGTTTTGTATGGGAAACGCCCCCAAAAAGTGGGCGAGGCAAAAAACTTAGAAAAGACAAAATGTATATAATAAGATTGTATAGATAAGTTGTTCAGACATTTTATCAAAATCTCTAACGGTTTGGCCTAAAACGATGTTTTTCTAAAAAAGGGCGTGGCAGTGGGCGGATTTCAAAAATGTTTCCACATGTTCTGTTGGGAGCAACAACAAACACTTGTACCGAATTTCATCATCCTAGCTAAAAATTTAATGCCCAAAAACTGGTGACGTACGGACGGACACACATGGCTGAAATCGACTCAGCTATCGATTCTGAGTCGATCCATATACTTTGTTCGATCGGCACTTTTATAGTCCTCCCTGCTTTTTCAAAGGTCTTCCAGTCTCCATTGGCATCGCTGGATCGGTTTTGACGTGTTTTCCAAATGTCATCCAAATCGCTAGCTCGTATTTTCTAACCGGATCAAATTTCGGCAAATTGAGCAATTTTCCCGTAATCCTGGTGAAATTCCCTCTTCAACGGTGTGCCATACGTCTATATTTGGTGTAAAAATGTCCCCACCTTAGATTTGTAAGCACACCTGAATTCCGTTTACGTAATTACACCAACATCTGGTCATTTGACAGTTTCTGTCTACCTGCGCCGAATACATTTACTGTTTGTTTGTCACCTGTTCTGCTATTCGTGTTTGCTGTTCGTTTTTCGTGTTCGATCGGGCGAATCTCGCAGTAGCAACAGCAAATAAAAATGTGAACAGGGAAGTTGTGTTTGAGGTTATGTGCGCTGCTGTGGTGTAATTTTGATTTCTTTTTTTTTTTAGCTGCATTTCACGCCGAATGGTGACTGTCCACAACACACCCTTTAGACACAATGCTCCGCCTGAGTCGTGCTCCTTGCCGTATATGGTGCTAATTGGCTAAGGTGGACAATCTTTCTTTGGCGAGTGTTTGGCTGTTGGATTTGGTATATCAAATCGGAAAGTCTTCGAAAAAATTTTCACTGGACTTTCCCAGTTAATTTGTAATTTTGGGCTGAGACCTTACCTGCGTTTTGGATTGTAGAACCATGCTTTGTCCTCAGGTGCGAAGTTCACTTGCTGCACTTTCAGGTCGTATCGGGCCTTCATCGATTCCGCGGTGAGCTGTAAGTTGTACTTAGCTGCTTCATGAACTTGCGCTAAACGTTCTTCCAGTTCTAGCACGTGCACGTAGTTTGGCGCGGCGATCTTCTCTCCTGGTGGTAACCTTCGCACTATGTCGACTGGCAGTTTGGTGATTTTCAGCGAATTTGGCCAGGTAATCAGAGCATTGGTCCCAGGATATCGACAGCCATTCTTTCGAATGGTAAATATGGGTTACTTGGATTCAGGTTACGGCAAGCTCGGCGCGTGTGACCTCTTCGTCCAAGGCATTCGTGGCAACCCAAACACCATGCTTTGATGTAAGTTGTACGGCTTCCCAGAAGTATCTGCTTTTGACTTAGACCAGAGTTTTCTTAATTCCGTGGTGGCCGCCGCTAGTGGAAGTGGCCAGATGCTAGTACTACAGCCAACAGTTCTTTTCTGGTGACACAGTAATTTTGTTCAGCCCGGTTCAGTGTTTTGCTGAAGTATTCGATGACCAACTCAGGCTCTCCTTGGCGTTGGCTCAGCACTGCCCATATGCTTACGTAAGATGCGTCCGTATCCAGAACGAAGCAATCGTCTGTGGTGAGGAACGCCAAAATCGGAGCTCGAGTGAGCATGTGCTGAAGCTGTTCCATTGCGGCTTGGTGATTCGTGTCCGAAACAAATTTTCTCCTTTCTTCCTTCAACTCCGATAGTAGCCACAAAGTCCAAGGAAGCTGCGCACCTGCTGTTTTGTAAGGTTTTGAGCCCACTGCTGAACTGCGACCACTTTACCTGGATCCGTACTAAGCGCATTGTCGGATACAATGTGTCCCAGATACTAGACCCTTCTCTTGAAGAAATGACACTTTTGCGGACTTAACTTCAGGTTGGCCACTCGTAATCTCTGCAACACGATCTCAATGTTTTGCAGATGTTCTTCGAAGGTCTTCGAGTAAACGATGATGTTATCCAGGTAAATTAATGCTGTTTGCCAGGAGATCCCTTAAAAAAGTTTGTCCATTAGTCTTTCGAAGGTGGCAGGAGCGTTACAAAGTCCAAAAGGCATCACGTTGAATTGCCAAAGCCCATTTCCATCAGAAAACGACGTCTTTTCCTTGTCGCGCTGTTCAATTTCCACTTGACTATATCCGCTCTGCAGATCCATCGATCCGCACCATTTGGATCCGGACAGCGTGGAGAAGAGGTTATCTATGCGGGGTAGGGGTATGAGTCTTTCTTTGTAACATCGCCTATAGTCAACACAAAATCGAGCTGACCCATGGAGGGCCCGATTACGTCTCTCAGCCGCATATCATTGATAAGCTCAGCTGCTTATTCCCACTTTTTCACCGGCGTTCGCCTGGCTGGTGTCCTTATTGGCTTAGCGTCTCCTGTATCGATGGTGTGGGTTGCCCAGCTTGTTCTTTCGCAGTCCAGTTGTCCAATGGAGAAAACATCTCGGTACCGCTTCAGGAGTCCTTGAAATCTTTATGCTTCTTCCTCGGACAAGTCTGGATGAGATTCTTGTAGAACTCCTTCGTCTGCGTCTGAAGGGGGAGCGATGGTTGGTGGGACTTCACAGATCTCAGCTGGGCTGATGTATTCGATAACCGTATGCAGTGGTAAAGTTATTTCTTCGGTTGTCGTGTCTGCTGTTCTAACTTGCAGATGGCTGTTAGCTAGGTCGGTCACGCTTCGCGAAAGAAAAACTCCTTTCGGTAGCCCTTTCTCTTGGCATTTCTCAATCAACACTGTAGAGTCTGCTGGCGAGTCGGCGCTAATGGGGTCTCGGATCTTGAGGGTAGCTTATGCGGCGTCGCTGTATTTATTAGCCTTACCTGATTGGGGTGAGAGGCATCAGGCATGCAAGGCGTACTTCTTCCTTTGGACCACCAGTGAAGGCTCTGAGAAATCCAGTCGGCAGCAATGGTCCATTAAGAAATCGGTGCAGAGAATTGCTGTTATCAGAACTCGCAGAGGCGGTAAAAACCTGATGATGATTTCTTCTTTCGAAGCGTGATGTCATCTCTTGGGCGGTCCGAAGGGCGTCTTGCAGGCTTTGGTGGGGGCCCACTGCCACCAAGTTTTGCACATGCTCATCTATCATCCCTTCTATGAACTGGCTTAGGACGATTTCCTCCACGACTTTCTCGGCGCCTTCGGGGAACGCGGCAACAGATAGACGCTAAAGTTGAACCGCAAATTCGCCTAGAGGCTCTTTGTGCCTCTGGACCCTATTCCTAAGCATGGTGTAACTGGTATGATAGTCAAGGCTGAATCGCTGGCGTAACAGTGCGGCGAGTGTTTCGTACACTAGGGGCTTGCCCCTCGGCAGTGCACCTAACACTGAGAGGGCCTCCCCACGAAACTGCATTGCTAGTCCATTCGCTTTTTAGGCATCGGTCCATCCATGAAAAGCTGCAATTATTTCGAATTGAATTTCGTAATCAGCCCATGATGATTGACCGTCAAAGGGTTGCACAACGCTAAAGTTAACGGCGCGGGTTGCTGGCACTGCCACTCGGTTGTAAAGTCTCTCCGGACGTGGTGCTCCTTCCCCAAGATGGCTAGCAGTCAGGTTTTAATTACTCATCTGCTGAGGGACGCTCGTGGCGGCCCTGAAAACGTTATCTACCTACAGGGAGTGTCGTATGTCATACTGACCTCTGCGCTTCCTTGCTGCTCGTGGTTGTTTGTCGTTATTTTCTCGTGGGGGTGAGTGAGGAGAAGAATGTTGGCCTTCTGTTATCGAGAAGACTTTTTCGGCAAAGGTTTTCTCCAGTGCATTCATTCGCTCATCTACTTGCTGCTGCTTTTGAGAAAGCTCAGTTTTTCACTCTTCCAGTTTGGTCTCCCAAAAGGTACGGTCGTAAATGCTTCTGTCCGCGTTTCGTCAAAGTAACGCTCCAGCTCATACACATCCATGATTTGGTAGTTTTGAAATTACTTGTTATTTCGTCCGTAAAACCCCACACAATGGTTGGGTGTTGTAGAACGAGGGTAGACTATGATTGGCTTTAACTTGGCAATGCCCAGTGGTTGTAACTCTGATTAAACAGAGATGGTGGCGGATGAACCGAAGGGCCAACGGCAGCGTTCAATCCCGTAGTGGATAATGATGGCCCCGTGTCCCAGGGGTATCTAATAAATTGGAACTGGCCCTCCAGGTTGGAAGTAGTGCTTTGGGTTAACTACCCACCCATTCTAAAAACCATTGTTACGATGCAACCAAGCCTCGGAAAGGACTGATTTTATTGTTGAAGAACCGGCTAAACGAAAAAGGACAACGACGTTCGTATCTGCACCTGGAATGTGAGAACATTAAACAGCAGAGGTGCAAGCGAACGACTAGCGGAAGCTCTAAACTGCTACAAAGCAGACACATCTGGCATCCAGGAAATACTATGGGATGGGTCGGGCAAAAAGAGGATGAAAAACTGTGACATCTACTACTAGTGAGCAAAAACAGCGACTATTCGGACGCGGATTTGTTATAACTTCCAGACTTAGGCAAGAAGTCTTATGACATTAGCGAACGCATTGTGCAAAACTCACGAGCCAACACCAGAGGCACAATTTTCCAAAAACCTTTACAACTACTAGCATACCCAACGTGATGTCATAGCCACGTTTGCTAGTATAGAGAAGGAAGCGGCAAAAATGGGTTTAGCAGTAAATGAGGACAAGACAAGGTATTTGCTGTCAACACGAAAGGACACACAACATCGACGAATTGGACAGAACGTCACCATTGACATATATAACTTTGAGGTAGTACGGGATTTTATCCATCTCGACTCCGCTATTAACTCTGACAACAACATCTCGTCAGAAATTAAACGAAGAATTACTCTTGCCAACCGCTGTTTCTTCGGGCTTAGAGGGCAATTCATTAGTAAATCCCTCACTCGAACTACTAAGGAGATCTTATATAAGGCCCTGATCATCCCAGTCCTGCTCTACGGCGCTGAAGCATGTACCGTCTCAAAAGCGGATGAAGAAATCCTTGGTCGATTTGAGAGGAAAATTCTTCGAAAAACCTTCGGTCCCGTTTTCGTTGACGGGCTATGGAGGCGAAGATTCAACCAAGAACTATACGAGATGTACAGCGACATACCCCTGGTCAAAAAACTCTGCATTGGACGTTTAAGATGGCTAGAACATGTAAAACGAATGGACACCAATACTCCGGCTCGCAGAGTCTTCGATTCCCAGCCAGACGTCGGATGCAGTACTTTTTATGCAAAATCATTGGTTATGATAATATAAATATTTTTTCTATATATCATTTTAGCCCACGCAAACTTTTTAAAGTCATTTTCGTAGAAAAATCTTTTGTATACACTACTTCATAGAATAACCAGGCGAAAATCATTGCTCTTGGTCGAACCATGAAAGGTGTTGATAAACTGTCTAAACAATATGTTCTGACAATGACAGTTGCTATATTTCGTCGCCAAAAAGTCGGCATTTTGGGGATATTTCTTTTAAGGATGGGTGGGATAGGGTATAAAATGATCCACACAGTGGATTGTAGCCTTCTCGTATTATGTTTTTTAATTAATATAATATTGCCCTGGCCTTTAATTGTACCCTATCCCATAGGGGTATATTAGTTTTGACATTTAGTTTCTTACATTGTGAAATAATTACGCTAGATATACCCCAAAGATCGACTCACAATCGCTAGTGAGTGGATTTAGATAAGTCTGTCTGTCCGTCCGTCCGTCTGTGTGTCATCGATTTTTGGGCCTTAAATTTTGAGCTATAGTTTTGAAATTTGGTATACACACTCTGTATCCGACGCAGCAGAACAATTGTTAACATTTTTAAAATCCGCCAACTGCCACGCCCCTTTTTAAGATAAACGTTGTTTTACGCAAAACCATTAAAGATTTTGAAAAAAATTTCTGAACAAGATATATAGACAACCCTAATTCCTATATTTCGTCTTTACAAGGTTTTTTGCCCCGGACACTTATTTGGGGCGTTATTAGTTAAAACCGTTTTTTGCCAAAACTTTAAACATTTCAAAAAATTTGTTGATGCAAAGTCATTGGTTATGATAATGTAAACATTTCTTTTATATAACATATGAGAAGGCTACAAGCCGCTGTGTGGAACGTTTTACACCCTATCCCATCCCATTATTAAGACGAATATTCCCAAAATGTCGAATTTATGGCTATGAGATATAGGAAATGTCATTGTCATAACATATTGTTCGAACTGTTTATCAAAATCATTTATGGTTCGACGAAAACCACCGTTTTTCTCCTTGTTATTCTATGAGGTAGTGTATAGAAATGGTTTTTGTATGAAAACGCCTCCAAAAAGTGGGCGTGGCTTAAAATGATATATGGAAGAAATGTTTATATTAACAAAACCAATGATTTTGCATCACCATTTTTTTTCGAAGTTTTAAAAAAATTTCGGAAAATTGCTTTTACTAAAAACGCCCCAAAAAAGTGGACGAGGCAAAATACTTTATATTAACAAAGTTATGGGCCTAAAACTATGTTTTTTCTGAAAAGGGGGTGTGGCAGTGGGCGGATTTGAAAAATGTTGCTGGGGGGAGCGACAACAAGCACGTGTACCAAATTTCATCATTCTAGCTCAAAATGTAAGGCCTAAAAACTGGTGACGTACGGACGGACGGACAGACATGGCTAAATCGACTCAGCTATCGATTCTGAGTTGATCCATGTACTTTGAGGTATAACTAGCTCAATTATTTCTCTATGTTACAAAATATGTATCAAAACAATATACCCTTTGGGATAGGGAATACAAAAAATTCGTTTATCATCAGGAACGAATATATGTATGTACGTACCTTATGAATGTAAACAAATGTTTCCTGCTGAGTTAGGTGCAGGGACGACAGCCGGAACCAAATCCTCAGCAAGCAAAAGACATTTTTCCATTCCCTCGTGTCCTGAAACAAAATAAAAACTAATAATAAGACATAAAGAAACAGTCAAATAATAAAATATACTTACCGCGATCGCGCGTTTAATTTACGTTTTGACATGTCGTCCGTCTGTCATAAGTGCCATTTGAAAGTTTTTTATATGTCTAGCCTTAGGTGAGGTTATAAAATTAGAGGTTGGTGGATTTGATAAAGTGTAGGTAGCAGGTGATAAGGTAGATTTATTAGAACAATTATTGTGATAGGTAAAAGCTTTATTCGGTTTAGGAATTAATTAAGTATGCTTATTTATAGTATAGTTTCAGCTACTTAAGATATTTGAATACACTGACTTGACTCAAATTAGGATTGTACGAATGACAACAACAAAAACGACTCAAAAGGACCGACGAATACTTTTATGATCAATCAAGATAAGTAGAGGAGGAAAATGATAGGATTGTGGGGGTTCGTTTAAAGTGAGACATAGTAAAAAGGAGGGAAAGAAGGAGTTTTATTGGAAAGGTTTAATGAGACAAAGGAAGGGGAAATTAACACAAAAGAAATACACTAGCCTAAATACACAAATGTTTAGCTACCAAACTGAGTGGTAATCAGTAATTTCAACCGATTTTTGAAATTCATTCTTGATTTTTTTATTTGTTTAGTGGGTAAGTAAGATATTAGATTTTATTATGACAAATAATAATTATTGGCTCTATCAGAGTATATTCGTACCAGCATGAGTTGGCAAAACAGGAAAGGGGATTCAGGATGTAGCTTAGAAAATATCCGCTTCAAAGACATTTGGGCGAGCACCAATCAAGCTTTATTGCTCCGGTAGACACCGCATCCTAATTGTTCATACTGGCGATTTTTCTGGGCGTCGAGTGATAACAGCGAAAGTTGATTCCGTTCGACCGTGCCGTTGCCAAGAAGCGGTTTAACGGACACATTATCGATCGGCAAATTAAGGACCAATGCGCTACACCGACCCCAACTAATTTTTCGCCAAAATAATTAAGTGCGCCGAAAGTGCGACGAAATAGCGTCACGAGCAGTCCAAAGAGTGCACTTTGAGACTCGCTACAACTACGCAGCGTAGCTGCTCATCAAGTCGAGGCCGCCGCCCAAAGGGGCAACAAAAACTACAGAGAAGTAGAGTTCCAGCTAAATTGTGAATTTAGTCAATTAGTGCCTTTAGATTTAAAGTTATTTTAGATTTGTATTTTTTGTTTGATTTTGAATTTTAACAATAGTTTTAAGTAAGGTTAGGGCTTTTATATACATGTACACTTTTCTGAACCTTTTTTTTGCGCGAAAACGGGTATTGGCGACTACAAAAGGATCTCTCTCTAAGTGCTGCCGGCAGGACTTCGGGGGACGAGTAAATCCGTAAGTTTTAGTTTTTAAGTTTTTTTTTGAACAATCATATATGAATTTTTAAATTGAGTGTTAAGTGCAGTTCAAGTTTTTATTTTGATTTGATTTTTAAATTACTTTTCTTTTATTACTTTAGTTATTACTTAGTTTTGATTTTTCTTTAGTTTAAGTAAATTTAAGTTAGGGTATTTTTTTTTGATTAATTAAATTGGCACAGTCACACTTCACCCAAATGAATTTCGGATCTTTTTCTTTTTGTCCGATTTCTGTTGAGATGTGCGGGTAAAAGTTTCAACGCCATTGGTGAGTGTGTGACAAAATACAACGGAACTGACTTGATGACTGACGTGAATTTCTTTGACTGGAGGTTGAATTTTAGGGGCTATCACTCACAGATTTGGCCAGAGTGATAATATTCGGTAGTGCGCGGGATGGCCAGCTCTTGCCATCAATATCTCAATGGCACCAAACGTTATTTATGGCTAGAGGCCAAATTAAGACTCCAAGGGGACGATTTTCGCCTTCGAAAGTAGTTGCCTTGGACTCTTAATAGCCTCAACGCGATTTCCAAAATTCGGAGGTCTATATAGAATTCGAGAGCGGGTCAAATGGAAGGGTCGTACTGCTAACTGATGCCCAAAAGAGCTCACTTCGGTCAATTCTTTCATTAGGCGTAAGCGATCGATTTTGAAACTTTGACCGTACTTGAAGACATTCTGGGGACCCAGCCACCTGGTGTTTGGCAAAGCCATAGGGGCAGTGTAGTGAGGAAGTAAATAGTGTAATTCGGCACTCGCTAGATTTTTGGGATACCAGCCAAAGGAGACAAGACTTTACACATGAAGACAATAAACCAACGAGAACAAACTGACTTATGATCTGAAAAATTGTTTGCGGAAGTTTTTTTTGATATGAAGTTTTTTTTGAAACACCATTTGTTTTATAGGAATTTATCATTTTTTTTTAAATTTTAAACTTCACCCTCGCCATAAATTTTTTATTATTTTGAATTATCGAGTTTTTCGGATTACATCTTGAAACTTTACTGTTTGAAGTTTTTCAAAGTCCTTTGAAATACCGAAAATTTTGTCATATAATAAATTGGTAAACGGGTTCGAAGTAAAAGGATCATTTGAAGTCGATCCTATTGAATCTGCTTACCATAGCAAGTTTTGCAAACCAAACCAGTGCTTTAAGTTATTGGTTTCTAAAAGCACCTGAAATAAAAATTATTTTTTTTGACGTTTTTTTTGCAACCATCAATATGATGGAAGATCAGGAAGAGTTATGTGGAATCCGCTGAGAAAAGGGACCATAGACAAGACAGACCGGACAACATGGCTGATGATCGACCGGCAACGGGAATATTGAAGCCAAATGACTTAACGGACCTGCGTACTTACTCTTTCGACTTCCTACAATACGGTCGCGATGACTTACGACGACAAATATCGACCGACCTTACGAACCGGAAGGTAAACCGACCTATGGGACAGATTCGAGAGGAATCGGGTCGTGAACCCTTCCCAACAGACCAAAACGAATGGACCGACAGAACATCAACTAACAAACGGACTCCAATGTACAGACAAGACGCAATACAGAGACGATCTGCCCTGGAGACACGATATATAGGAGAACCACAACCAAGTACGCCTATTAAAAGACAGACAAATAAAAACAAACAGAGACGAATATCGTAGCAACACCCAAGAGAGGGCGAACTAGAGACAAATAACATGCACGAGATACTCTCTAGTGCTGCTCGGGAGAACCAGCCGGAAGTCATGTCGGTCTTTGCAGAGACGATGAAGTCCATGATGGTGACCTTTCAGGAAAACCTTAAGGTCTCAGTAACAGCACTAAGAGAGTCACCCTCCCCAGCTAACGGACGACAGGACGAGACTAGAAGGCTGGAACCAACACAATTCGCAACTCTACCACCCGAAAACGTCCCAAGAAGTAGGCTTAGGTCCGGCCAGTTCTACCAGGAGCCTAGGTATAGAAATGAGATGCCTCTACGCAAGTGCGGAGTGAAATTTTATGGGTCCGAAAAGTCAATGTCTGTAGAAAGTTTTCTTTTTAGAGTAGAGACCTTGCAGCGGAAAAGCGGTATGTCGAGCGGTCAAGTTTTTTTCCCAATTCCAGGGAAATGCCGAGAAGTGGTACCTTCAGAAAAACAGTAGCGACGACGGTCTGAATTATCATGACCTGAAAAAAGAGTTAATGAGACAATTTGGGAAAAATAGCAGAGACCTAAAGTTCAGACGACAAGTGACGGAGATAGACAGATAGGTAGAACACAGGACTAGAACCGAGCAACAAGATGACGAAGTTGAAGACGAGGACTGCGAATTAATCGCGTTCCAACCAAACAAGAATAACAGACCGATAAATAATAATAGGATTGAAAGAACACAAAGACTAGAAGGAAGGAAACAAGACTGACTCGACTAGGCCAACGAATTGTGCGTCAAATTTTCACACTTTGACTTGCTTTAGCTGCGGTCAAGGGAACTTAAGTTTTCGCTGTGCCCAGGGCCAGGAAAACCTAAGAGTCGGTGGTGTAACCGGGAGGAACCCATCGATAGATCCAACACTCCCAAAAACAGAGGACAGACTCAGCACATCCAAATCGTAAAGAGAGGTATTCAAGAAGTCCAACTTCAAAACAGGTTTGACAATGCCCCAAGGAAAAGTCTTCACCAAAGACTGACTGTAAAGTTTAGAAAGTTAAAGACTCCTTACCGCTGGTGGGGGGAAGTCTAAAAGTGAACTCTCTAATTAATCTTTTACGAATGAATCAGTTTCGTTTATTCAATTGCCTTAAATACTAAAGTATTGTCTATGTTACGTCAGTCGATGGTGAATAGGATGTACTGTTGATGTGTTGGGGACGGGTAAATGCTCCTTATGTTGATGTCTTCATTGTCCGATTGGAGTATGACGTGTGGAATAACTAGCGGCTTGGATATGTTCCTTGGGCCTTCAGACAGCAGCTCTGTTAGGTTTTCCAACGGAATGAATGCAGCGTTGATGCTACTGGAATTACTGCTATATGATGTGATGGTCATCGAATCGTGTTTGAATACACAGTTTGGCTGTAGTGTCAATATCCCGTCATTTTGCAAGGATATCTCCACGATATGTCTACCACAAATCACGTTAAAGGTATACATCCTGTCCAGGACGTAGATCTAACTGTTGCCGTTGGTTAGCTGAATCCATATAGGAGATGGTTCGATGCTGCGCAATTTACAGTGGGATGACAATTCCTTCGCATGCGTAAGTAGATCCATTTCACAACTGCTGACATTGGACCGGCGCGGCGGTTGAACATCGGGTGCTGTTGCTTGCATAGATATTTTCCGCTGGTTCTGATGCAGCTCCTCCCTTGTCAGTCTGTAGTAAGCTTCTCGTAACAGATTGACTGTTAGATAATCCAACGATGGTTCAATTAAAACGTATTCATTGTTATGGGGAGTCGGAACGGGTATGACCTTGAATAAATCAAAGTCTTCTGTGTTAACTAAAGGCACTCTGAAGTCGAATATGAGATTCCAATCAGTTATTCTCGCCTTTGCTGTGAAAATTTTGTACAGTCTTAGCAAGCTCGATTGCGTTTCCTCTCCTGCTACAGACAGCTGTGGAGGCAAGTGGCTCTTTATCAAGTTGGTCTGGTGTTATCACCAGAGGATTAATTTTGGCATGATGAAGATATGTCAAAACATTCATAAGGGAATTCTGTGTCTGTTGATAATTCATCATAGCTAACGTCGCATATGTTGTCACTTCTAAAAATGTCTGTTCTGCTGTGTTCTGGTTGATTGATTTAGCTGTCATGTTCTTAAGGTTCTCTAGGTCGGTTTGAAATGCTTGCAGTTGTGCTGTAATTGTTTCAGTTCTTTTCTGTAATATATTACTTGTTGCTTCTGCTACTGAGGTCTGATTTTTTATCAACTCAAGTCGGTGATTCTCATTCGCCCGTGTTTGCTGAATTTGTTGCTCATAGTGATCAGCATACGACTCATCCAATACCCCAAACAGCTTGTTTGCCACTTTACCAACAAAGTCGAAAGGGGATCGTTTTGGTCTAACCTTGAGAGAACTTCCAGCACCTTGCGCATGCAGCAAGTCGTTGTTGCTTTTTATAATCGTTAGTTGATGGTTGAATTGATGAACTATGTTGTGATTCAATCCATTAGACCTCTTTTTACTGCAAAAGTCGTTCATATCCTTCACAAGTTCCTGGAATCCTTCAAATTCTCTCCAATAATTGATCATGTCATAATAGACAATTATTTTCCAGTCACTGGTTATCAGATTTAAGCTTCCAATCTTCTCAAAGTAAATTCCTGGGCGGTTTTTGAATGGAATAACCTTTACGGGATCAATTTCTTCGTTCGATGTCAATGTGTTACCTTGTCCAAGAACCATCATCACCAAGCTGGTGAAAACAAATACCTTATTGGGCTTAGTCTACAAGTCGTTTTGCCTTCCCTTTTCAAAGTGTGTGAGCTTTTGATGTCGCGTGTAGTTGGTTGAAACTGGTCCATTGGCTCTGAATTCTTCGTCGTCAGCCATTTCGTAGATCTGCTATGATTTAGGCCAAGATGAACGTTTACTACAGGTTTCGGTTTTTCTATTTCATTTGACAATACCCTTACATCTTCAATTGGTAGTAGACAAAGTTTTGTTATGGGTCTCTTGATGTATTTCTTGTTGCAGTAAATAGTTGCCGCTCGAACATGATTATCCTGCCCAGGGTGTGTTTCGGTGATGCGGCCCATCAACCAGTTTGTTGGGGGTAATCGATCTTCCTTAATCAACACGATATCGCCAATGTTTTTGTTTGTTTCAGTGCCCTTCCACTTCCCTCGTTGTTGAAGATTTGATAAATACTCCGTAGACCAAATCTTCCAGAAATCTTGAGTCATCTTTTGTAATAACCGCCAGCGGGATCCATAATGTCGTATATCGTCTAAACAGGGTTCAGGTACTGCATTGATATAGTGTCATCTATATCATTGCTTACTTTTATAAGCGGTCGGGAGTTCAGGCATACCTCTATTTGCGTCAGGAGAGTCGATAGTTCTTCGAAGGTAAGATTGGTATCACCAATTATACGTTTGAGGTGATATTTTGTAGACTTAACTCCGGCTTCCCACAGGCCGCCGAAGTGTGGAGCTGGTGGTGGTATGAAATGCCACTGTATTCCATTCATAACTAATCTCGTTGAAGCATCCCTCTCCGCTTGGTTGATGGTGAGTGTTCTTAGGTTTTGAAGTTCCTTATTAGCTCCGATAAATGTTGTTCCATTGTCACTGTAGATGTGAAGTGGCAAACCTCTTCTTGATACGAAACGCCTTACAGCTGAGAGAAAGGCTTCGGATGTGAGGTCACTAACTACCTCAATATGAATAGCCTTCTTGGCTAAACATACAAATATTGCTATGTAGCCCTTTGTAGACCTAGTTCCTCTTCCCTTAGAGATTTTGATGGTCAATGATCCTGCGTAGTCCACTCCAGAGTGTGTAAATGGCCTGGATGGTGTTACTCGTGGAGATGGCAGCATTCCCATTGTTTGATGTTTTGGCGATGCAATAAACCGATAGCATCGGACGCAGCGATGTACAATTTTTCGAACCAATCGTTTGGCATGAGCAATCCAATATGATTGCCTCAATGTCGCCATCATCAAATTGATACCCCTGTGAAGAGTTTTCTTGTGTACGTATTCTGCCAGTAGTTTGGTGAACTCGCTGTCATACGGTAAAATGTACGGATGTTTTTCGTTGGTAGTTATGCTTGCGTTCTCTAGGCGCCCTCCAACAACTAAAATGTTGTCGTTGTCCAGGCGAGGATTCAGCGACAGTAGGTTGCTCCTCTTGGGGATGTCATCTCCTTTAGTCAAGCATCTTATTTCCTCCGGAAACGCCTCCAATTGCACCAAATGGACTATAAACTTGTTTGTCTCTTCAATTTCGTCAAGTGTTAGCTCCCCTGTTCGTCTTTCTTGATTTCGACTGTTAAACACAAATCGTCTACAGTAGGTTATAGTTCGGATCAGCCTTGTGTACGAGGAAAATCTGTTCATTACTGTGTCTTCCGTTGCTATCGACGTTAAGACTACCTTTGGTTCACAGGTCATAGTTCCCGACCTTGTCTGTTCATTTTCTGGTTGTATAGGCCAGTTAAACATGCTACGTTCAAGCCATTTCGGCCCGTCCCACCATAGTGAATGATGTTTCAGTTGTGATGGAGTTACACCTCTCGATGCACAATCTGCGGGGTTTTCTGCAGATCTGACATGTCTCCAAGAATCTGAATCCAATGTTTCCTTGATTTGAGATACCCTGTTGGCAATAAATATCCTTTCGTTGCATTCATTCTTCCTTATCCATGATAGTACAATTGTTAAATCCGTCCATGCAAATACCTTAATGATCTGTGTCCCAAATATCAGCTGCACTTCCTTTAGAAGTTTTGATAGCAAATGTGCCCCACATAGCTCAAGCTTGGTCGTAGTAAGCTTGTTTTTTATGGGTGCAACCTTTGTTTTGGATGTCAACAATGTAGTTATATATTTTGTATTATCCTTAGTTGATCTGGCGTATACAACAGCTGCGTAAGCGCCTTCAGAAGCATCACAAAACCCATGTAATTCGAATTTCTGCCGTTTGTTGGTACCGATCCATCTAGGAATTTTGATGGATTCAGCATGCGGAAGTTCAAGCCTGAATCGATCCCAACATTGTTGTAGTTCATATGTTAACGGTTCATCCAAGCCTATTTCTGCCTTCCAAATCCGTTGCATTAGTACTTTGGCAATGATGGTAACTGGCGTAAGTCATCCTAATGGATCAAAGAGACGTGCTATTTCCGATAGCGTGGCACGTTTTGTGGATCCATGATTTTCTTGTAATAATGTGGTTACGTGTACCTAAAACTGAAATGTGTCATCTAAAGGATTCCAATGAATTCCCAGAGTTTTTATTGTTTCCTCCTTATCAAAATTAACATCAGATTGGTTCTGTGCATCCAAAATTGAATTTAGAAGAGACAAATGGTTCGCTGCCCATTTTCGAAGAAGAAATCCACCGACTTTTAATAACTTAATTAGTTGTCCTTGAGCTTCCTTACATTCCTTTAGTGTATATCCTCCAGCCATTACGTCGTCCACGTAGAAATCGTTTTTGACAATCTCTGCTGCTAAGGGATATCTTCGTTGTTCATCGGTAGCTAACTGTTGCAGTGTTTTAATGGCTAGGTATGGTGCTGACGCGGTCCCATATGTGACTGTTGTAAGTTTGTACTCCCTTATTGGTTGATTGATTTCACTTCGCCATAGGATACGTTGATAGGTCTGATGCTCGCTATTTAGTTTTATCTGCCTGTACATTTTTTCAATGTCTGCGGTGAAGACTTACTTGTGAGTTCTCTTTATCTGGTAAAGTTCTTGTTAGTTTTGGTAAAACAAGAGCTTCTACATATGTTTATCTTGAAGTTGGAGGAGAATCTCGGGAGAATTGTTAGCTCTACCTTGCTGCGTCCTGTTCCTGCATCAGTAGCCCCCAGACCACTTACTTCAACGTGAACCTTTTGCTTTCTGAGTCTTATCGTTTGAGCCACAGCTTCCGTTATTAGGGTGGCTTGTGAACCTTGATCAATAAGTGCACGGAGTTCGGTGCACTGACCATGTTCACTAGCACCGCGTGCCATTACAATGGCTTTAGCAAGCAGGATATTTCGGCTCTGATGTCCATGATTAGATTGAATCTGTACATCGTTCCAGGGATGATCTGGTTGTCTTCCTTCTACTTTTTCCAAATGCAACAAGGAATGATGTTTTTTATTGCATTGCTTGCATTTATTTTTACTCATGCAGGGACTTTGTTTATCATATCGTAAACAATTTACACAGAGTCTTGCTGTCCTTACATGGTCATTGCGCTCCTTAGGAGTCCAGCCCATGAACTTGCGGCAGGAATATAAGTTATGGATCGTTACTAACCCATACTGGCATTGCAAACGGTAATGCATTATTGTCACATCACAGCTTGTCAACAAACTTTCGCATCTCTCCTCGTCTAGCATCTCTTTACCTTCTGCTAAACACTTGGATGCAGGCTGTTATCTGATTGTGCGATTAGAAGGTTAAGCTTAGTCAGTCGCTACTCAGCAGTGATCGACGGTTGACCATAAATTCTCATAGAGAAAATGAAATATCTGAAGGTTACAATTAATAAAATTATTTAATCAAACAACTTTGATGTTTGTGTTTCAATCAAAATAATTGGCGCCCAACTTCCATATAGTGACGCGATAAAAACATTTATATTAATAACTAATAGGCGTTGCTGATAGCACGAACTCATTTATAATAAGTGTAATCGACATAAATCGAGTGAATCGAAACACAAACAAAAGTGAAATCGTTTAAATCAAAACAACTGCATCAAGACAGTACTCGTAATAAATCGAGCAAATAAAAAACCGTAATCGATATAAATCGAGTAATCCAAAAAAAGTGTAGTCGACATAAATCGCGAAAATTAAACAATGTTAAACTAACGTTTTAAACGATTAGTAAACAACAAATTGTGAAGTGAAAAAAAGAAAAAAATACAAATTGAACTTCGTCTTATCATTTCTACGATCATCAGCGATTGGAGTGAAGGAAGTAAAAACTACCTGAGCGAAGAGGAGCAAAATATTGTAGTATTAGACTGTAGTACATATAGCTAGATAAGTATCATCTCATTTTGAAATTACTGTTTTCTTTAGATAATTATTAATCATTAAATTCATTTGATGTTATGTTAGTTTTTTTGAATTGAATTGAAAATCTTAAATGGAACAAAAATTAAAAATTAAATAGCAATTGAATATTCCTTTTTTGTATCAATCTGTATAGAATTTTGCTAATCATTTAAAGATTGAGTCTTCAAATTTATTTGTTTTGAAAAATTCAAATAAAAAACAGTATAAGACGCAAGTATAATATTGTTTTGTTACTGAGCAAATAATGGACGCAGAACAGATAAAGATGATAGTTACCGCGGCGGTTCAAGCTGCAACCCAGCAAACACAGCAATCGTTCGGAAACACAATAAATGAACTAACAAATCGTCTAAAGGCATTAGAGACACCTACGGTTGTTGAGGAATATCGACCTGTTACAATAGAACCCGGTAAAATCTGCGATGAGTCATTGGATTTAATAAAATCTTTGCCCGAATTTAGTGGAGAGCAAATTAGGTACATTTCATGGTGTCAAGCTGCTTTTGCTGCTTACAAATTGTTCGAATTACACGAGGGAAGTTCAAGACACTATGAGGCAGTAGCTATTATGAGAAATAAAATTGTTGGTTCTGCGGATCAGGTTTTATCCTCGTTCAACACTGTTCTCAACTTTAAAGCAATAATAGCAAGATTAGACTTTACTTATTCCGATAAGAGACCTATTTATCTAATAGAGCAGGAAATGTCTACTCTACGTCAAGTGAGATTGTCAATTGTTGAATTTTACGACGAAGTTGAGAAAAAGTTAACACTTATAATTAATAAAACAATAATGCTTCATGAGGGGAATAAAAGCCTTATTGAATCATTTTCTCTAAAATATCGGCAAGACGCACTAAGAATTTTCATTTCTGGTTTACAGAAACCTATGTGCGACATTTTATTCTCTTCTCGACCCAATGATATGCCAGGTGCACTTGCTCTTGCACAGGAGCTTGAAGCAAATCAAGCAAGGTATAGACATTAGAGACACCTACGGTTGTTGAGGAATATCGACCTGTTACAATAGAACCCGGTTAAATCTGCGATGAGTCATTGGATTTAATAAAATCTTTGCCCGAATTTAGTGGAGAGCAAATTAGGTACATTTCATGGTGTCAAGCTGCTTTTGCTGCTTACAAATTGTTCGAATTACACGAGGGAAGTTCAAGACACTATGAGGCAGTAGCTATTATGAGAAATAAAATTGTTGGTTCTGCGGATCAGGTTTTATCCTCGTTCAACACAGTTCTCAACTTTAAAGCAATAATAGCAAGATTAGACTTTACTTATTCCGATAAGAGACCTATTTATCTAATAGAGCAGGAAATGTCCACTCTACGTCAAGTGAGATTGTCAATTGTTGAATTTTACGACGAAGTTGAGAAAATGTTAACACTTATAATTAATAAAACAATAATGCTTCATGAGGGGAATAAAAGCCTTATTGAATCATTTTCTTTAAAATATCGGCAAGACGCACTAAGAATTTTCATTTCTGGTTTACAGAAACCTATGTGCGACATTTTATTCTCTTCTCGACCCAATGATATGCCAGGTGCACTTGCTCTTGCACAGGAGCTTGAAGCAAATCAAGCAAGGTATAATTTTGCAAATTCTTTCATGAGTACCAACGACCGTTTGAAAAAATACCCAACTAGCCAATATTTCAATAACAATCAATATAACCCAAATCATTCTCCCCACTACCGACAAATCCCTGTAAACCAAATACGACATAAGCCAACCCCAATGGAAATAGATTAATCACTTTCACAATATAGAAATCCAACTAGTTTTAAAATTCCTGTACAAAATCCCAATAGTTTCCACACACCAATGACATCGAACCCCAATAATATTCAGCAATCGTTGCAACATCCCAATCAATTACAAAAACACAATCAAACCGTCAATAATCCCCAAAGTTATTTTAATAGTTCCACCTCACTGAAAAGACTTCGAGATTCTGACCGCCAAACACTTCCTAAGCAGCAGAGAATAAACCATTTCAATCATACTTCATTTATGCCAGACACTTCTTTAGAAAATCCTTGCGAATATTACCACACAAACCAAGGTTATAGCCACCCAGAGGGACAGAAAAAAAAAACAATATGTTGACGAATATAATAATGCCGAATATGGGGAGGCAAGATTTAATGACATTCCGGAGACTTTTGATGAAATCAATTTTTTAGGGGAAAGTCCCATCTGCCGTACGTTAGTCGAACCTTGGCAGGAAAGGAAATAAAGTTTCTAGTCGACACAGGTGCCGCTAAAAATTATGTCAAAAATCTAAGCGCTCTAAAGGCCATTAAGCCAATTAACAAGCCATTTTCTGTGAAGTCAATACACGGAACAAACGTGGTAACAACTAAGTGCATTATTAATTTATTCAACAGAAATGCTACATTCTTTTTACTTCCAAATTTAAAAACTTTTGATGGCATTATAGGGTTTGATTTTTTAAAAGATATAGGCGCGAAATTAAATTTGGAAAAAGGAGTTATTACTTATAATGAAGGAGAGGAAAAATTATTTTATTTTTATTGTGCTGACGTTAACCACTCATCCTTAGAAAAGGAAATTATACCTTCAGGATTAAATGAACAGCTTAATGCACTGATGACACGACACAGTAAAGTGTTCGCAAATCCAAACGAGGCGCTTCCTTTTAATACGAACGTCATTGCCACAATTAGGACGATTGACAACGATCCGGTATATTCTAAACCCTACCAATATCCCATATCCGCAGCTGATTTTGTATCAAATGAAATAGCTAATTTACTCCAAAATGGAATAATAAAGTCTTCAAGATCTCCCTATAATAATCCAATATGGATTGTTGACAAAAAAGGTATTGATGAAACGGGAAAAAGAAAAATGCGTCTAGTCATAGATTTTCGTAAACTGAACTCTAAGACGATAAGTGACAAATACCCAATTCCAGATACAAGTGTTATTCTCGCCAATCTTGGAAACGCTTCCGTCTTTACAACACTTGATTTAAAATCTGTGTTTCATCAAATAAATTTGTCTGAACGGGATAGGGAAAAGACTGCATTTTCAATCAACAATGGAAAGTATGAATTCTGCAGACTTCCATTTGGGTTAAAAAATGCGCCCAGCATTTTCCAACGGGCAATAGATGATGTTCTTAGGGAGGAAATTGGTAGATGCTGTTACGTTTACATCGATGATCTCATCATTTATTCAACAACAAAGGAAAAACACTTAGAAGACGTAGACAGAGTATTACAACTGCTTTTTAATGCTAATATGCGGGTAGAGCCAGCAAAATCAAAAATTTTTAAACAAGAATTGGAGTTTTTGGGCTTTGTTGTGTCTAATAAGGGAGTGAAAACCTGCCCTGATAAGGTAAAGGATATTGTGGGATACGAAGTTCCATTGACCTTGCGCAGCTTACGATCCTTTCTGGGTTTATCAGGATATTATAGGCGCTTCATTAGGGATTACGCTCACATTGCAAAACCTTTGACGAAGTACCTAAGGGGCGATAATGGCAACGTTGGTACATAAAAATCTAAAAGTATTAAAATCGATTTCGACGAAGAAGCAATTGATGCATTTAATAGAATTAAACAAATACTGACATCGGAAGATGTTTTGCTGCTTTACCCGGATTATGAAAAACCATTTGACCTCACGACCGATGCTTCATCATATGCGCTTGGCGCTGTCCTCTCTCAAGAAGGTAGGCCAATTACTATGATTTAGCGTACGTTATCTTCTACCGAAGAAAACTACGCTACAAATGAGCGAGAACTTTTAGCCATAGTGTGTGCGCTACAGAAGCTTAGAAACTATTTATATGGAGTTAATAGGTTAAATATTTATACAGACCACCAGCCGTTAACCTTTGCTATTTCGGACAAAAATCCAAACGCAAAAATGAAAAGATGGAGATCATTTATAGAGGAGTTTTCCCCAACATTTTTTTATAAGCCAGGCAAATAGAATTTCGTTGCTGACGCTTTGTCTCGCCAACATATAAATGCAATAGAGCAATCTGTAGATGCATATTCTACCTTAGTTAATAGTGAGTCATCACTAACTGAAACAATACCTAGCGTTCAAAATCCTTTAAACTGCTTTAAAAATCAATTAATTCTTAGACAAGGAGCCGAGCTTGTAAAGACAACTAAGATTATTTTTCGAACGCAGATACGTCACACACTTACCTTTGTTGAAATAAGTAATTTTTTCTTGGTTTTGAAAGATATTATAAACCCCAATGTTGTCAACGCAATATTTTGCGATTTACCAATACTAGCCCAAATTCAGGACAAACTTATTACCACCGATCCCTCGGTAAAGTTTTGTCACACTGCACGATTTGTTACTGATATTTTCAATCCTAATGATCAAATAGAAGTCCTTGCGACCGAACATAGCAGAGCCCATCGGTCTTCCCGAGAAAATACACAGCAGGTTTTGAAGGACTATTATTTCCCAGATATCAGAAAAAGATTGAAAGAAATAGTATCACGTTGTAAAATTTGTCTCGAAGCCAAGTACCAAAGACATCCACCTAAGCCTAAAATTGGTAAAACAACTATACCACAACATCCGGGAGAGGTTCTTCATATAGGCATTTATTCAACCTCGGGTGCTCAATTTCTGACGTGTGTGGATAAATTCTCCAAATTTGCCGTTGTAAAAGCCATTAAATCCCGAGCCATATTAGACATCAAAGAGCCACTTTTGGAAACGCTTAATTTTTTTAAAAACACTAAAACAGTGGTGTGCGATAATGAAAAATCGTTTACCTCAGAAACAATAAGATCATTGCTTAGGGATAATTTTAATATATCTATCTTTACCACACCACCTTTCCACAGTGTAACCAATGGACAGGTGGAAAGGTTACACAGTACTCTTTCTGAAATTGCAAGATGTATTAAGCTTGAGAAGGACATTGGTAATATTGCTGAACTCCTTTTACTTGCTACAGCTAAGTACAATAGGACGATTCATTCAGTCACAAATCATAGACCAATTGATATTATCCATTCGATTTCGTCTGCGTTAAGAGATGAAATCATTGAAAGGATAATTAGAAACCAAAAAATGTTCCTTGGATATCATAATAAGGATAGACAAACACGAATGTTTGTTCCTGGAGAAAGAGTATTTGTTAGAACAAACAAACGTATAGGTAATAAATTTAGTAAACTCTTTATCGAAAAAATTGTTCAAAAAGATTTAGGGACAGCGGTTTTAATTGATAACAGGAAGGTTCACAAAAGTAACCTTAGGTGAATCTACTGACTACGAACTATGTTGCTATCTAAAATTGGTTCAATAATATAAACCGATTAACATAAACCCTGTGGATGTTATTTTCCCAATAATTTAACTAACATGTTATAATCAATGGTTGTAAAAGCATCAGTTATTGTATTGTTGATTTTTTTGTGTTGTTGAAGACTGTTGAAATCTGTTATAATTGCTGAAAATGATTTACAAAAATTAATTAATAATTAAATAATTCTATTTTTTTTCTAAGGCAGTATTTTAAATTATTATAATTTAATGTTTATCGAAATATTATAAAAAAAATTGAATAAATCATTGAAATAAGTCTATTTAGAATAAAGCAATTGTTTTGCTAAAATTTATAAAATTAATTAAATTGAAGTATGTAAATATTTGGATTAGCATTAACTAAAAATGAATGAATAATTTTGTTAAAATTATTTAAAGTATCTTGTATTACAAACTATGTAAAAATGAAGGCGTGGACGTCCTTACTTGAAGGAGGGATAGTTATGGATCGTTACTAACCCATACTTGGATTGTTGGTGACTGTACTGCTGGCATTGCAAACGGTAATGCATTATTGTCACATCACAGCTTGTCAACAAACTTTCGCATCTCTCCTCGTCTAGCATCTCTTTACCTTCTGCTAAACACTTGGATGCAGGCTTTTATCTGATTGTGCGATAAGATGGTTAAGCTTAGTCAGTCGCTACTCAGCAGTGATCGACGGTTGACCATAAATTCTCATAAAGAAAATGAAATATTTTAAGGTTACAATTAATAAAATTATTTAATCAAACAACTTTGATGTTTGTGTTTCAATCAAAATAATTTATATATTGTGTTCTCCTTGGCAAAATACACAGGTTGGTTTGGTTGAAACATGGTAGTTTCGTGTAATATGTTTAGTGTCGTCTACGGCTTTAAAATGCCTTTGCCTCGTGGAAGATAATACATCCAAAGCCTGATATCGTATAGTGTTTGAAGCGTGGGCATCTTATTTGGTTGTTCCAGACCTTGTTCGAACAGAGTTCTGCTTTCTTGGTCCAGTGGAAGCTCTGGATCCCTAAGGAGTTGCGGGGGAGTCCAGTGGAAGCAGCTCATAATCACCCGTCCTCAGGACACGGTGGCATACGTAAGACCTTAGCTAAGCTAAGGCAATTATACTTCTGGCCTGGTATGGCTACCGAGTTCATTAATCTAGTCAAAACATGTGATATCTGCAAGTGCAATAAGCCATTGAATGTGATATCTCAAGCAAACGCGTCAGAACGTGTTAACCGATTTGTGTTGGCCAAGATAAGGTCATACCTTAAGGAGGACCAACGCAATTGGGATAAGCTCGTGAGTGACGCAGCGTTTTCACTGAGGAGGGTAGTACACGATGCGACCAGGTTTGAACCATACTACTTGGTGTTGGGTACACATATGATACTTCGACGATTGGGACACATTAAAGATATGGACGCGCAGACAATCAGCAAGAACAAGAACAATTTAGAAATCAGGATCAGGATCAGGAGCAAAATATTCGACAACTTAGGACTTGCTTACGATAAAGCAGCTAAGGCTTATAATACACGAAGTAGGAATGTGCAATATAGAGTAGGACAATTAGTTTACAGACGATGTTTCGCAGAGCAGTTTAAAAGACAAGTGCAATGCCAAGCAAGGACAAAAATTTATAAAGTCCATGGTTTTGAGAGTAATTGGCAACTCCATGTATTACGAAACCAAAATGGCGGGAAGGCAGGTGCATACCATACCAAGGATATACACGCATAAACTCACCCTGACGCACTCATGATAGGCGTTGCTAGAAGTAATGTTAGGTATTCTTGTATGTATCTGACCATATATGTGTCTATTTATTAACTTTGTATGTATTTGTCTATGTATCTCTTTATTTCTTTATGTATGTATATATTGTGTTCTCCTTGGCAAAATACACAGGTTGGTTTGGTTGAAACATGGTAGTTTCGTGTAATATGTTTAGTGTCGTCTACGGCTTTAAAATGCCTTTGCCTGGTGGAAGATAATACATCCAAAGCCTGATATCGTACAGTGTTTGAAGCGTGGGCATCTTATTTGGTTGTTCCAGACCTTGTTCGAACAGAGTTCTGCTTTCTTGGTCCAATGCCCTGGTTACTAGGTGAACAATTATAGGATCTCACGATTTCGTGTTGATTCCCATATTATATATAGCTGACAATCCTTCCCTGGTTGCATCTAAGATTGCTTTTATCGAGTTTGCTGATGATTGGGTTCCTTGATGACCAGCCTTAAGCATATTGTCTAAGTGCATTGATACAATCTTTCTCTCATTGCCATACCGTGCCTTTAATGTCTCCCAGACACATGTATAATTGGCACTTGAGATCGTTAGATGTTGAATTAATGCCATTGGTTCTCCTTCTAAATGCGTTTTCAAATATTCCATTTTTTCGGTGGTATTCAAATTTTGCTTGTTGTGTATTATTGTAGAAAAACAATATGCGCAAATGGACACCATTCTAGATAATTTCCCCTAAATGTAGGTATCTTCAGATTTGGCAATTTGGTGTCGGAATGATTCGTTTCCCTTTTTTTACTGGTCACGAGGCCATTCCATGGAGGCATTGGTTTATATCTCTCTTGATGTCATTATATTTTTGATCAACGACATATGGGGATTTCATATCTTGCTCTGTTGCATTTGACATGAAATCTTCATGTAATTCTGTCATGTTTTTCAGTTGATCCAACAGAATTTTTTGTTGGTATTCACACATCTGTGTCGAATACTCTCGGAATGTTTCCTCGAATTCCTCCATGTTTCCGATTATAGCCTCGATTTTTATATGGAGCTTCCTCAATCTTTGAGTCTGGAGAGTACTATCTGATGTATTATTGGATGGTGGTGAGTAGGTAGGCACTTCCTCTGCAGGTGTAATATTTTCGAGCAAAGTTTTGAGTTCGTTAAACATATGTTTAACCTTTCCATATGTGTCCCTCTCAATATATGGAGTGTCGTGTTTTATGTTTTCTTTAATTTTTATATGGTTGTTGTTAAACTCCTCCCAATTTTTTTGGATTTTTTTCAAGCGCTCTTCTATATAGCTTTGAGTCTTCCTAGACACGCTATCCTTCTTGAAATTTATCGCTGCTTTCTCTAGCTTTTCCGCTAGGGCCTTTTGTCTTGCAACGATGATGAACACTTCATCCTAATCAGCCATGTTTCGTTTTTTATCACTGAATGGAATTACACTGTGAACACTTTTGTTCACTACCAGTGTTAGCCCTACACCTTGTAGGATTATGATTAAATACTAATGTAGTATGTTATGTTTTTCTTTTACCAATGTTTGTAGCCTTGGTAACGCATATAATTTTTCTCTGATTCGTTTCGTTAATGGCTCGAAGGACCAAATGTAAAGGTAAGAAAGACTCCTTACCGCTGGTGGGGGGAAGTCTAAAAGTGAAACTCTCTAATTAATCTTTTACGAATTATTCAGTTTCGTTTATTCAATTGCCTTAAATACTAAAATATTGTCTATGTTACAAAAATGTACAACTTAAATTACAAACTATAATCAGCAAGGTCAGTAATAAGAGAATATTTATATTGCTGACTTTGCTGGGAACTAAATTGAAATATTATATAAGTGAGAATTAATAAGCTGTCTGGTGTGGTCACCATGACACTGACTGAATAGCAGGCAGATAGGAAAAGAATATTTGAAGAAGAGATAGAAATGTCGGTGGAGAATAAAAGGAGGTATAAAAAGATTAGGAAGCTCAGGGAAAAATGTGCAACATGTAGACGAAGGAATAGAAGCATTATACCGACAGTAATAAACATGACAGAAGACAACAGGCCTTACGCAAAGTTAAAAGTAGAAGGAGGAGAGCTCCTAGGCCTATTGGATAGCGGAGCATCAATAGCTGCCTAGGCAAAGGAGGGTTACAATTTTTAAACAAACACAACATTACGATGACGAACATGACAACGGACATGAGAACAGCTGACGGAATCCATCAACGCATTAACGGACGAATTTTCACAGAGGTTTAATGGGGTGGCAAGTCTCAGACTTTAGAGTTGTTCGTGGTCCCAAACCTACAGCAAGAGCTATATCTGGGGGTTGATTTTTGGAGGTTGTTGAACATCGAGGTTGAAGATGAGAAAATGCCCATCTAGCAACGGCATTACACAATCTTAACTGCAATACAGAAGCTCTTGTATGACGAGTTAGATCGGATGATTTCTGTAGCAGTCATTGAGGGAAGCAATAGCGCCTGGAGTTCTCCAGTTGTACTGGTTCGAAAACCTGACAAAAACCGTTTGTGTCCGGACTCGAGAAAGGTTAACTCGGTTCCAAAAAAGGATGCTTATCCTCTTCCACACATTGAGGGTTTGTTGAGTAGGCTTCAGAATACTAGGTATATTTAAGGTATTGATTTAAAGGACGCGTTCTGTCAAATTCCACTGGAGGGCAAATCAAGGGAGAAGACAGCCTTCACAGTCCCTGGACGGCCGTTGTACAAGTACACGGTTATGCCATTTGGCTTGTGCAACGCTGCCCAGAGAATGTGTCTGCTAATGGAAAAAGTCATACCCGCTCGTTTGAGAGAGTATGTGTTTGTCTATCTCGATGACCTCTTGGTTTGCGCGCCAGAACTTGAAGCCCACGTTCAAGCGTTAGAAAAAGTTGCCAAGTGCCTCCGACAAGCAGGGCTTACCATAAACGGAGAAAAGAGCAAATTTTGTTACCGAGAAATAAAGTATCTAGGGTACATCATCGGTGATGGATGCCTAAGAACTGACCCAGACAAGGTATCGGCGGTCGCAAACTTTCCTGTTCCAAAAACTCCCAAGCAGCTCCGAAGATTCCTAGGAATGACAGGGTGGTACCGACGTACGAATCCCGACTTCAAGAAACGTTTCTACATCCGATGCGATGCCTCTTCCTCTGGGGTAGGAAGTGTACTTTTCCAGAATGATGGTGAAGAGAATGAACGACCTATAGCATTCATGTCCCAAAAGCTAAATTCCGCACAGCGGAATTACAGCGTAACGGAACTTGATGGCTATGTGGCCGTTCTTTCCGTTAGTAAGTTCAGAGCCTATGCTGAAGGACTATGTTGAAGGACTTTCACTATCATCACCGATCATGCGAGTCTGAAGTGACCCAAAAGGATCTGTCTGGACGTTTGGCCAGATGGAGTTGACCTTGACTTACCACGCTTTTCTTCCGAGGAGTATGATGAGTTGAGAAAAACCGTAAAAGACAGACAAGACGAACTTCTAGATGTTTGCATTTCAGGCGGATTCGGAGACTTACGGACTGGAGACTTAGTATAAGAAGACAGAGCCTGGAAGCTCTGGATCCCTAAGGAGTTGCGGGGGAGTCCAGTGGAAGCAGCTCATAATCACCCGTCCTCAGGACACGGTGGCATACGTAAGACCTTAGCTAAGCTAAGGCAATTATACTTCTGGCCTGGTATTCATTAATTCATTAATCTAGTCAAAACATGTGATATCTGCAAGTGCAATAAGCCATTGAATGTGATATCTCGGCCGCCGATGGGACAACAGATCATTACGGTGAAGCCTTTCCAAAGACTTTACATTGACTTCTTAGGACCATACCCACAAACGAAGAATGGACATACACACATTTTTATTGTTTTAGACCATTTAAGTAAATACGTAGTTAAATACTTAGAAGAAAACGAATTCCACATCATTGGTATCCCAGAATACATCCATTCTGACAACGGCAAACAGTTTGTATCGGAAATGTTCGCAAACCTTTTGCAGAAGTACGGCGTCAAACATGTTCTACTCACCTCAAGCAAACGCGTCAGAACGTGTTAACCGTTTTGTGTTGGCCAAGATAAGGTCATACCTTAAGGAGGACCAACGCAATTGGGATAAGCTCGTGAGTGACGCAGCGTTTTCACTGAGGAGGGTAGTACACGATGCGACCAGGTTTGAACCATACTACTTGGTGTTTGGTACACATATGATACTTCGACGATTGGGACACGATAAAGCAGCTAAGGCTTATAATACACGAAGTAGGAATGTGCAATATAGAGTAGGACAATTAGTTTACAGACGATGTTTCGCAGAGCAGTTTAAAAGACAAGTGCAATGCCAAGCAAGGGCAAAAATTTATAAGGTCCATGGTTTTGAGAGTAATTGGCAACTCCATGTATTACGAAACCAAAATGGCGAGAAGGCAGGTGCATACCATACCAAGGATATACACGCGTAAACTCACCCTGACGCACTCATGATAGCCGTTGCTAGAAGTAATGTTAGGTATTCTTGTATGCATCTGACCATATATGTGTCTATTTATTAACTTTGTATGTATTTGTCTATGTATCTCTTTATTTCTTTATGTTATTTATTAGTCTATAGGTTTAGATATTTGTATCGTAATGGATTTATTTATTTACTTAATTTATATATATGCATTAGAAAATATAATTATATATAGGTAAAATAGGTATTTAAGACAAAGTGATAACTGATCTGTGATATTAGACGATAAAACCCCAACTCAGAACCATATAACTCCCGTATCACAATTTACTCGACGTAAATGCATTGCGCAAAAGAAAACCATATGGGAAGGCTACAATCCACTGTGTGGATCGTGGATCCCATCCCATCCTTAAGACAAATATCCCCGGAATGTCGGATTTATGGCGATGATACATAGAAAATGTCATTGTCATAACATACTGTTCGAACTGTTTATCAAAATCATTTATGGTTCGACGAAAAACACCGTTTTTCGCCTGGTTATTTATTCTAAGAGGTAGTATATAGAAATGGTTTTTGTATGAAAACGCCTCCAAAAAGTGAGCGTGGCTTAAAATTATATATGGAGGAAATGTTTATATTAGCAAAACCAATGATTTTGCATCACCTTTTTTTTTTAATTTTTAAAATTTATCCGAAAAACATTTTTAACAAAAAACGCCCCAAAAATGTGGGCGTGGCAAAACACTTTATAATAACAAAATATAGACATTATGATTGTCTAGATATGTTGTTCAGACTTTTTTTCAGTATCTCTAACGGCTTGGGCTAGAACTATGTTTTTTCTGAAAAGGGGGTGTGGCAGTATGCGGATTTCAAAAATGTTTACGCTTGTTCTGCTGGGAGCAACAACAAGCACGTGTACCAAATTCTATCATTCTAGCTCAAAATGTAAGGCTTAAAAACTGGTGACGTACGGACAGACATGGCTAAATCGACTCAGCTATCGATTCTGAGTTGATCCATATACTTTGAGGTATAACTAGCTCAATTATTTCTCTATGTTACAAAATATGTATCAAAACTAATATACCCCTATGGGATTGGGAATAAAAAAAATTCGTTTATCATCAGGAACGAATATATGTATGTACGTACCTTATGAATGTAAACAATTGTTTCCTGCTGAGTTAGGTGGCAGGGACGACAGCCGGAACCAAAATAAAAACTAATAATAAGACATAAAGAAACAGTCAAAATAATAAAATATACTTACCACGATCGCGCGTTCAACGTTGTCCACCTGAAATTAATTTATGTTTTGACGTCTTCGTCCGTCTGTCATAAGTGCCATTTAAAAGTTTTCTATAGAGAGGTAGATTTATTAGAACAACTATTAACAAAAAAACAAAAATTAAAAGCTTTAGTGGGCTACGAAATAATTAAGTATACTTATTTATAGTATAGTTTCAGCTACTTAAGATATTTGAATACACTGACTTGACTCAAATTAGGATTGTACGAATGACAACAACAAAAACGACTCAAGAGGACCGACGAATAATTTTATGATCAATCAAGATAAGAAGAGGAGGACAATGATAGGATTGTGGGGGTTCGTTTAAAGTGAGACATAGAAAAAAAGAAGGAAAGAAGGAGTTTTATTGGAAAGGTTAAATGAGACAAAGGAAGGGGAAATTAACACAGAAGAAATACACTAGTAGCGGCCACAAATGTCTAGCTACCAATCTGAGTGGTTATCAGTAATTTCGACCGATTTTTGGGATTCGAAATTCGAGATTTTCTTATTTATTTAGTGGGTAAGTAAGGTATTGGATTTTATTATGACAAATAATAACTATTGACTCTATCAGAGTATTTTGGTACCAGCAAGAGTTTTCAAAACAGGAAAAGGGATTCAGGATGTAGGTATGAAAATATCCGCTGTAAAGACATTTGTGTGAGCACCAATCAAGCTTTATTGCTCTGGTAGACACCGCATCCTAGGTGTTCATACTGGCGATTTTCCTAGACGTCGAGTGATAGCAGCGAAAGTTGTTTACGTTCGACCGTGCCGTTGCCAAGAAGCGGTTTAACGGTCATTGATGAACGGCAAATTAAGGACCAATGCGCTACACCGACCGCTTGGTAATATCTCTTGGTTTCCACCCCAGTAACAATAGTGCTCCAACTAATTTTTTCGCCAAAATAATTAAGTGCGCCGAAAGTGCGACGAAATAGCGCCACGAGCAGTCCAATGAGTGCACTTTGAGACTCGCTACAATTACGCAGCATAGCTGCTCGTCGAGGCCGCCGATTAAAGGGGCAACAAAAACTACAGAGTTGCATAGTTCCAGCAAAATTGTGAATTTAGTCAATTAGTGCCTTTAGATATATATATATATTATATATATATATATAAATTTTAACGATAGTTTTAAGTAATGTTAGTGATTTCATATACATGTAAGTTAACACACGAGTTCCCAAAGTCGAACTTATTCCCACAGTCGGATTCCAAGAATCGCGACTTCAGGGAAATTTGCGCTCCAGACAAATTTCCAGGAATTCGACCTGAATGAATGTGAATGGTACAAGTAGCTTAGTAGGCAAAAATAATCAATAAATAAATATGCAAATAATTTTGTAGTTCAGTTTTAAGTTTTGATCAAAATAAAGAGGAAGTAATCCTCCAAAATATTATTTATTATTTTCTTTTTCGTGTTAAAATATTATTTGGCCCTCGAGCAGGGACTGAAGACAAAGTTTTCCTATAAATCTATCGAGTGAATTTGTGAAAATAAAAAGCGTTTTGAAAAAATAATAAAATTATTTTTAAGAACAAAAAGTAGAAAAATAATAAAGAAATAAAAACTGATAATAAGTAAAAACCAAAAGCTTCACTTAATTCTAGTGTATGAAGACTTTACAAGTGGCAAGTAATAGCCTAAAGACCTATGAAATCAGTGTAACAGTGTAGTGGTAAAATTAAGGCCCCCCAGTAACTGTGTAACCAGTAAAAAGGAGTTCAGCTCGAGAACAGCCGACCATACAGTTTCACCGAAAGACCGCCCTCAGCCCCAACCAACTCAACGCACTCACAGGGTAAAGTGTACGACACGAATGATCAACTTAGAACTCCATAAGGAACATAAAAAAATACATCGTGGGTTTGTTTCTTATGTAAGCTATTTTTAAGTATTATATCGTTCTTAGCCATAAGAAATTATATAATAAGTAAATCAATTAAATTAACCAAAGTAAACAAAAATATTAAAAATGAATCCAAATAATTTGATCCGACCACCTCGTCTTATTGCTAACGACAATCCCGCACCTATTGCCGCAGCTCCTCCTCTTAACCAGAACGAACCTCTAAATTTAAATGCCTCACTGAACAAATTACAACAATCGTTTCACAAGTGTTAGCAAGGGGAGGACGACATATTATTAATAATATACTCAACAATGTTATTCTGTTATTAACATAAACTCTACTAGAGACCTCTCAGATCTAGACAAAGTACCTGACATCGCCAAAAGTTTTCGCGAGTTTTCAGGCCAACCAGGAGAATTTAGCTCATGGAAAAATAACGTGGATAGAGTCCTTACGATCTATGATCATCTTAAGGGGACTCCAAAGTACTATGGAATATTAAGTACAATAAGAAATAAAATCGTGGGGCAAGCTCTCGAATCGTATAATACGCCTTTGAATTGGAGCAAAATTTCAAAATGCTTAACATTACATTATGCCGACAAGAGAGATCTTGGTACACTTGAGTACCAAATGACAAACAAGCAATTGTCGAAGATGTAGAAAGTGAGACTCAACTGGAAGAAATAATACTTACCGAACATCGACGAGCACACCGTAACGCATACGAAAACAGACTCCAAATCCTAGAAAAATTTTACTTTCCGAAAATGGCAGCTGGAATTAAACGAATAGTTAAAGACTGCTCTATCTGCAAAGAAAAGAAATACGAGCGACACCCAACTAACCCAAAATTAAATCCTACACCTATTCAAAAATATCCTGGACACACTATTCACCTCGATATATTTTCTACAGAAAAACATCTTGTCCTAACAGCGATAGATAAGCAAAAATAATCAAATCCAAAAGTTTTCGCGAGTTTTCAGGCCAACCAGGAGAATTAAGCTCCTGGAAAAAGAACGTGGATAGAGTCCTGACGATCTATGATCATTTTAAGGAGACTCCAAAGTACTATGGAATATTAAGTACAATAAGAAATAAAATCGTGGGGCACGCCCTCGAATCCTCGAATACATTATGCCGACAAGAGAGATCTTGGTACACTTGAGTACCAAATGACAACTCTTGTGCAAGATCCCAATTCAATTCCTGAATTTTATCAGATTGTTTATCAACATCTTTCGCTAATCTTAAATAAACTATCCTGTATGGAGATGAGTAAGGAGTCGCTTAATAATATGACTCAATCCTACAGTGACAAGGCGTTAGATACCTTTGTAAGGGGATTGCAAGGCGACCTAAAACGTCTCTTAAGTATATCAAAAAACCAGTCGACCTCGCACAGGCCATACTTCTGTGCTTGAAGTTATAAAATGTAGATTTCAGAACACAGTATGCAAATTATAGCCAACGCAAACCCCAATTACCCCCGTCCTATCACCAAAACCAATTCCAGCTCCGCGAAGAAATTTCTATCCAGAATTGCTACACAGTCCACAGGTACAAATAAGACCAACTTTTGAAAGACGAATTCAACCAAATCCTTGGCCATAATGTGGTCAACCGTCTAGACCACATTATCAAAACCCTATTCAACAAAATTCCTGGCCACAATTTCAATCAAATAGACCACAAAAACCAGGCTATACTCAACAAAATTCTCGGCCACAAAATGTCCATCCAATGAGACAACAATATCACAGACCTCAATTACCACCTAAGCCTATGGACATAGTGTTGCGAATTCGCGGATTTTAGGCTGTTCAAGGAAACGATGGCTAGAGAAATTAGCGATGCAAAAAAATACACGAGGTCAACTCTTAGGGAAACTTTATTAGACTCTCCAATAAAAATGACAATCGAAAATTAACTGAACAAAACAAGTGACAGGCTTGTCATGACATCGATTGCTTCTTCTGTCAACAATGTCAAGGAAATGGGGCAGTTCATAGATGCGTAACACTCCCCCCTTCTTGAACTGGAGCCGATTCGGTTGAAAGATGTTTCTCGGAAGGCCAGGAGTCAAAGTTGTTGCCATGGTAAATGGTGACCCGATCAATGTGAACGACCTTATACTTAGATCGTGGCGTCTTCTGAATTTTAATGGTGACGTCGGTTATGACTTCCATGACACGGTATGGTCCATCCCAGTCCGATTGAAGTTTCGGGGAAACTTGAATTTTCCTCCGAGGATTGTGCAACCACACAAAGGTTCCAACCTGTAATTGAGGGACGTTAGCTTTTAAGTCATACCTACTCTTCATTCTTTCAGTCGAGCGTTGTAATTCAAATCTTGCTCGATCATGAATCTCTCGAAGTTGGTCGCTTAATTGTTGTGCGAATCCCCGATATGTCTTGGGATTGGGATCAGGTGGTGTTTCGAAAAGTAAGTCTTGAGGTAGTCGCATATTACGCCCATACATCATTGCGAAAGGGGTTTCTTTGGTTGACTCTTGAATTGACGAACGGTAGGCCATTGCAAATAATGGAAGAAGGTCATCCCAGTCATCCTGTTTATCGTTAACAAATTTTGAAAGATATTGGAGTATCGTTCGATTCATCCGCTCTACCAGACCATCGGATTGAGGGTGAAGTGCTGTTGTTCGAGTTTTTCGTATACCCATAATTTCCATGACACTTTGAAAGACCTCCGACTCAAAGTTCCGCCCCTGATCCGAATGTAGCTCTGTGGGAACACCATAGCGGGAAAAAACTTCATTGACTAATGTTTTGGCTACAGAGTCCGTTGTTTGGTCAACGAGTGGAAATACCTCTAGCCACTTAGAAAAATAGTCCATCATCACCAACACATATTTATTTCCTCGCTTTGTTGTAGGTAAGGGTCCCAGAATGTCAATGGCTACTCGTTGAAATGGTTCACCAGTCAGATAAGTTTGCAGATGTCCTTGAGTCCTTCTTTGAGGTCCTCGCTTTGCCGCACAAATATCGCATTCCATGCAATAACGCTCTACATCTTTTCTGGCTCCTACCCAATAGAAACGGCTTCTTAATTTCGTGAACGTCTTGTTCGATCCAAAATGTCCTCCCGACACGGTATCGTGGTACAGTTTAATAAATTCATGATACAACGACCGCGGAACAATCGGAAGTAAATGGTCTGGCTGTTGTCTTTTAGTTTGTACCCACTTTTTTGATAAAATTCCGTTTTGTAGCATTAAACTCGCAAATTGCGCCCAATACACTTTAAGCACATTGCACTCACCAGAGATCTCGCTCCATGTTGGACGATTTCCAGATTTTACCCAGTTAATTACTCGAGCAAGGATGGAATCTGTTTCTTGCGCGTGCTGAAGCTTCTGGAGATCTAGATCAGTGTCGACCAGTCGAATGGCGAGCACTGCTATATTGTCCGCCGTTGACTGCAACCGTTTTTCTTTATACGCACATGGCCGCCGCGAAAGCGCATCAGCATTGAGGTGTTTTTTTCCAGCTCGATGTTGCACCTGGAAGTGATATTGCTGAAGGCGCTCCATCCACCGGGCGAGTTGACCTTCTAAGTTCTTGAAAGACAACAACCAATTTAATGCGGCATGATCCGTTCGGACTAAAAATGTTCGACCATACAGGTAAACATGGAAGTGTTCTATTGCTTTAACCAATGCCAATAGTTCCTTGCGGGTCGTGCAATAATTGCGTTCTGACTTGTTCAAAGCCCGACTAAAATATGCGATAACTCTTTCTGTTCCGTCCTGCAGTTGAGAAAGAACGGCTCCTAGGCCATAATCACATGCATCGGTATCAAGTATAAGTTCCCCTTCTGCATGCAAATGACCTAGCACCGGGAAAGATGTTAAACCTTTCTTTAACTCATCAAACGCACTCGCACACCGATCCGTCCAGTTAAAGACCACATTTTTCTCAGTCAGCTGATGTAGGGGGCGAGCAATTGCAGTGAAGCCGGGAACAAACTGGCGGTAATACGTGCAAAGTCCCACGAAGCTGCGTAGATCTGTCAAATTCGATGGAGTAGGCCAACTCCGAACCACTTCAATTTTAGCGGGATCTGGAGAGACACCTTTACTGCTCAGCACATGACCCAGGAACTTGACTTCTTTGCGGAATAAATTGCATTTTGACGAATTTAATTTTAAGCCGGAATCTCTTAAGCGGGTGAAAACAGAACGCAAATTAATAAGCATTTGTTCGAAGGTCTTACCGTGAACAAGGATGTCATCCAAGTAGGGTAGGCAAACTTCTAATGGTAGTCCTCTAAGCACGTTTGACATCAGGCGCTCGAAAGTGGCGGGGGCATTGGTCAGACCAAAACTCATCACATTAAACTGCCACAGACCGTCTCTAGTTACAAATGCAGTTTTCTCCCGATCATCCGGGTGCACCTCTACCTGCCAGTATCCTGATTGGCAATCGAGGGTGCTATACCAAACCGAACCTGATACCGAGTCCAAAGTGTCGTCTATTCGGGGTAGTGGAAATGAATCTTTGATCGTAGCAGAGTTCAGATGGCGATAATCGACACAGAACCTGGTCGACCCGTCCTTCTTTTTCACCATTACAATGGGAGATGCCCATGGACTGGAACTGGCCTCGATGATACCTCGTCGTAACATGTCTTCAATTATTTGTCGGGATTCTTCCTGTTTTGCAAAAGGAAGTCGACGTGGGGCTTGCTTAATTGGTTTGGCTGATCCCACGTCAATTCGGTGTTGGACTACTTTCGTTCTTCCCAAATCATCTGAACCCATTGAAAAGATGTCTCGAAATTCCCATAAAAGATCTTTAGCCGCTAGATGTTGGGCCGGCTCGAGATGTTCCAGCGACCGTTCGCAGAGTTCCTTCAGACATCCTAACATAGGTGTTTCGTTAGATAAGGACAAATCGACACATTCACCTTCCTCAAAAATAGCCACTGGAGTATCGTCGGATAAAACTACCGAATGGTCAGCAACATTAACAACTCGCACGTACACCACACCACTGCAATTTTTATTTATAGATTTTCCGATCAGTAGTCCTTTCGGCAACCGTGAATTTATTGGAGATACAACGCCTTCTTGGAGGTTATCGAAGCATACAGCGGTCGCAATCATGCTTTCTGATCGGGGTGGAATAACGGGGTCACCAACAACTCTCAGGCATGTTGCTCGAGTAGATTCATCTAGCTGTGGTTTATCAGAACGATTTGTTGCGGGATCATCACTCTCACAGGTCAACGAAATTCGGTGTCCACCGACTATCATCTGATGCGAGGAAAAGTCCAACAGTCCCTTAGTCACTTGAAGAACATCTACACCGAGGATGCCGTGGCAACCAGCGGGAAGAGAAAAATCAACCACTAGTAATTTAACGCGACGCTTAACTCGACCAAGTGTAATGTGTGTACGCCAACAATGAGAACTTTTAAATGAATTGCCGCACAAGGTTTGCAGGTTTACATTGCCAGAGAGAAGACGGGTATTGGGCGGAATGACAGATCGACTCACCAACGTTACCGATGATCCGGTATCTACCAACATTCGACAGGACACGTTGCCGACTGTTATGGGAACAGTAAAACCACTGTGAAGTTTCTGCGAATAAATGTTGTAAATTTGGGGTCGATTAGACGAAATCAGCGTTGACCCCTCGTCGCTGACTGCTGCTCGTTTCCCGACATGTACATTTCATTCTCACCACGATTCATTCTGTTGGGCTGCCTGCGGTTGCACCGGTCGGGTAAGGCGTGCTCGCTGCTTATTTCAATCGATCGGGCCTGGTGAATGGTAGATGTGGCAATGCGAGCAGATTCTACCGTTATGGCCCTCGAAACTGCATCGGCAAATGTTTTTGGATCTGTAAGCCTCACATTTTCCTGAATATTTCGATCGTAGATTCCATCAATAAATTGCATAATGGCAATGCGATCCTGTGCACTTGAAGGGCAATCACTAAACACAATTCGTGTAAGTCTCTGTATATCGCTTGCGAATGCACCAATGTCTTCATTTACCCTCTGCCGCCTGGAACGAAAAGTTGCATGAGAAACATGTTTTTCTTGGCTTACGAACCTGAGTTGTAAAGCTGAAACCAGTTTATCGTAGTCGGTACGATCAGCCGGCTCCAAGTTTGCAAGCACCGCTACACTTTCTCCGCGCAGCAGCGTGGCTAGCGTACGGGCTTTTTGTTGAGGCGTCCATCCATTCGATTCGGCAATGATGTCAAATTGTAAATGATAATCTCGCCAACGTGTTGTGCTGCTATCGAATGGCGGTGGAAAAAGAGTACACAGGTTTGTTGATACGGGGGGAGTAACAGATTGCTGGCAAACTTGATCCTGGTACTCTTTTGGTATTTGTGTGTGATTTGATGCACTTCGATTTTCGGGAGTGGAGCAATCAAAGACTTTACTTGCAAAAGTTGTTCCACTCATTGTTTTTAGCTCCTCTGATTGTCGCTGCTGCTCGTGTGCAATTTTTGTTATAGCAGCATTTTGCTGCTCGACGTCATTGCACAAGAGGTTAAGTTTGGTGAGCATTTTCTCGCAATTTTCTGCTAGAACTTCTGCCATATCGACTTGATCATCCCACTTCTGACACCAGTGTTGCGAATTCGCGGATTTTAGGCTGTTCAAGGAAACGATGGCTAGAGAAATTAGCGATGCAAAAAAATACACGAGGTCAACTCTTAGGGAAACTTTATTAGACTCTCCAATAAAAATGACAATCGAAAATTAACTGAACAAAACAAGTGACAGGCTTGTCATGACATCGATTGCTTCTTCTGTCAACAATGTCAAAGAAATGGGGCAGTTCATAGATGCGTAACAATAGTTCAGAGTATTCATTCAAGACAAAGTCAAATACCTTTGCATCTGGCTTGACAAGTTTCTGTATTTTAATAAAAATGTGGATGCTTGTCTGGCCAGGGCTAGGGGGGCTTATGCTCTGACAAGAAGATTGTTTCATAGCAGTCAACTTGATTCAAGGGTGAAAGTCATTTGCTACATGCCCCTCATAAGGCCGATCATCGCTTACGGTTGTCCCGTGTGGTTCAATGTATCACCATCCTACATGGAAAGGATACGGCTGTTTGAGAGGCGTTGTCTCCGATCCTGCTTAGGATTGTACCGAACGCCGGACTCCGAGTACATAAAATATTATCGCAACGAGGTTCTATACAATGGGGCTCAGTTGAATAGAATTGACAATTTCCTAATTAAGGTGACTCGAAGGCACGCTTTAAGGGCGATGAGTAGCGACAACAGCCTGATATTCGGGGCTTATTACCCCAATGAAATGTACATGGAGAGTGCGCTTATGTCCGGCTTTATTCCACCAGAGGCATTCATTCATATCGATTCGTTAGGGTTAATACAAGACAGGAACGGTATCCCGGTTTTATACCATCGCTACCGTGACGCGCGGGACAAGCGGCTAGACCGCGATGGGTACGTCGACAATGCTCCGGAGCTCCTCCGCTTTAGCACGGCGGTATCGGATCGCGATAGGACCGAAGCTGAAAAGCAGCGCACCGAGTTTTGGTGGCTAAACGAGGAAAGTATTTCTGCAGTACCTCAGGTCTTTGCGGACTTTTAGTCCACTCCTTAGTACTTAAGTAAATTAAATTTAGGTACAAGGTCTAGGGCTGGGCTTATGCACCATATTTTATTTAATATGGTTGCATAAATGCTTGCTGGACCCAATGACGCAATCGGGATGGCAAACCCTCGGGGCATATGCAACGAGTGCTTGCCACCCCGATTATAATTAAGTTAGGTTTAAGTAGTTAAGGAGTCTTAAGTAGTGTTAGTTAGGTTTAACTAGTCTTAAGTAGTTTAAGTTAGTTTTAGTCTAGATTAAGTTTTTATATAAAACAAAAAAAATGGTTACTGTTTAAAGTCTTAATTTTTTCTTTGAAAAATCAATTAAATGTCTTTATATTAATAATTAGAAACAAATGACAAATTTAGGCTGAAAAGCAAAAGAAGCTTTAGTTAGTTAGTTAGTTATAAGCTTACAGCGCCCGCTATGGGCCGATAAGTTAGATTAAGTAGATATGTTATTGATAAGTTAGATTTATGCATTTTTGTCTAGTATTAAGTTAATATTTTAAGTAAATAAAAAATGAATTAAAAAGTAAAAAAAAAAAGTAAAAAAGTAAAAATTCATTCAAGACAGGTGAAATATGCTAATCGACCACGAATTCCGCAGATACAGAAACGGCATCATCAAAGCCACTCCAATCAGGTTCATCCCCCAGATAAATTCCAAAGAATCTTTAACACCGAAGGGGACAATAACGAACAAGAAACGGAACCATCAGCGGACAACTGCGAAGGAGAAACATATCCCGAGAATGCGGACAATAATCAAAATACGCAAACGCATGATGAATATGTGCAATATTATACGACAACCCCCATTTCGACGAAACAGAAGAATTGGACGATATCTATTTTTTAGATTAAGTCGTTCTTCACTTCCCTATTTTGAATTTAAAGTGAAAAGTAGAGAAACGCTCAAATTTTTGATAGACACGGGTTCTAACAAAAATTTCGTGCAACCTAAACGTATAAGATCCCCAATTTGTAATGAAAAACCATTTTTTGCTAACTCCGTAGGAGTCCGTAGGAGGTAATATAAGAATTACCCACCACTCATTTATAAACTTATTTAAGCAAACTGAAAAAAAAATTAATATACTTCATTCTACCTAGCCTGATCTCATTTGATGGAATAATAGGCAATGATTCACTTAGAGAACTCAAATCTATTATTCATACAAACGAAAACTATATGACTATCTTCCCCAATATCCAAATAAAACTTAAACAGTATATTTCAGAAAATAATAATAATATAAATTTACGACTCTCGCACCTGTCTGACAATCAAAAAGATAAACTCAATAAAATTATTGCAGACTGCCCTAAGCTGTTTGCAGAACCCGACAAAAAACTGACATACACTACGACAGTAAGAGGCGAAATACGAACTACTACAGACACAACCGTTTACTCTAAATCCTATCCATATCCAATGGCGTTGAAAGAATAAGTGGAAAAGCAACTAAAAGAACTACTTAACGAAGGAATCATTAGACCATCGAAATCTCCATACAATTCTCCCGTTTGGATCGTTCCAAAAAAAAAGGACGCATCCGGAGAAAAGAAATATAGTATGGTAATAGACTATCGTAAACTAAATTCCATTACTATCCCTGACAGGTACTCTATCCCCGAAATAAACGAGGTCCTTTCTAATCTTGACAAAAACAAATACTTTACCATTATTGACCTCAAAAGCGGGACCCACCAAATTTTACACAAACATACTGTCATAGAGAAAACAGCGTTTTCGGTTAATAATGGGAAATTTGAATTCGTTCGCTTACCTTTTGGGCTGAAAAAGGTCCCCGCAGTTTTCCAGTGTGCTTTAGACGACATACTTAAAGAACATATACGTCTGTATTGACGACATTGTCATATTTGGCGAAACCGAAGAAGAACATTTCAAGAACAAAGAGTTGGTATTTAAAACCTTTAAGAATGCTAACATGATAATCCAATTCGACAAAAGTGAATTCCTGAAAAAGGAAAATGAATTTTTAGGCTTCATTGTTGGTACAGACGGTATTAAAACCAATCCAAAGATGGTCCGCGCAATAGTCGATATGCCCCCTCCTCAAAATCTTAAAGACCTTCGTTCGTTTCTAGGAATGTCAGGGTGTTACCGACGTTTCATTAAAGACTACGCAAAACTAGCAAAACCCTTGACATCCCTTTTAAGAGGGGAAGATGGACGCGTGTCCAAATTTGCTTCAAAAAATAAAGTGATACAAATTGACAAAATTGCTTTCAATGCTTTCCAAAATTTAAAAAATGCGCTCGTGTCTAAAGAAGTTGTACTCTCTCATCCCAATTTTAATTAAGGCTTCGAATTAACAACACACGCATCAAATTATGCCATAGGCGATGTGTTATCTCAGGATAACAAGCCAATTACATTCCTCTCCAGAACGTTAAGCACAACGGAAGAAAATTATGCCACTAACGAGAAGGAAATGTTGGCAATAATTTGGTCTTTGAATTCTTTAAGGAATTTCCTATACGGATCTAGAAAAGTTATTATCTTTACCGAGCACCAACCACTCACGTTCGCGTTGAGTCATTAAAATACAAATTCTTAAATGAAGAAATGGAAGTCGATATTAGAAGAGTATAACTATGAGCCCAAATACAAACCGGGTAAAGCAAATGTAGTTTCAGATTCCCTTTCAAGACCCCCATTAGCAGTCCAAATAAACTCAATGACAGCAACAATGCACAGCGATGAAAGTTCATCTCATAACCTAATTCCTTCAGTAGAAGTTCCCGATAACATCTATCGTAATCAACTTTTTCTCGAAATAGCTGACGAAAGTAGTTACCAAACGAAACCCCTTTTCTCCACATATATCAGACACATTGTAACACAACCCACAACATCAGAATCAGACATAATCAAAATTTTTAAGAGACACCATAATCCACATATTGTTAATGGCCTTCTGTTTAATGAACCTACAATGGGTAAAATACAGGAAATTTACCCAATCCATTTCAAGAATTAAAGAATTCGTTTTACGCAAACAATTGTCGAAGATGTAGAAAGTGAGACTTAACAGGAAGAAATAATACTTACCGAACACCGACGAGCACACTGTAACGCATACGAAAACAGACCCCAAATCATAGAAAAATTTTACTTTCCGAAAATGGCAGCTGGAATTAAACGAATAGTTAAAGACTGCTCTATCTGCAAAGAAAAGAAATACGAGCGACACCCAACTAACATAAAATTAAATCCTACACCTATTCCAAAATATCCTCGACACACTATTCACCTCGATATATTTTCTACAGAAAAACATCTTGTCCAGCGATAGATAAATTTAGCAAATATGCCCAAGCAAAAATAATCGAATCTAGTTGTATTGAACACATTAAACCACATCTACAGAATGTATTATTCTATTGTTGTATCCCCGAAGCAGCAATAATTGATAATGAAAAATCAATTAACTCTATTTCTATACTCTCTATGATGGAAGAAGAATTGAAGATAAAAGTCTTGAAATCAACGGTCAGGTTGAACTGGACTTTACGAACGCTTAAGTGGTAGCAATACATACAGGTCACGCAAGACTACATACAGGCAACTTTAAACTCATTCACGTGATCGACTTGGACCAATACAAGACAAGACAAACTGAAATAACCCCAATTATTTCTACTCACAAAAATAACACCCTGTACCCCTATCTTAAACATGAAATTACACAAATTCAAAATCTAAAACATCATCTTAAACCACGGAAGGTGAAAAGATCGCTCGACTTTATAGGGTCGGCTTGGAAATGGGTCGCGGGTAACCCCGACCATGAGGATTATATAACCATTACAGAGAAAATGAATAATATGTTACAAAATACCAATAAACAGGTTATAATTAATACACTGTATAATGAAAGAATGAACAATATTACTAAAATGTCAAATGAAATTATAAAATTCATTCAAAAAATAAAATGTTAAATAATGAAATTTTAACAAATATTCAATACAAACTTCAAATATTTAAAGAAGAATTAGAACATCTAAATTATGCCATACATTGGGCTAAGCTCGGTATTATTAACTCTCTTATATTATCCAATCAAGAAGTTAACTTGGCCTTAAGAACCATATCCAAAGAAAATTTGCCTTTCAACACTATTGAAGAAGCCCTAAGCTTTGCAGAAGTTAAAATCGTAAGCAATTCAATTTCAATACTTTATATTATAAATATACCTCTAGTAACCCAAAACGATTATGTAAAACTTATCCTAAAACATGCATGTATTCCTAATATTTTAAAAAGTGTAAAAGCTACTTGCAACATAATAAACAATCAACATCTACCACAAATAGACGAAGTATCAACAGGCGTAATTTTGCTCAATGATTTTAATGGGACTAATGGGAGCAATGGAATCAACTCGGCAAAAGCTCGATGGCACATATTTAATCAAATTTCATAATACCAGCATTACCATCAATGACAGAACCTTTGTCTCACGAGAAGCATCAGAATATCAAGCACTCCCCGCAATTCTTCAACTAACCCCAAAAGAAAAGCAATACCGAAAATTCATTTCATTAGAAATGATGAACGAATTACATATAAACAATACAAACGAAATTGAGCTTTTACAATTTAAAGCTACAGCACACAGTTTTACTACGTATGTAATCATACTCGTAATGGGCACAGCTGCAATTACCCACCTACAGAATCTGCAAGCGTAGCAACACCGAAATCATCATTCAAAATCTGGAACCAGTACATCCGCAAGTCCATCCCATTTCAGTAATAGGTCACACAGTTCAATCACCTACATTGATTCTCAACGACATCCCATACTTCTAATAATTGATTGAGGACAATCAAATCAAGGAGGGAAGAGTTAACACACGAGTTCGCACAGTCGAACTAATTCCCACAGTCGGATTCCAAGAATCGCGACTGCAGTGAAATTTGCACTCCAGACAAATTTCCAGGAATTTGACCTGAATGAATGTGCATGGTGCAAGTAGATTAGTATGCAAAAATAATCAATAAATATATGTGCAAATAATTATGTAGTTCAATTTTAGGTTTAGATCAAAATAAAGAGGAAGTTATCCTCCAAAAAATTATTTTTTCTTTTCTTTTTCGTGTTGAAATATTAACTTGTAGGTATACTGTGCTGAACATATTTTTTTGTGCGCGAAAACGCCTATTGGCGACTACAAAAGGATCTCTCTCGACTCAGCTATCGATTCTGAGTCGGCCCATATACTTTGAGGTATACCTAGCTCAATTATTTTTCTATGTTACAAACTATGCATTAAAACTAATATACCCCTATGGGATAGGGTATAAAAACGTTGTTTTTGGTCGGACCATACAAGTTTTTGATAAACTGTCTGAACAATATGTTGCTACAATTTCAATTTAAGTATATCTTTGTCATAAAACCCACATTTAAGGGATATTCATATTAATGGGTGTTGCGAGGAAAGCTGCAAGACTTCTTATGACTGCTGAATGTATGTTGAAAAGAGCTGTATTGTTGTTTTTAAACATCTTCCATAATTTGTGAGCGATTTCATATTTTGAAATTGATATTTTGGCGCCAGAGGTGTTGTTCCATTCTGACAAGCTTTTTATTATATTTGAGAATACTGCAGCTAAGATAACAAGGTCTTTGTGTTTGGAAGACAAGATAAGGTTATTTGAATAGAGAATGTGACGGATTAGTGAATAGCTGCGGATCATCTTACTTACTTTATTAAAAGCGATAACAAATAAAACTACTGTAAGTGGCGATACTTGGGGAAGCCGTTTTTTTAAATTATGGATTGATGAATAAATGTTGTTAGTTCTTATTCGAAATTTGTGGTTAGTAAGGAAGGCTTAAAGGTAACTCAAAATTTTGGGCCCGATTTTCCTAGCTGGAGTTGGTTTAAATATGTCACTTTAAAATAACTCTTTCGAAAGCTTGTTTAAAGTCAATTGCAAGAAAAGAAACGTGACTTTTTCGGAAAGAGACGAGGCTATGATAGAGTCCAAGTATAGAAGTGAATCTTAAGTGCTTCTGCATTTGTTAATAACGAAGTGGTTCTGTTCACCTCTTTCTACTAGCCAGGATAGACGTTTAGATATAATTTGTATACCCTATTCCAAGGGTTTTATTAGCTTTGATGCATAGCTTATAACATATTGAAAAAATTTAGCAAGATATAGCTTAAAGTATATGGATCAACTCAGAATCGATAGCTGAGTCGATTTAGTCATGTCTCTCCGTCTGTCCGCCCGTCCGTCCGTACGTCACCAGTTTTTGGGCTATACATTTTGAGCTAGAATGATGAAATTTGGTACACGTATTTGTTGTTGCTCCCAGCAGAAAAAGTGAATTTTTTTTTAAATCGGCGCGCTGCCACACCCCCTTTTCAGAAAAACATAGTTTTCGGCCAAACCGTAAGCATACTAAAAAAGTGTCTGAACAACATATCTAGACAGTCATAATGTCTATATTTTGTTAATACAAAGCTTTTTGCCACACCCCTTTTTAGAAATACATAGTCTTAGGCCAAACCGTTAGAGATTTTGAAAAAGTGTCTGGAAAACATATCTAGAAAATCTTAATGTCTATATTTTATCTATACAAAGTTTTTCTGAATACCGGGACATGTAGAAAATACCATTTTAGAAAAAAAACAAATGAGAAAGCTACAATCCGCTGTGCAGATCGTTTAATACCCTATCCCATCCCATTCTTAAAACAAATATCATTAAAATTTCGGCTTTTTGGCGATGAAATATAGCAAATGTCATTGTCAAAGCATATTGTTCAGACAGTTTATCAAAATCATTTATGGTTCGACAAAAAACATCGTTTTTCGCCTGAATATGCTATGAGGTAGTGTAAAGAAATGGTTTTTGTATGAAAACGCCTCCAAAAAGTGGGAGAACCAATGATTTAGCATCAACATTTTTTTCGAAATTTTTAAAGATTTACCGAAAAACGTTTCTTAAACGCCCTAAAATAGTGGGCGTGGAAAAAACTTTATGTGAACAGAATATAGACATTAGAATTGTTAAGATATGTTATTCAGACACTTTTGCAAAATCTCTAACGTTTTGGCCAAAAACTAAGTTCTTCTAAAAAGGGGGTGTATTTCAAAATTTTTCCCATGTTCTGCTGGGAACATCAAAAAAATACTTGTACCAAATTTGATCATTCTAGCTCAAAATTTAAGGCCCAAAACCTGGTGACGTACGGACGGACAGACATGGCTAAATCGACTCAGCTATCGATTCTGAGTCGATCCATATACTTTAAGCTATATGTAGCTAAATTATTTCTCTGTGTTACAAACTATGCATCAAAACAAATATACCCCAATGGGATAGGGTATAAAGATGAAGACCAACTCTACCCTATAACAACACATATTATATACAATGTCCAATCCGACTGCCGAAAAACCTATTTAATAATTCAGATTACCAAAGTCGATGATAAGAGCTTACATAAGACTTAGAATTGGACACACTTATATTACACACAAGCACTTGTTCAACAAGGAACCAGCACCAGTCTGTCTATTCTAATGAAAAGTTTGACGTGCCACAGATTCGTAGCATCTAAAAATAAAATCCTTAAACAACACAGTATCTATAACAAACCTACAAGTAATAATAACTTTCAACACCGATATTTATATTAGACATACTTATGAAATAATTTTACAACTTGAATGAGCCTTACTTACTTAAACTATATTTTCTATAAAAGTTAAGCCGAAAGCATATAATTATTGTATTTATAAATTATTTATAGAACAATAAACTTATAATAATAAACATTTGAGAAGGCTACAATCCACTGTGTGGATCGTTTTCTACCCTATCCCATTCTCTCCTTAAAATTAATAACCCTTAAATGTGGAACTTATGGCAATGATATATTGAAATTGTCGAAACATATTGTTCAGACAGTTTATCAATATCTTGTGTGTTCGACAAAAAAGGTTATAGAAAGGGTTTTTGTATGAAAACGCATACAAAACGTTAGTGTAGATTAAAAAGATGTATAGAAGAAATGTTTATATTTTCATAACTAATGATTTTGCATCAAAAAAATTTTCAAAATGTTTCAAATTTTACCGAAAAACGTTTTTCACTGGAAACGACTCCAAAAAGTAGGCGTGACAAAAAAACTTTGTATAGACGAAATATGGACGATTTTTCACAATATCTAATGGTTTGGCCTATAACTACGTTTTTCTAAAACGGGGTATGGCAGTGATCGGATTTCAAAAATGTTTACATCTGTTCTGCTTCGTCGGATAGAGAGTCTGTGCATCAAATTTCGAAACTCTAGCTCAAAATTAAATGCCAAAAAATCGGTGACACACAGACAGTCGGACGGACGGACGGACAGACAGATATGGCTTAATCGACTCAGCTAGCGATTTTGATATACTTTGAGGTATATCTAGCGAAATTATTTCACTATGTTACAAATTTAATGGCAAAACAAATATACCCCTATGGGATAGGGTATGAAAATATATTGTTCAGACAGTTTATCAAAATCTTTCATGGTTCGACAAAAAAACAATGATATTTGCCTGGTTATGCTATAAGGTACTGTATAGAAATGGTTTTTGAATGAAAAGGCCTCCAAAAAGCGGGCGTGGGTTAAAATGATATATAAAAGAAATGTTTACATTAACAGAACCAATTATTTTGTACAGAATTTTTTCGAAATGTTTAAAATTTTATCGAAAAATGTTTTTTTTACTGAAAACGCCCCCAAAAAGTGGGCTCGGCAAAGAACTTTGTATAGACGAAATATAGAAATTTAAATTGTCTCAATATCTTATTCAGACACCTTTTCAATATCTCTAATGGATTTGCCTCAAACAACTTTTTTCTAAAAAAAACCCACTGTATGGATCGTGGGCCTGGCCTAAAATGATATAAAGAAAAAAATGTTAATATTAACAGAACCAATGATTTTGCATCACCATTTTTTTTTGAAATGTTTAAAATTTTGCGAAAAACGTTTTTTTACTAAAAACGCTCCCAAAAAGTGGGCGTGGCAAAAAACTTTGTATGAACAAAATATAGACATTGTGATTGGGTAGATAGGTCTTCCAGTTATTTCTTCAGTATCTCTAACGGCTTGGCCTAAAACTATGTTTTTTCTGAAAAGGGGCGTGGCAGTAGGCGGATTTCAAAAATCTTCTCACTTGTTCTGCTGGGAGGAACAACAAGTACGTGTACCAAATTTCATCATTGTTGCTGAGTCCTTTAGTTGCAAACCCACACTTTCTTCACCATCGATAAAACCTGGGTACACTATTTTAAAATCTAATAAAAATTCCATGACTTTGGAGGCAAAGTCGTCCTTATATTTTTAACTTTCTCTTATAAAGAGATTTTCGTGATAAATTTCAACCTCGAGATTTTGTTTGATTCTAACATAACGATGATAGCGGAACTCAAAAATGTAGTTTTTGGAATTCCGTCCGTCGGGTCGTCAGTTAGTCGGCTCTACGGTTCGTCGGTCAGTTTGTCCGTACAAGCCTCACCAAGCCTCACGACTTGACCGATTTTCTTCAAACTTGGTACCCGACGTTTGTTTGGTCATAATTCAGGCAATTTTGTTCTTTACTTTTAGCCATGTTATTACCGGTACCTGCCATATAAAAATCATACATAACGTCAATTTTCTCGAAAACGGCTCCAACGATTTGAATTAAACTTCACATATAGTATGAGCATATAAGCTCCGACAAAACTGCATACACAGTTTTTTTTTGAGGAAATCCATGTAACGGATTTTTGCATATAGGCCATATAAAGAAAATTGACAATTCCTCGCAAACAGTTTGGCCAAATTGAATGAAATTTAATTTGTATACTACAATTACTCTTTTCATGAGTTCGACGTAAATGGTATTGGCCCAATTATCTTTAAGCAGAATTTTCAGTTTTGGCCAATAACGGAAAACCATTATTATTCACATGTACACCGATTACTTTCAATTACAAAATAAACGATCGTATAATCATATATCGATATTATTTATATAATTTTTAGCATCATTATTCATATAAATATTATTGTGTATTTTGGCCAAATTGTTAAGAACTTCAAATTAACCCGCTGTGATAGAGAAAGTTTCGTTCGTTTTTCAAGGCAGTATTTTCTATAGAAGAAAAGTGTCATTTATTGTAGCTCGCCTCGCTACACCTTCAGATCCCTGGTAGACTCGTTCCACTCTTCCACGGCACCACTGTTTTCTTGGCATGATTGAATCACAAATGACGACAATTCAACTTCTTTGGATAACAGCTCATTTTGGATACGATCGCACTCGAACATCTGGTTAAAACGTTTCGCCTCCTGGTTCACTCCTACGAAGTTTTTTCCATTGTCGCTACGAATCCGACAATGGAAAAAATCCCAGTGGGGATTAAAATCCCAGTGGGTTAAACACTGACATGATGACACTTAGGTGCTCTCTCTTGCTGGGACTTATAATCCGTGGATCGATTCGACGGAACTTTAGCTGATATCTGAAAGCGTCACTCAAGGGTTGCCAAACCATGCTAAGCACCTTCTCGGTGGCCAAACTCTCATCACTCGAACAGTTGCTATTTGGGACTGCAAGTATCGTGGATTCTGCTCTACCCAAGGCCCTTATAACTTTTGTTGAGTTTCAACTAAAGCTGCGCAATTCAAATCCAGCAAGTGCATGGATGTCACGGACTTGTTTGAAAACACTAATGGCCTCGCCAGTTGACTCAAACCTATCAACGAAATCGTCGTTGACAGTTTTCACATATTGGGCTGCACATGGCGAACAAGTGGCACCAAAGGTAATAACATGCATCTCGTAGACATCTAGTGGTACAGCTTCATTACCATCGCGCCAAAGAAACCTTTGCGAATTCCTGTCTTCTGGTCAAGTCAACACTTGGTGGAACATCTCACGTATTCCCCCACATACAGCAATGGAACCTATTTGAAAATTTAACAGCACAGATGGCATCGGCTGATATTGTTGTGGACCTTTCAGCAAACAAGAGCTGAGAGATATCCCGTTGACTGTGGCTGCTGCATCAAGAACAAGGCGTACCTTTCCCGGCTTGTTAGGATTAACAACGGGAAAGTGTGGAAGATACCAAGTTCTGATACCCACTATGGCGGCGTCTGCTGGTTGCAGCTTGCGGGCATATCCCTTGGTGATGTAGCTTCTAATAGTCTCGTTGTAGGCAGAAACTAACAAATCATCACGCCTCAACTTACGCTCAATAGCATAGAAGTGTCTCTTCTTTCCCATATTTCAAGAGTCAGGGAGTTCAATGTCGTCACAATTCCAAAGGAGTCCAGTTTGGAATCTGCCATCAACTCTTATTGTAGCTGACTTAAAGATAGCACGAGCACGTACATCTGATTTCGGTTCCATTGCAGGTGCTGGCCGCACATTAACGCTTTCAGTCTCGAAGTATTCCGCTATCAATTCGTGGAGGGCATCACTGTTGACAAGTAGACAAGAATTTTTGGCTGGCATGGTTTCTTTCGTTGGTCCAAACGCTACCCAACCAAGTTCTGTGTGGGCAGCATACGGTCCTCCATCACAAAGTGAAGTGTTTCACTTGGTAGACCCAAACGGCAATGTTCCAAGCCAATGAGAAGCTGCGGTATGACGTTTGAATAAGGTTGGACTGGCAACCGCTTCATACATTTGGTATCCCCTCGTAAGTCACTCTTGTCGAGACTTTGCATTGTCAGATGGAGGCTAGAAACACCATGTACATTACGATGCACGCGTTTCTTCTAGATATGTACACAACTGATGTAAACGGTAACTTCACTTGCTGGCAGTTTGTAACATAGAGAAGTAATTGAGCTAGATATACCTCAAAGATTTAGCCATGTCTGTCCGTCCGTACGTCACCAGTTTTTGGGCCTTAAATTTTGAGCTAGAATAATGAAATTTGGTACACGTGCTTGTTGTTGCTCCCAGCAGAACAAGTGTAAAAAAATTTGAAATACGCCCACTGACAAGCCCCTTTTCGGAAAAACATAGTTTTAGGCAAAACCGTTAGAGAAATTGAAAAAAAGTCTGAGGAAGGTTTTTTGCCACGCCCACTTTTTGGAGGCGTTTTCATACTAAAACCATTTTTATACCCTACCCCATACCATATGCAGAAGAAAAACGTTGTTTTTGGTCGAACCATACAAGATTTTGATAAACTTACTGAACAATATGTTGTGACAATTTCAATTTTAATATATCTCTGACATATAATCCACGTTTAAGGGATATGAATTTAAAGGCTGGAATGGGATAAGGTATAAAACGATCCACACATTGGATGGTAGCCTCCTCATATGTTTATACCATATCCCATATTGGTATATTAATTTTGACATTAGGATTAAGATTAAGAAATCCGCAGCCCCTTTTTTAGAAAAAAGTTGTTTAAGGCGAAACCATTAGAGATATTGGAAAAGTGTCTGAATGAAATATCTCCACAAGATATTTCTCCGTATGTGTGCCACCGATTTTTGGGACTTAAATTTTAAGCTAGAGTTTTAAAGTTTGGAATACAGACTTTCTATTCGATGAAGCAGAACAGGTGTAAACGTTTTTAAATCTGCCCACTGCCATGCCCATTTTTATAAAAACGTAGTTTTAGTATAAACCATTAGAGATTTTGAAAAATCGTCTGAACAAGATGTCTTTGCAATCCTAATGTTTATATTTGCAAAGTTTTTCGCCACGCCCACTTTTTGGGGTCGTTTTCAGTAAAAAACGGCTTTCAGTAAAATTTTAAACATTTCGAAAAATTTTTTGATGCAAAATCATTGGCTATAATAATAAAGGGTGCTCCATTTCGAGGTTCCCTACTTTTTTAAAGAACAAAACACAGAAAATTCTATCAAATGTTGGCCGTTGCTACGTCGCAGATGGTACATCCGTTGAGTCCAATTTTCGATCACTCGTTCGAGCATTTCGACTGGTAACTTGCGAATGACACGCGTGATGTTTTCCCCACAGGAAAAAGTCTAACGGTGTGATATCACACGATCTTGGTGGCCAATCGACCGGCCGGAGATGGTGTTGCGAATAGTACGCTCAGTTGGCCGATTATGTTGACCATAAGTTGAGCGAAGTGCACGAAACACACTTTTTGGAGGCGTTTTCATACATAAACCATTTCTATACACTTCCTCATATCATAACCAGGCAAAAAACGGTTTTCTGTCAAACCATAAATGATTTTGAAAAACAGTCTTAACAATATATTATGACCATTACATTTTCTATATTTCACCGCCATAAATCCGACATTTAAGGAATATTTGTCTTAAGGATGGGATGGGATAGGGTACAAAACGATCCACACATTAAATTATATTATTATTATTATTTACTAGATTTTTTATTATTTAGTTTTGTTTACAATTAACGATGTTCTAGGCAACTAAGACTATTATAAACTGTTTGAGCAATATGCTGTGGCGATGTCCTTTTCAATATTTAGTTGAATATGTTTTATACCCTTTTTGGTCAAACATACAAGGTATTGATAAACTGTCTAAGCAATATGTTTCGACAATTTCAATTTTAATATATCTTTGCCATAAGTTCCACATTTAAGGGTTATTCATTTTAAGGAGAGAGAACGATCCACATAGTGGATTGTAGCTTTCTCATATGTGTATACCCTAGTTTTGATACATAGTTTGTAACATAGAGAAATAATTGTGCTAGTTATACTTCAAAATATATGGATCGACTCAGAATCGCTAGCTGAGTCGATTAAGACATGTCTGTTTTTGGGCTTTACATTTTGAGATAGAATGATGAAATTTGGTACATGTGTTTGCTGTTTCTCCCAATTTAACAAGTGTTTAAATTTTTGAAATCCGCCCACTACCACCAACGCTTTTTAGAAAAACGTAATTTTAGACCAAACCGGTAAGGATTTTGATAAAGCGTTTGAACATTATATCTAGACAATCCTAATGTCTATATTTTGTTTATACAAATTCGTTTGCCACGCCAAATTTTTTTTTTTTGGTTTTTAGTAAAAAATATTTTCTTTTTTTTGCAAAATCATTAATTCTGTTAACATACACATTTCTTCCATATATCATTTTAACCCACGCCCACTTTTTGGAGGCGTTTTCATACAAAACTTATTTATATACATTAACTATTAGCATAACCAGGCGAAAATGATTTTTTTTGCGAACCATAAGTGATTTTAATAAACTGTCTGAACAATATGTTTTGCATTAAAGTCCCCTACGATGACAAAGAGAATTAAGCAGGTTGTCGAAGTCAATTCCCTCAATCTAGCTACGTGGTGGGCAGTAAACAGAAAATATCTTCAGAAATTATTGTCTGCTTCTGACTTGCATTGCTTCGATTTTTAATTTAAGATCAATCGTATGTTCGATACAGTGTGAGGCTCCACTTCTAGCCTTATTCGATAAATGTAAAGCATGATAGCGAAGGTAACCTTAAATTTTTAAGACCGAATTACTCATTACAGACGTCGATATCTTCTTCTTGCACGTACAATTCAAGTTCTCCAAGTTTTTGAAAAAGAACATTGGCATTCCAGGTAAGAATTTTAAGAAATCTGTTCATTTCGAAGGTGGGGTACGTTTGTTGCGAATACTATTTTCGAGCTTAACTAGCCTGTGAAAAATAAGTTTATTCGTTTTACTTTGTTGCTCAAGTTTTGAAAGGATAATCAAAGAATAAAGAAAGAATAATTAAAAATACGTTTGTAACTGGGTCAGGTGAGATATTTTTTTGATCTTTATCGGATACTGTAACCTGGGCATATGTTTGTACATTTGGTTTTGGATGTACAGGATCCGAACGGATTTCTGATGGCCACATAGCTTGCGCAATTTTGGGGTTTTTAATTAGCTTTTCTAAATTCAATTTCTGAGAGTTATTACTCAAAAATTTCGTCCGTCTATTTTGCAACTCCTTAGATACTTCGCAGCCGCGATAATGTGCAGGACGATTCCCTTTACAGTTGATGCAGATAGGATGAGTTTTTTTATCTGACCTACAATCTACTGTCATATGATTTCCGGAACATTTTACACACCTCGGTTCTTTTTGACAATAGGTTTGCGTATGATTATATCCTCGCTCGCACTGGGGAACTAATTTGTAATCCTTACGCGTGGGTTCAATGTTTACAACAATATTAAGTATTGTTGTTATTCATAAATTTTATTCAAAATTTCTTCTCTATCGAAAGTTAGTATATAGAAAGGAAGACCTCGTTTTTAACTTTTGGTCGTTTGTCAAAAACATTAAGAATTCGACCTCATCTTCCTTCCCAACGCTCATTTACAATGACATTGCTGCACATTTTGCAGCCAGTTCCATGTTACCAGATTGTGCCCAGTCTCCTCCTTTACTTGAGAACGTAGAACATTCTACGGGACTCGTACAGTCGCAAGAGTATTATTAGATCTTAACATTCACAAATCGTCTGGTCCAGATGGTATCCCCCCATAATTCTGAAGAGGTGTTCTTCCACGCTGGCAACAGCATTTGTCCAGCCCGTCCCAAAAAAAACCGAATCTTCTTCTCTTTCTAACTACCGACCAGTTGCACTTACGTCCCTTCTTTCTAAGGTCATGGAAACGCGAAAACAAGATCGTTGCACTTGATATTTCAAAGGCATTTGACAGGGTTTGGCATCAAGCCCTATTGTCGAAAATGTGTGCTTTTGGAATCGAGAAGAGTTTCCTCTTTTTGTATGGATTAGAAACTATCTCTCGAAACGATCAATTCAAGTTGTTTTGGACGGTTTCAAGTCTGCTTCTCACGAAATAAATGCTCGTGTTCCCCAGGGCTCTGTTCTGTCTCCGACACTCTTTCTCATTTTTATTAATGACCTCTTTTCTGCCACTTCTAATCCAATCCATTCCTTTGCTGATGATAGCACTCTCAACTTTTCACAGAAACAGAAACGGCAAAATATTTGAAGCTCATTAAATTCCGATCTTGACAGCATAATTAAATGGGGTAAATCGAATAGAGTGGAATTTAATGCTTCCAAAACACAATGCTGTCTTCTGTGATCTAAGCGAAACCAAAATTTACAGCCATTATCCATTAATGGCACTTGCATTGCCGAAACCGAAAAACTTTCCATGCTCGGTATGTGTGTTAGTAACGACCTTCGTTGGAAAGACCACGTATTCGAAATCGCTAAAAACGCAGCGAAATGTCTAGGTTTCCTTAATCGATGCAAAAAATATTTCACACCCTCTGACCTGGCCTCAATACATAAATATTATTTACTCCTCAAAGTTGAGTTCAACGCCCACACCTGGTCAGGTGCAGCAAAAACATCATTGCACCTACTGGATAGGATACTAAAGCGTGCGATAAAACTGATAGGAGATCCAACCGTAGCTTGAACATCGTAGGAATATCTCCTGCCTAACTCTTTTTTACCGCTACTTTAACACGAAATGCTCAACCGAAATAGCCAGCTGCATTCCGCTCCTTCAAACATTCAACCGTGATACTAGCCAAGCCATGAATGCTAATCAGTTCAAAAAAATTTTAAATTTTAAACGGTTTAGCCTAAAACAACGTTTTTCTAAAAAAGGGCGTGGCAGTGGGCGGATTTCAAAAATGATTGCACTTGTTCTGCTGGTAGCAACAACAAACGCGTATACCAAATTTCATCATTCTAGCTCAAAATTTAAGACTGGTGACGTACGTACGGACGGACGGACAGATATGGCTTAATAGACTCAGCTATCGATTCTGAGTCGATCCATATACTTTAAGGTATACCTAGCTAAATTATTTCGCTATGTTCTGATCGACTCAGAATAGATAGCTGAGTCGATAAAGCCGTGTCTGTCCGTCCGTCCGTCCGTACGTCACCAGTTTTTGGGCCTTAAATTATGAGAAAGAATGATGAAATTTGGTACACGTGTTTGTTATTGCTCCCAGCAGAACAAGTGTACACAATTTTGAAATCCGCTTACTGCCACGCAACCTTTTCAGAAAAACGTAATTTTAGACCAAACCGACAGAGATACTGAAAAAGTGTCTGAAAACCATAAATAGACAATCATAATGTCTATATTTTGTTTATACAAAGTATATTGCCACGCCCACTTTTTTGGTGCGTTTTCATACAAAAAACAAAAACACTACCTCATAGCATAACCAGGCGAAAAGTGATGTTCTTTGTCGAACCATAAGTGATTTTGATAAACTGTCTGAACAATATGTTTTGTATTAAAGTCCCCTCCGATGACAAAGAGAATTAAGCAAGTTTTCGAAGTCAATTCTCTCAATCTAGCTACGTGGTGGGCAGTAAACAGAAGATATCTTCAGAAATTATTGTCTGCTTCTGACTTGCATTGTTTCGATTTTTAATTTAAGATCAATCGTATGTTCGATACACTCTTATATATATAGTGAGACTCCACTTCTAGCCTAACTCGATAAATGTAGAGCATGATAGCGAAGGTAACCTTAAGTCTTTAAGATCGAATTACTCTTTGCGTGAGTTTCGGATATTAAGCAGACGTCGATATCTTTTTCTTGAATGTACAATTCAAGTTCTCCAAGTTTTTAAAAAGAACATTGGCATTCCACGTAAGAATTTTAAAAAATCTGTTCATGTCGAAGGTGGGGTACGTTTGTTTCGAATATTTTTTTCGAGCTTAGCTAGCCTGTCAAAAATAAGTTTATTCGTTTTACTTTGTTCCTCAAGTTTTGAAAGAATAATCAAAGAATAAAGAAATAATAATTAAAAATACGTTTGTAACTGGGTCAGGTGAGATATTTTTTTGATCTTTATCGAATACTATAGCTTAGGCATGTGTTTGTACATTTGGTTTTGGATGTACAGGATCCGAACGGATTTCTGATGGCCACGTAGTTTGTGCAATTTTGGGTTTTTCAATTAGCTTTTCTAAATTCAATTTCTGGGAGTTAATACTCAAAAATGTCATCTAGTTTGCAACTCCTTAGCTACTTCGCAGCCGCGATAATGTGAAGGATGATTGCCTTTACAGTTGATGCAGATGAAGGAGTTTTTTTTTATCTGACCTACAATCTACTGTCATATGATTTTCGGGACATTTTACACCCCTCGGTTCTTTTTGATAATAGGTTTGCGTATGATTATATCCTTGGCAGCGCTCGCACTGAGGAACTAACTTGGAATCCTTACGCGTGGGTTCAATGTTTACAAAAATATTAAGTATTGATCTTATTTCATAAATTTTATTAAAAATTTCTTCTCTTTCGAAAGTGGGTACAAAGAAAAGAAGACCTCGTTTAATAACATTTTCTTCGCTATATTTTTGCTGTTTTTCTCGATTGACATGGGTAACGGCATCGATAACTTTACATTGCCTTCTTTTCAGATCGTAAAAAATATCATCCCTTAAGCACGACCTATGTAGCCCTCTAGCTACAACGCGTTAAAAACTTTCAGATTTCTTTTCAAATGAATACCATTCAATTCTATCGGTGTTTAGCTTCCGAGATAATTTACGGTAGCTCTTCGGGTCTTTTACGCAGACTTTCCATGTATGTTTTCTGAGCGAAGTTACTTGGTAGGACAACAATGCCAACGATTTTATCAAGGTCGTCAATACCGATCACAAAAATTGGTGTGGGGCCGTTGTTTTACCTGTTTCGCTTTATTAACAATCACTTTGTCTAGGTTTATAATTTCAGGATATTATAAAGCTTTCCTTTTTTACCAGTCTTTTCTTTAGAATCCAGTCGGTTTCGCGACTGAGTTCTTCTTCGTCCGTATGGTATTCGGAATTCACCGGGGCAGTTTGGACATGGTTTTTGCTCATTAGGTGTTTCTTAATGAACTCTTTAGAGTCATATTTTCTTCCTTAAGATGGAGAATTTTTTTACGAGCTCTTTGCAGAGCAGTTCGACATTATTAAGGCTTGTTCGCAGAACTTCGTTTTCGTCCTTAAGGCTCTTATTTTTCATTAAATCTCACTATTAGAAGTGGGCTGACACTTTTGGTGTTGTCGAGCTTCGTGAGACATATATACATATTTTTTGAGATCTAGATGTAGGTGACCTGTTTCCCAGAAACCGTAAAGCCGACCTCCAAAAAGGGTGGATTTTTCAGTTATACTGAATTGCCACCTGGGGCATAATATTTTGTTTGTTTTACTCATTGCATTTTCGTTTTTGTGTTTGTTTTACACTCGGTAAACGGGGATTTGATTTTAGGCGCCTCCTACGAAAGGCATGCCTTACCCCGGGTATATTCTGACCCATAATCCGAAGAGGTTAGGCAAAGATATATTAAAGTCGACATTGTCGCAACATATTGTTCAGACAGTTACAAACTATGTACCAAAACTAATATACCTCTATGGGTATAAACAATTGAGATGGCTACAATCCGCTGAGCGGAGAGTTTAATACCCTGTCCCACTAAATCCTTTAAATTAATATCCCCGAAATGTGGGATTTATGGCGATGGAATATAGGCAATTAAATTTCATCAAAATCTTGTATGGATCGACAAAAACCACGTTTTCTTCGCATAATGGCGTAGGGTATACAAATGGTTTTTGTATGAAAACGCCTCCAAAAAGTGGGCGTGTATTGTTCATATGTCTATTACAGAGGAACATGGCATCATTAACTCAATTTGAGCATAAGTCAACTCATGCTTTATATTCTATGGGGTAGGGTACACAAAAGGTTTTTATCAAAAAGCGTCCCTTGAATCTGGGCGTGGGTTAAAATGATCTATGGAAGAAATTTTCATATTAACGTTACCAAGGATTTTGCTTGTTTTTTTTATAATTTGAGTGAAAATGTATATACCCTATCCCATAGGCGTATATTAGTTTGACCATTAAGTTTGTAACATAGAGAAATCATTTCGCTAGATATACCTCAAAGTATATGGATCGACTTAGAATCGTTAGCTGAGTCGATCTAGCCATATCTGTCCGCCCGTCCGTCCGTCCGTCTGTGTGCCACCAATTTGTTGGCTTGCATTTTGAGCAATTTGTGATGAAGACGCTATATCCGATCAAGCAGAACAAGTTTAAACATTTGGTTCAATAGGTGTGAGGGTGTACACCCGAACCTTTCATTACTCAAGCTCAAAATATAAGGCCCATGAACTGATTTTTATTCGATCCATATACTTTAGCGTAAAACTATCTAAATTATTTCTCTATGTTACAAACTATGTATACAAACTAATGTTCCCTGTTGGAAGAGTATAAACATTTGAGAAGGCTACAATCCGCCTTGCCAATTGTTAAATACCCTATCCCATCCCATCTTTAATACGAATACCCCCAAAAGGCTGCCGTGGGTTAAAACTTTAAAACTTTAACTAAATTATCGAAAACGACATTGTAACAACAAATTGTTAATGGGGGAGGGTATAAAAATATATTTTTTATAGAAAAACGCCCCCAAAAATGGGGTGTGAGTTAAAAACACATGAGGAGGCTACAATCCGCTGTGCGGATCGATTAGTACCATACCCCATCCCATCCTTAAAAGAATTAACCCCAAAATGTCGGGTTTATGGCGATGAAATATAGAAAATGTGATTGTCATAGCTATTGTTCAGATAGTTAATCAAAACCTTTCATTGTTCGCCTGGTTATGCTATAAAGTAGTGTATAGAAATGGTTTTGTCATGAAAACGCCTCCAAAACATGGGCCTGTGTTTATATGATATATAGAAGAAATGTTTATATTATCATTAACAATGATTTTGCGTTTGTGTGTCACCGATTTTTGGGCCACGCCCCTTTTTTAGAAAAACGTAGTTTTGGGCCAAACCGTTAGAGATATTGAAAAAGAGTCTAAAAGAGAAAATATTATGGTCTATCTCTTATTCATGCAAAGTTTTTTGCTACTCCCACTTTTTGGAAGTGTTTTTAGTAAAAAATGTTTCTTCGGTAAAATTTTAAATATTTAAAACTAGTATTGGGTCCATGACTGGCTTGCAGGGCAACTTCCTCTTTCACAGCGAGTTAATATGACGTTTCTAACAATTTGGCCAAAATACACAATAACATTTACTTTGATTAATGATGCTGACATAAATAATGTCGAAATGATATTTTACGAACGTTTATTCCGTCATTGAAATAATCGGTGTCCATGTGAATAATAATGATTTTCCGTTATTGGCCAAAACTGAAAATTCCGTTTAGAGATAAGTGGGCCAAAACCAATAACGCGTAACTAATAAAATTTGTAATTGTAGTATAAAAATTAAATTTAATTCAATTTGGCAAAATAGTTTGCGAGAAATTGACGAATTTCTTTATATGGTCTAAATGCAAAAATCCGTTGTATGGATTTTCTCGAAAAAACAGGGTATGCAGTTGTGGTCGACCTAATATGCTTATAACATATGTATAGTTAAATGAAAATCGTTATAGCCGTTTTTGAGCAAATTGAGGTTATGTATGGTTTTTATATGGCAGGTACCAGTAATGACATGGCTAGAAGAAAACAAATAAAATAATGACCAAAAAAACGCTGGATACGAAGTTTGAAGAAAATCGGTCTAGTCGTTTAGGCTGGAGAGGCTTGTACGGACAGACGGACCGACGGACCGACGGACCGACGAACCGACGGACCGACCAGTAATGACATGGCTAGAAGAAAACAAATAAAATAATGACCAAAAAAACGCTGGATACGAAGTTTGAAGAAAATCGGTCTAGTCGTTTAGGCTGGAGAGGCTTGTACGGACAGACGGACCGACGAACCGACGAACCGATAGACGGAATTCCAAAATACACCTTTTTGAGTTCCGCCATTATCGTAATTCAATCAAAATCTCGATGTCGAAAATTTTCACGAGGACAATATCTTTCTTTTTATAAGAGAAAGTTAAAAAAAAAATGTTATGCAAAACCATTGGTTGTACATATATATAAACAATTCGTCCATATATAATTTCAAGCCACGCCTACTTTTTGGAGGCGTTTTCATACAAAAACCATTTCTATCCTACCTCACATCATAATCAGGCGATTTTGATAAACTGTCTAGGCAATATTTTCTGACGATGACATTTTCTATATATCATCGCCAAAAAACCGACATTTTGAGGATATTTGTTTTAAGGATGGGATCAACACAGTGGATTGTAGATTTTCCATATTTTTTTTTTTCATTTTAAGTCATTTTTTTCTAAAATTGCCCCTACCTACCTAAACGGGGCGACGCAGTTTTCAGTTTTGGCCAGTAACGGAAAATCATTATTATTGACATGGGCGCCGATTGCTTTCAGTTACGGAATAATTGTTCGTATAATCACATTTCGCCATTTTTAATTTGTTTTGATACATAGTTTGTAACATAGAAAAATAATTTAGCTAGATATACCTCAAAGAATATCGATAGACTAAGAATAGTTAGCTGAGTCGATTAAGGAATGTCTGTCAGTCCGTCCGTCCGTCCGTCTGTAGGTCACTGGTTTTTGGGCCTTAAATTTTGAGTTAGTATTATGAAATTTGGTACACGTGACGCTTGTACGTGCTGTTCGAGCAAGTGTAAACATTTTCAAAATATGCCCACTGCCACGCCCACTTTTTAGATAAACGGTTTTTTCCTAACGGTCGAGAATTTTTAAAAAGTGTCGGAACATTATATGTAGTCAATCTGAATATCTATATATCGTTTATATAAGGTTTTTTGTCATGCCTACGGTTGTGTATCCAACAATATGAAGCACGACTTGGTGAAAACCACATGTCTGAAGAATGGCCTGGTTGTTCGTACGAATTCAAAAGCCATCAATATCAGCAAACCAGACTCATTACACAAAATTCGGACTCGTACGCAACTATCTCTTTCACAACGTGTTAATTTGACGTTTTTATTAATTTGGCTAAAATACGCAATAATATTTATTTTGCGTAATGATGCTACAAATGATATAAATAATGTCGAAATGTGATCCTTCGAACGTTTATTTCGTAATTGAAAGTAATCGGTGTCCATGTCAATAATAATGATTTTATGTTATTGGCCAAAACTGAAAATTGCTAGCTCAAAATTTAGAACTCAAAAACTGGTGACGTACGCACGGACGGACGGACGGACATACATGGCTAAATCGACTCAGCTATCGATTCTGAGTCGATCCATATACTTTGAGGTATACCTAGCTCAATTAGTTCTCTATGTTACAAACTATGTATATCAAAACTAATAAATAGGAGTATCCCTATGGGATAGGGTATAAATGATGACTATAAAAACGCTGTATACGAAGTTTTAAGGAAATCGGTCAAGTCGTTTAGGCGGGAGAGACGTGTACGGACAGAGGGACCGACGAACCGACTACCCGACGCGACGCACAGAATTCCAAAAACCAATTGATTGGGTTTTGCTATCATCGTAATGTTAGAATCAATCAAAATCTTGAGGCCAAAAATTTTCACGAAAACAATATCATTCTCTTTATAAGAGAAAGTAAAAAAAACGCACGAAAACCGACGGCCCCTTCGGGTTAGGGGTCAGAATATACCCGAGGTAAGGCATGCCTGTCGTAGAAGGCGACTAAAATCCACTCCCCGTATACCGAGTGTAAAGCGTATACAAACAACAAAAATGCAATGAGTACAACGAAAAGATTTACTACCCCAGGTGGCAATTCAGTTTCACTGGAAAATCCACCCTCTACGGAGGTCGGCTCTACGGATTCTGGGGAGAGCCAATTATTGCAAATGTGTAACCCTTTCGGGAAAAGTTCAAGGGTAACGAGGTCACCTACATCAGGATCTCAAAAAAATATATGTGTCTCAAGGAGCTCGACAACACCAGAGGTGTCAACCCACGAAAAACGAGACTCAGTGAAAAATAAGAGCCTAAAGGAAGAAAACGACGTTCTTCGAGCAAGGCTTTGCAATGTCGAACTGCTCTGCGAAGAGCTTCGTAAAGAAATTCTCCATCTAAAGGAAGAAAATATGACTCTGAAGAGTTCATTTAAAATACCAAAAACAAGTTCAAACGGCCCCGTGAATTCGGAATACCACACGGATGAAGAAGAACTCAGTCGCGAAACTGACTGGATCTTAAAGAAAAGACCAGTTAAAAAGAGGAAAGCTGTATCCTCTCCTGAAATAATAAACCGCGACAAAGAGATTATTAACAAAGCGAAACAGCTAAAACAACGTCCCCCACCGCCAATTAATGTGATCGGTATTGACGACTTTAACAAGTTGCATACCTTGCTAAAATCGTTGCCATTATCGGGCTACCAAGTAACTTCGCTAAGAAAAAATACATGGAAAGTCTGCGTTAAAGACCCTGAAAGTTACCGTCTATTATCTCGCAAGCTTAATATCGATAAAATAGAATGGTATTCTTTTGAAAATAAATCTGAAAGGCCTTTACGCGTTGTAGCTAGAGGGTTACATGCGTCGTGCTTAAAGGATGACATTGTAAATGATCTGAAAAACAGGCAATATAAAGTCATAGATGCCGTTAACATTGTCAAACGAGACCAAAAGCAAAAAGATGGCGAAGGAAATGTAATAAAACGCGGCCTTCCTTTATTTATACTCACTTTCGATAAAACAGAAAGTTTGAACAAAATCTATGAAATAAAAACAATACTTAATATTGTTGTAAAAATAGAGCCTATGCGTAAGGATTCCAAACTAGTTCCCCAGTGCAAGCGCTGCCAAGGATACAATCATACGCAAAGCTATTGTCAAAAAGAACCGCGGTGTGTAAAATGTGCCGGCAATCACCTGACGGTAGATTGTATGTCAGATAAGAAAGCTCTTGCTATCTGCATTAACTGTAAAGGCAATCATCCGGCAAATTATCGCGGCTGCGAAGTAGCTAAAGAGTTGCAAAAAAGACGGACGAAATTTAATAGTATTAATTCACAGAAATTAAATTTAAACAAGCAACAGCCTAAAATTCCGATTAAAAATATGTCGAAGAAAAAGCAGGCCATAATCGAAGAACCTAAATGTCCACAAACTACGCGGCCATCAGATATCCGTTCGGATCTTGTACATCCAAAACCAAATGTACAAACGTATGCTCAAGCCACAGTATCCAATAACGCCCAAAAAAATATCTCACCTGACCCAGTTTCAAATGTATTTTCGATTATTCTTTCAAAACTTGAGGAACAAAGCAAAACGAATAAACTTATTTTTGACAGGCTCGTTAGGCTCGAAAATAGTATTCGCAATAGAAGTACCCCACCTTTAACATGAATAGATTGCTTAAAATTCTTACGTGGAATGCCAATGGCCTTTGGCAAAAACTTGGAGAACTTGAATTATTTATGCAGGAAAAAGATATAGACATCTGTTTAATATCCGAAACTCACGCAAAGAGTAATTCGAACTTAAAAATAAAAGGTTACCTCGACTATCATGCTCTACATCCATCGAATAAGGCTAGAGGTGGAGCCTCACTATATATAAAAGAGTGTATCGAACATTCGATTGATCTTAAACTAGAAATCAATACAATGCAAGTTAGCTCTATACAAGTCAAAAGCAGACAATCCTTTCTGAAGATATCGTCTATTTACTGCCCACCACGATGCAAGGTTAAGAAAATTGACTTTGAAAACTTGCTTAATTCCCTTGGACAACGTTTTGTCATCGGAGGGGACTTTAATGCAAAACATACATTCTGGGGATCTAGATGCATATCACAGAAGGGTAGGATGCTTTATGATATAGGTAGAAAGTACAATACCGAATTTCATTCTACGGGAAAACCAACTTACTGGCCAACTGATGCTAGAAAAATACCGGATTTGATCGATTTTTTTATTGTAAAAGGTCTGCCGTCCAATCGAATCAAAGTTGAAGAATGCTTTGATCTTTCCTCTGATCATTCTCCAGTCATTTTAACAATGAGCGAGTCACTGATTATAAATGAAAAACCACCCAGATTAACAAACGCGAAAACCAACTGGGAAGGTTTCAAAAACGATATTGAAAATAATATCCGACTGGGTGTATCGCTTAGAACCCCATTGGAACTCGAAGTCGCTGTTGACTCATTTATCAATACCATCCAAAAAGCAGCATGGAATAATACTCCTCAACAGAACAAAATAGTGAGCTATAGTAAAATTAAGTACCCCCGTGAAATACAAGATTTAGTAAGACAAAAAAGAAAAGCTCGTAAAAGATGGCACCAAACTCGTGCCCCGCAAGATAAAACACATCTCAATCGGTTGAGTAATTTGCTATCAAATTCGATTAAATACTTTAAAAACCATTCAGTAGAAACTTATCTGCAAAGCCTAACCGCTGGAAAGGAATCGAATTATTCGCTCTGGAAAGCAATCAGAGTCATAAAACGGCCAAAAATCGCTGTGCCGCCCATTAGGGTAACTCAAGACGTTTGGGCAAAGAGCGATAAGGAAAAAGCTGACGTTTTTGCCTCACATCTTGAGGAAACATTTAAGCCATTTGATGGTCCGGCGCAAAATGAAAACATTAATATATTCGAGAGTACAACCGATAATAACATAGTAAGATATGCAAGTATTGCCGAGCTTAAACGGGAAATACAGAAACTAAAGCCTAAAAAAGCTCCGGGTTATGACCTGATTACAGGAGAACTTCTTAAAATGTTGCCTCGGAAAGCATTAACTAAGCTTCTTTTTATTATAAATGCAGCAATCAGATTAGAATACATACCAAGACAGTGGAAAGTCGCGGAAGTGATTATGGTTCTAAAACCAGGAAAATCACCGAATGAAATAAAATCTTACAGGCCTATTTCACTTCTTCCAATAATTTCAAAAGTTTTTGAACGGATATTACTCGGTCGCTTACACCCCATAATTGAACAGAAACGTCTTTTACCTGACCATCAATTTGGGTTTAGAAGTAAACATTCAACGGTGGACCAAGTACATCGAATTACAGATGTAATTGAGAAAGCTTTCGAAGAAAAGAAAATTTGTTCAGCCGTATTTCTTGACGTGTCGCAAGCTTTTGACAAGGTGTGGCACAAAGGCCTTACTTATAAACTAAGTCAAGTTTTGCCAGAACAATTATATAAAATCCTCGTGTCGTATCTTGAGCATAGACTCTTCCGTGTGAAACTTGGAAGCGAATATTCCGAGTTCAAAGAAATAATGGCAGGTGTACCGCAAGGAAGCGTCCTTGGACCAATCCTGTACCTCATATTCACTCGTGATATCCCACAAACAAACGATACAATAGTTGCAACGTTTGCTGACGATACTGCTATACTAGCAGTTGCCACAACAATAGAGGAAACAAATATTAAATTACAAAACGCTCTTAACGAGGTTAATGAATGGACTAAATCCTGGCGGATTGCACTTAATGAGAGCAAATCGATCCATGTAGATTTTTCGTATAAACGGACAAACAATTTGCCTGTATTTCTAAATACGGTTCGAGTCCCGTTTGCAAATGAAGCGAAATATCTCGGTATGACACTCGATGCAAAATTAAAATGGAAGTCGCATGTAAAAAAGAAATGCGAAGAACTTAAGAATAAATACAGAGAACTGTACTGGTTGCTCGGAAAATATTCGAATCTTAACCTTGATAACAAGCTGCTATTATACAAGCAAGTGCTAAAACCGGTTTGGACATATGGTATACAATTATGGGGTTGTACCAGTGAAACGAATCTAAACATTTTACAAACTTTTGAAAACAAAATGTTAAGATCATTCGTCAATGCGCCATGGTACGTAAGGAACGAAGATCTACGCAGAGATCTGGGTATTCCCGCGGTTAAAGATGAAACAAAAAATTTTGCACGAAAACATAAAAAACGTTTATTAGGACACGTTAACACAACAGTCCTCCAAATTCTTGACGAAACAAATATATTGCGGCGTCTTCAAAGAACTAAACCCTTAGATTTGGCCCGATAATAACAAACCGCGCTATAATTGCGGAAAAGCAGGAACTCTCAAAGGAAAGTTACCTGCCAAACATATTATATAATCGTGATAAAAAAATTGCTGGATAAGTCGAATACTTAGTTGCAATAGAAATACCAAATGGGTGGTGGTTTTAGTGAGTAAAAATCTCACACTACTTTGGGCACGTGCTCATCGTGTCTATGAAGATTTCCACCAGCCCACGGAAAAAAAAAAAAAAAAAAAAAAAAAAAAACGAAAACCGACAACCGAAGAAGTTCAATCCGAACTGTCAAAATAGTCGAGCTGTCATCACGAGTTGGTCGTTGCACACATTAGTTAAAACCATTAAAATAAGTAAGATGCGCTCTTCTAGTGAAGTCAAACTAGACATAACCCAAATAGTTTTATGCGACCAAGAAAGTATCTGTCTTCTCGCTCTAACAACAAGGGCAAAGGCAAAATTGGTTAGAATCAAGAGAACAAATTAATGTTGGTTGTATGTATTTTTGATAACTTGTAACAACCATTATTGAAAAAAATTATCACAAAAAAACTGTATCGGCCAACAACCGAAATATAAAACAGCTGTTCAATATAAGCGAGAAGAATTTTTTTTAATTCATTTTTTTTTACTTTATCTTAAAACTAACTTACATGCTAGACATAAATTCATGAAAAAACTAGCCTACTTTTCAACTACTTAAGCAACTTACTTGTCCTATGCGGACACCCTAAATTAAACGATAACAACTTAAATCTACTGCCTTTCGGCCTATTTTATAATTTAAAATATCTTTATCTTTATTTAATTTTATTTTATTTTATTTACCAAGAAAAAATTTTTATTTAAAAAAATTGGTATTTTTTTTTGTATTTTATTGAAACTTACATCCTAAATAAAACTACTTATAAACTAATTAAAACTACTTAAAAATTAATTAAAACTACTTAAAAATTAATTAAAACTACTTAAAAACTAATTAAAACTAAGAAAAAATAACCTAACAAATTAGAACTGAGACAGCAAGCTTTTTTTTTTATTGGTGCCACCCTGACTGTTGTACTTAACCTAGACCTTAAAACTTTAAACTATGTAAGTCGGCCATACACTTTTTAAGTCAACTATCTGTATCTACTTTAGCCACCACAACAGGTTTTTCTGTTGTAACTTACTCCGTCGGTCCCAATCGGACACACTCCTGCTGAACAGCAGGCGTTCTCCTCCGCCCTGGAGCGACGACGTCTTGGTCGTATAGGAGCCGCCTGTCTACAGTTCTTCGGAAGACGTGGTAGATTTGCGGAACTGCCAAATCTGTCTTGTATCAGCGCTCGTCTATCCAAATATAGGAAAGCTTCGGGTGGAATAAAGCCGCTTTAACGCGCACTCTAAAAATATTCATCATTGAGGTAGAAGGCCCCAAATATGAGACTATTGTTCGAAGCCATCGCTCTTGCAGCGTGAAACCGAATGATTTTTTACCTGGTTGGAATAGTATTTTGTGTAGTCAGATACTAGTGTTCTGTGAAGTCCAAGGCAGCTCCTTAGACACTGCCTCTCAAATACCCGTATCTTTTCCATTTGAGATGGGGCAACGTTGAACCACACCGGGCACCATTAGGCAATCATCGGCCTAATGAGGGCCATATAGCAAATCACCTTCACCCTGCTATCAAGACGACTCCTATAAAACAATCTTCTTGTCAGGGCAATGCTCCCCTAGCTCTCGCCAGAGCAGCATCTACATGTCTTCCGAAATATAGATACTAATCTAACCAAATGCTAAGGTAATTGAATACACTTTTACTCGCCAGTGGCTGCCCGTTTGGTCCAACGATCACCAGCTTTCGCCAGTTCTTTCTCGTATTCCTAGAGGCCCTAGACAACGGTATCCTAAACAGGATAGTTTCTGATTTCTGAAAGTTGATTTTAAACTTCCAGTCATCACAATATCTCTGGATCTTGTCGAAGTCCCACTGCAAAAGAGTTCAAATGACTTTGACTGTAGGGCTGTCCGGGATCGTCCGCATTCGCAATTGCCTGAGTAAGACTACCTATCATATAACTGGTGTAAATGCTGAAGAGAATCGGCGAGCTTACCGCTCCCTGTTGCAGACCATTTTTAATGAAAATTCGATGGTAGAAGTTACATTGCCAATTTTGACAACAAACGTTCTACCAGTCAGCATGTCATATAGCAGTGGTCTAATTATGCCAAGTCTGGTCAGCTTTAGATAGAGGCCCTCTAACCATACGGTGTCGAAAGCCTTCTTTAATTCAACCAGACAAACACCCGTGCACTGTTTTTTGGCTTTGTTCCATTGTATATCAGAGACGAGTTGGAAGCATGAATACAGTCATGTCCTGCCTTGAAACCAAGCTGGTTCTCTGGTATAATATTATTGTCCTCAGACCACTTGAACAGGGCTCGATTGAGAATCTTTTCGAAAACCTTGCTTATACTCAGAAGGAGACTTATCGACCGGAAATTCGCCGGATTGGAGTTGTCCTTTCCAAAATTATGTTAGTATTGTCACTTGTTCGTTGGAGCTGAATACACGGAAGGTCGTTGTGACCTTTCCTCCTAAAGATCTTATTAATTTGTGGAAACATACTCGGGTCGCTGGAATTTACGGTCCGAATTCTGTTATTCCAAAGCATATTAATGGACAACCGATAGTTCTCCTTCATCAATTTGTTGATGTTTTTGATCGAAGCCTTCAGTGTACTAATCTCTGGGTCGCACGGGTTTGTCAGTCGTCTGTACAAGAGTTTAAGCCTTGTCAGAAGTCCGCTTTTTGCCTGTGTAGTGCGTCAATGGTCGCGTTTCTGTACGTAGACGTAATGTCATGTTCTTTGTATTTCGGTATGGTGCTGTTCATTGTTCGCTGAATCGTTTCGTCCATTTGTTGTAAGTATTCGTCGATTTCGTTGCTCGTTAGTTTTCTGTTGTTTGGTGGTGAAATGGCCCTCCAACGTAGTTCTCTTGATATGGCGTTGGTGAAGCGAGGCCTGCGCATCTTACCGTAGTTGTAAGAATACTTCTCCATACCACAAGCTCGTTTGGAAGCTGCGGCGAGTCCGCAGTGATCACTGTGGTACTCTATCGTCCGTAAACAGTTTCGCGGGTGTTGACCTACTCTGTTAGTTACTGTCAGTCTTGTGTCTCGCAGTAAAAGTTCCAGGAAAGCACCTCTTCTCGGAAACGATGGCCTATCTGTGGCGAGAATGTCGATCCTATATTCAACATTGTAGTGGACCATCCAGTTGTATAGATGCTTACCCCGAGGATTTTGTAATTGATTTTCCCAATCTTCGTGTTTGGAATTTAAATCTCCGGCCAAGAGATAAAAGTTCAGTCTTAGAGATTCGAAAAGTTTTCCGAGCTCTGTTGTAAAAAGTGTAGGCTGAGGTACTTCCGGTGCGAAGGCCGATATCACATACAGTCGCTTCCCTTGCTGGAGAGGAATGCATATGATGCAGGCTTCCTGCAGCCGGAATCGGTGCACTTCACCGCTACATACGACCTTATAGCTAATGCCTTTTCGTGTAAAGATAGCGAACCCACCTCCTTTAATGGCGTTGGGCCGGTCTCTTCTTACGATATTGTAATTGCTATTAGTCAATTTATGCTTCTGGCTTAGCTAAGTTTCGCTAGCCATAAGCACATCAGGACTTTGGTCTGTAAGCAACTGGACAAGATTATCTCTGCGTTCGATCCTAAAAAGTGAATGTACAATCACAGCCAGGATCTTTAAGGGTCTCTCTGACAGCGCGCCCATTACGATCTCAGTTGCGTTAAGCTCGGAGTAAATATAATCTACCCTTAACGCCTGCTCCCCTAACTGGATTTGAAGACCGGTTAGCTGACCTTGAATGGCCCGCAACGCAGTCAACAAACGGGCTCCACTGCTGGAGCCTGAGATATGGGGGCCTGTATGGCTTCCTTTGGTGGATGCTGTACCGATTTCCCCTTTCCTGATGCCATCTGAGAGTAACAAATTTCTGGGTTAACGGACATTGAGGGAGGGCGAACGGCTGGTTGATTCGCCAAAACCGTTTGCTTCGCTTTTTTATTGATTTTAATTTGCTGAAACTTTGAACAGCCCCGAAAGTTTGCAGGGTAGGGTCATGTCATGGACCCGCTCCTTTCCTAAACTACACTCTCCTATGTTGTGGTTCTCTCCACACTTAACACAGCGTGACCGCATTTCGCAGTTGGCTGAGGCATGGCCGAAACTTTGGCAACGCATGCATTGAAGCATGCTGTCACCTTTTTTTAATTTTTCCAATCGTACAGCCTGGAAGTTGAGGACTGAGATACACCTCAACTTTTCCATCTTGCTTTGGGGCGATAGCTGTACTAGGAAGATCGGCAGTTTCCGATTCCCCGTCTTGCCTTCACTGTGGTGAATTCGAGCTCGTCAATCGCTACTTGGCGGAGCTCACTTAAAAGCGCCTGCAGGTCCGTCAAGGAATCTATACCCTTTAAGACAACCGTCTGGCATTTTGCTACTTTCGGAGTATATGTGAAAAACTCCGTTGTGTTGTCTGCTAGTAATTGCTTAATAATTTTGTTCTGATCCACTGTTGAGCTGTGGATAGCATGCCTATCTTGAATTAATCTTCTTATTGTAAAATTGTTGCCTATGGCCGACTTATTAATGGGTTCCTTGAGGTCCATTTAGTACGTGTTGATTAGTGGCACTTTTTCTTTTGTCGGCGGTTGTGGCTGCTACCGCTGTTCCTGTTGTTGTTGCTGCGTCTGCTGCTGCTGCTGTTGTTGTTGTTGTTGAGGCTGCTTCTTTTGCTGCTTATGCTGTTTTTTGCTGGTTTATTTCGTGCTATTGCTGCTGGTGTTTTGGTGGCTGTTGTTGCTGGGTCTGCGGTTGCTGCTAATGCATATTTTGTGGCTGTCGCTGTGTCTGTGGTTGCTCTGTTGCATATTTTGTTGCTTCTGTGGCTGTTGCTGTATTTGTTTTTGTTTTTCTCTTAGCTGTGTTTCCTGAGCATTGGGCTTTGTCTCAGTTCTACTGTTTTTTTGAGGTTTTTGTTGTTGTTGTATTTTTTCTTCGCCGCATTTTGTTCGTTCTCGCGACGCTCCTGTTGTTTTTGTCTGATGGCTCTAGCCAGCGGTTCTAATTGGAACTTAAGAGTGTTAATTTTGTCCTCAAATTAACTTATTTGCTTGGTTAGAAGCTCCTCCTCCTCCTCTTCAATATCATCATCATCCGTTGACAGCACCGCAAACCTGTTGCTGTCTATGAACTATGAAAGTTCAATCACTCTGCGATCATCTTTGGAAGCAAAAACATGAATTAAATTTATTTTTATGTATTTAAAAGTCTGGAGTTTTATTAAATACATTACTAAGGATCATTTTTTTTAAGGAATCAGTTGAACCACCCTGAATTTCGTTTCAAAGGTGAAATACAACCAACCAACGGGTTCAACAAATGGCAACTGCATAGCGATTTAAATAACCATAACGAATACAAAGCAGTACATCTAAAACTGCAACATTGAACAAAGGTACGAATTCAAATTATTCTCCTTTATTTTTATAATAAATCAAGAATTTTATATAAGATAAAACCCAGTGAAGTGTTTAATATAACGTCGAACTCAAAATTAGCAAAAGCGTGCCAAGTGCCAAGAGGCAATTTTAAATGAAGTAATGCGAGATTTCGAAGAATTGAATTGATCCGATTCCGTGGCGCGAAATTCAATGGGGTTCTTAACCGCGTGTTTAGCAGAAATCGAAGACATGTATAAACGGGCAAATAAAAGACATGCTACGATAATTGATAGTGCTGATGATCTACTGAAAGAAAAACACATAGGAGATGAGATATTTTCAAAAATAACGCGAATTTATCTCACTTTTAGTGGACAGCTACATGATGAAATAGATACGCTCCTTGCCAACCATTATTAATTGCAATAAGACGCTTCTCAACTAAATACTTCGAGCACGTCGTCTGGTATACGTCTTCAGAGAATAAATATCACACCATTCTCGTGAAAGTTCGAAGATTTGTGTCAATTTTTTAATCTTTTCGAGTGTCTGATAAAAAACAACCCGGATTTATCAGATATCTAAAAAATGCAATATTTGAAAACATCCGTTCGAGACCAAGCTGCTGGTCTAATGGGATCCAATTTTTATATAGCTCACGTTTCATAAGCTGCCACTTCAACGTCATCAAACAAAATTTTGTATGCGGCAATTGTCAAAAATGTGGTCACAAGCATCACACATTGCCTCACTTTGATGCACAGAATGGTCACAATTCTACGAATGCAACTCATCAAAAACCCCAAGCTCATTACTAATCAAAACCCCTATTTCAATCCCAAAACCATACACAGTATATTGCCCAACACCATTTAGTCCAAAACACAAACAAGTTCCTTCCATTTAGCGATAACCAAACGTCAACATCACACCAAATTAATACGCATTTCAACCAAATGCGTTCCAAGGCATTATTAGCTACAACTTTGGTTAAAGTTTTATCTTAAAATGGAACTCAGTGCACACTTACAGCCTTGATAGATCCTGGTTCTGAGGATCACGGATCAATTGATCACTAAAACGCCACGGAAGTCTTCAATCTGAAAAGGAATAAAATATCAGCCATGTTCAGGTTTAATACAAACGTCAACTGGGATCGCTAGTTACCAAGTCGACTTCACAATGTTCTCATTGCCAAATTCCTCAATCTCGCTGGACATCAAGGCTTTTGTATTTCCGCAGCTAACTTCAATGTTGTCAACTCTTCCATTGCAAGTAAAAAAGTGGCTCATCTGTCGGATCTCCAGTTAGCGGATCCTACATATCATGTCCCAGGGAAGATTGGCCTCTTGGTTGGGACTGATGTCTATTGTTCCATCATTCTGGAAGGTGTAGTGAACGGTCAAAAGGGGGGTCCAGTCGCATAAAAAAAACCGAATTATGTCAACAACAACAAAATGTCAACAACTTTTTCTGGAAACAACACTGCGTAGACAAGATGGCAAATACCAAGTGCTATTGCCGTTCAAGGATGAATTCGACCAATCGTGGGGAATTCAAAGAAAGCAGCCATGGCAAGAATTTTCTATATCGAACGACGATTGGCAGCAAATCATTTGCATAAATGAATATGCGGATATAAAGCACATGAAGGAAGTAAGCGGGGACATCGAAACAATTGGCGGTGATCACTACTATCTTCTTCATCATCCGGTCATTAAAGAATCAAGCACCACCACGAAACTGCCAGTAGTGTTCGATGCAGTATGCAACCGGATATCATCGATCTAATTGCAAAATGGAGGAAGTTTAAGGTGGCATCAGCATGATGGACCGGCAGATATGGATGGCAGAGGAAGATACTCCTTATCAGCTCATTTTATGGAGATCCACTAATGAGGAGCCGATAAAGACATACTGTCAGAACACCGTTACTTTTGGCACCGCATCCAGCGAAGGATACATTTACGTTCAACAAAACGATACGTTTTGGAAGATATAGCTCGTCTGTTTGATCCGCTGGGATGGATCGCACATTGCGTCATCAAGGCCAAGTTGATACTGCAACAACTATGGATCAAGGAACTATCTTGGAACTCACCAATTTCCCAAGACATCGAAACGATGTGGATGGAGTTTCGGAATAGACTGGCTGCAATACACAGACTCGTCCCAAGTAAAAATTCATGGATTCAGCGACGTGATGGCATCGAACATATTCACTTACTTGCAGCTAAAACAAGAGTTGCACCTACAGCGATGAAAGTTGTATCGCTACCACGCTTGAAGCTATGCGCTCACAAACACAGACATTTGGCGACATGTGGGAACAAAAGAAAACCCGGAGATATGGGCTCACGAGGATTGTCAACAGGGGAACTTCTGAAAAGTGAGATGTGGTGGCATGGGCCATCATTCTTAAAATACTTTTCCTTGAGTAATCTTCTAGTAACACAACTTGCGGAAACTAACCAGGAAATAATTTGACAAAAATTCTATATTAATTTTGTTCAAATAGTCAGTCAGTGTGCAATAATAAGTGGTTATTATTGGGGCAACTTCTCAAACCTAAAGCGCCTTATACGATTCACTGCCATTTGGCGGCGCTACTTCGACTATCTCAAACACATAGGCAGGCGAAGAACATTCGACACTGATTTAATTACAACAGATGAGTTGAACTCTGCGCAAAATCAACTCATCAGACTAGCCCAAGGTGAAACCCATCCTAATGAGATAAGAGAAATTAGAGAGAACAAAGGTCTATCTATGAAGATTCAAATACTTAGTTTAAATCCTTTTATAAACTCCAACGAATTTCTAAAGGTAGGGGGTCGTCCAACGAACTCTACAATACCATATACTCAAAAATACCCAATTATTTTAGAGGACACACACCACTTTTCGAAATTGGTGATGAGTGATATGCATCAACGCACTCTTTATGGCGACCAACGGCTGATAATTGCTGAAATTCGAACGAAATATTGGATCACCAACCTAAGACGTATCGTGAAATCAACCACCCATAAAGAAAGTCGTTTCATTTCAGCTGAGTGGTCAGCCGAAATTTTACATTATCTCTCCTCACACAACGCAAAATGGCATTTCAACCCACCATCATCACCGCATTTCGGGGGGCTATGGGAGCTTTGTGTGAAGGAAATAAAATATCACCCGAAGAGAACCATTGGTCCAGACTCACATTGAGGAATATAGTACACTTCTGACTCAAATTGAAGCATATCTCAATTCGAGACCATTATGCCCGATGACTTCTGATATCAATGATCTAGAAGTACTAACGCCTGGACCATTTCTCATCGGAGCTCCGCTCGTCGCACACCCAGATAGAAACATAATGGAAAAGAAGATAACCAATCTCGACAGATTGAAGTACATTCAAAGCTTGACACAGGAATTTTGGAAACAATGGAGTACCACCTACATACACCACCTCCAACAAAGTCCAAAATGGCTTAAAAGCAGCCAAACATCAACGTTGGAGACATAGTGCTGGTCAAGGATGACAATCTTTCCCCAACATCATGGTTACTTGCACGCGTACTCGAACTTCATCTCGGTGCAGATGGTCTAACCCGCGTGGTGAATATAAAAACAGAGAAAAATGTTCTCAAAATGTCCCCCTTGCCGATATCGAATCCGTCGAACGACGCATAAAAACCCCAAAGACTTTATTTTATTTATTCTCCTCTTTTTTCGCTTCATCTTCTTGTTAATAAACTCTAGTTGAATTATTTATCTCTTCCGGAATTTAATTGTGAAACAAGAATGAGATATTGATCACATCCAAACAACGCAATCCTGGGACCATCAAATTGTAGTTCAACAACAACAAAATCCTGGGACCAACAAAGTACATCACAACAACAACAATCAACACATGGGACACATTGGTCAATCATGTCCAAGGCGGGGAAGCATGTTGTATATCCAACAATATGAAGCACGACTTGGTGAAAACCGCATGTCTGAAGAATGGCCTGGTTGCTGGAACGAATTCAAAATCCATCATTATCAGCAAACCAGACTCATAACACAAACTGCGGAACGTGAAATGCACTCAAAATCACGCATCAATAAAAAACCGCACGAAAACCGACAACCGACACCCGACAACCACCAACCGACCACCGACGAAGTTAAATACGAACTGTGAAAATAGTCGAGTTGTCATCACGAGTTGGTTAGACACAATCGAACTTGTAATATAGTATCTGTCTTCTCGCTCTAACAACAAGGGCAAAGGCAACATTTTTGGAATCAAGAGAACAAATTAATGTTGTGTGTATATATTTTTGATAACTTGTAACTACCATTAATGTCAAATTTTAACACAAAAAAAACTGTATCGGTCAACGATTTAAACGATTGCAGCCTTCTCTTACGTTTTTATACCCTATCCCGTAGGAGTATATGAGTTTTGATACATAGTGCAGGTGGCCATGGCTCAGAGGAATGCGTAGTTGACTGCTAAGCCAAACGCTACAGGTTCAAGCCCCAGCTTCGGCAGCATTTGTTTTCTACGAAAATTGCCAGCTTATCTGAGGCCACCTGTGCGATAATATGAGACAATATAAATCTATGTCTCCTCCTCTGTGCCACTTAGGTTTATGTTATATGTCTTTCCTTCTATGTGTCTATCTGTCTCTCTCTGTTGTATTAATGTGATCTGTCCCAGCCGATGGCCTCAGTCGCCAGTGCTGTAATGTGTCTGTAGTTCGATGCATTCATGTGCGAATTACTGTGATGTCAATGTCAATGATACATAGTTTGTAACATAGTGAAATAATTTAGCTAGATATAGCTTAAAGTATATGGATCGACTCAGGATCGATAGCTGAGTCGATCTAGCCATGTCTGTCTGTCCGTCCGTCCGTCCGTCCGTCCATCCGTCTGTGTGTCACCGATTTTTGGGCCTTAAATTTTGAACTAGAGTTAGGAAATTTGGTATATACTATGTGTCCGACAAAGCAGAATAAATATAAAAATTTGTATATCTTCCATACAAATTTGTTTGCCACGCCCACTTTTTGGGAAAGTTTTTATTTCTGTAAAATTTTAAACATTTCGGTAAAATTTTTAATGCAAAATCATTGGCCACGATAATATGAACTTTTCTTCTTTATGTCATTTTAACCCACGCCCACTTTATGGAGGTGCTATCTTACAAAAACCATTTGTATACACTACTTCATAGCATAACCAGGCGAAAATCATTGTTTTTTGTCGACCCATGAAAGATTTTGATAAACTGTCTGAACAATACGTTATAAAAATGACATTTTCTTTATTCCATCGCCATAAAGCCGACATTTTGGGAATATTTACTTCAAGGATGGGGTGGGATATGGTACTAAACGATCCGCACAGCGGACTGTAGCCTTCTCATATGTTCAAATATAATTATATTGTCTCTAAATTGTGAATTAAAAGAAAGACTTAAATAAATTAACAAAAAATAATAACAAAAAAACGTTGTTTTTCGCCAAACCGTAAAGAATTTTGAAAGAGCAAATAAATAACATATTTCAACAATCTTAATATCTATATTTCGAGCATAGAGTTTTATGCTACGACCACGTTTTAGGAGCGTTTTCAGTAAAGAAACTATTTTGGCAAAATCTAAAAACAAAAAAAAATTTCATTGGAAAATTATTGGTTATGATAATATAAACATTTCGTCTATACATGATTTTAACCCACGGCCACTTCCTTTTTATATCAAAAACTTTTGTATACCCTACCCCATAGCACATGCAATAGAAACCTATGAGAAGGCTTAAATCCGCTGTGCTGTGACATTGTCATAACATATTTTTCAGACTGTTCCACAACATTTTTATGGTTCGACAAAAAACAACGTTTTTCTTCGAAAATATGGTATGGCGTTTTTTTTAGAAAAAAAACTCCAAAAAGTATTCGTGGGTTAAAACGTCACATAGGGATGAAATATAGATCAGGGCGTGGCCCTGAGCGGATCTCAAAAATGTAGTCACTTGTTCTGCAGGCAGGGATAAAGCTCCCATAAACGAAATTTCATAATTCTACCTACAAATTGAAGACCTAAACATATGATAAGGCTACAATCCACTGTGCGGATCGTTATAGTATCCCCAAAATATGGGGGTTTATGTCGATCAAATCTAGAAGATGGCATTATCACAACATATTGTTCAGACAGTAACAAATGGTGTACAAATGGTTTTTGTGTGAAAACGAATCCAAGACGTAGGCGTGAGTTAAAATGATATATGGACGAAATCTTCATATTTTCAAAAACAATGATTTTGCATCAAACGTTTTTTTCCGAATATTTTACAATATCACTGAAAACGCCACTAAAAAGTGAGCGTGGCCAAAGGCTGTGAATAGACGACTATAGATATTAGGATTGCCTAAATCTCTTGATCACAAACTTATTTAAGATTCCTAACCATTTTGGTAAAAAGAACGTTTTTCTTAAAACGTTAAGAATATTTTTCTTACCTGGCATGGTAGTGGCCTGATTTCAAAAATGTGTACACATGTTCTGCTAAGTCGGATGGAGAGTCTGTATTCCAAATTTCAAAACTAACACACAGACGGACGGACGGACGGACAGACAGACATGGCTAGAACGTTAATATCGTTTTTCTTAACGAGCGTGGTAGTGGTAGAGGTATATCTGTCAAAATTATTCCACTAGGTTACAAAGTATATATCAAATGAAATATACCCCTATGGAAAAGGGTATAAAAACGTAGCTTTTTTTGTCGAACCATAGAATATTAAGATATAAATGTAATTTTCTATATTGCATTCCCAATCAGTTTTTATCGCGAACCACTTCTTGTGTACATTCATTTTAAGGATGGGTTGGGATAGGGTTTGCAACGATTCGGATTGCAGCCTTCTCATATCTTGGTAATATAGGGTTCGATTAACATTCATAGTTCAATTTTGGCACCAATACTTGGTCTATTAAGAGCAAGTAAACGTTATTAAAATAAGCTCACCTGTTGTGAGTATTTTATGTAGATACTATGATCCGTAAAAGGACGTTATGGCATCCTTAACTGAAGTATTCAGTGTGCACAGACTCGAAAATTTTAACAAAATTTGTATCTATATTCCCTTGGAAATTCTTTTTACTCTATGCAGATGTATGAAGAGCTTCGGTCCTGTCATTGTCCCGTTCTGATATATAATTCATCAACGAACTACCATTATTAAAGGAAAGGTCCTCAGTTTCCCATTTTCTATTTCAATTAACCCAATTTGACTAGTGCTGCAATGGAGGACTACAGACTACTCTGGTGAAATATTTACACTTAATATGCAAACTTAGTTAAAACTACACAACACGTCAGGAATACCAAATCAGCGATGGAGAAAAATTTGAATAAAAGCCTGCCAAGTGTCCGCTGACACTAGCAAGAAGTGGACTTTTAATATACAGATTTTTTTAAGTTCTTTGAAAATATTAAATCAATTTTGGTAAGGTTAGCGAACTTAATAAAATCATGATTCTATTTTCTAAATAGTTTTTTCGTATGTGCGTATACTATCGAACTATGTTTATTCCCTATCACATGGAGGTATATTCGTTTTGATACATAGTTCGTACCTAACAAAGAGAAATAAATTAGCTAGAGTATGGATCAACTGAGAATCGATAACTGAGTCGATTAAGCCATGTCTTTCCGTCCGGCCGAACGTTTTTTGTCAAGACCACTTTTTGGCGACTTTTTCTATACACAATATGTCATTTGTTGTTGTTGTTAATTGTTGAACCATTACAAATGTTGATAATCGGTCTGAACAAGATGTGGTAACGATATCATTTTCTTTATTTTATATCCATTCAGTTGGTAGTCCCGACCACTTGTTGGGTAAATTTTTTTTATGGATGGCATGGGATAGGGTATCCAACGATTCGCACAGCCCATTGTCATATGTTTATACCGTATCCCATAGTAATATATACGTTTTGACATTAAGCTTGTTACATAGAGAAATAATTTGGATCTGAGTTGTCCGTCTGTGTGTCACATATTTTTGATCCTTAAATTTTCAGCTAGAGTGTTGAAATTTGGTATATGGACTCTCTGTTTGACGAATCAGAACAGGTGTACAGAATTTGAAACCCGCCCACTGCCACGTACACTTTTTAGAAAAAACGCAGTTTTTATGCAAACCGCAGGAACATTTAAAAACACGTCTGAACATTTGGACAATCTCTGTTTGCAGTTCTTTTTTTTGTAATAATGTTTTTGTATAGTCAATGTAATTTGCCCATTCTATAACCAAACCTAACCATTGTTGTCATAATTCAATGTCATTTTGCTAAAATTGATTGCTCATAATAATAAATTTAATCAGAAAAATAAACATATGAGAAGGCTACAACCCACTGTGTGAGTGTGGATCGTTTTTTACCCTGTCCCATCCTATCCTTAAAATTAATATCCCTAAAATGTGAGCTTAATGTCAAAGAAATACTAAAATCGACATTGTCGCAACATATTGTTTAAACAGTGTACCAAAGTCTTGTATGGCTTGACAAAAAAACGGTGCTCTCCTGCATATGGTATGGCGTAGGGCCTACAAATGTTTATACCCTATCCCATAGGGGTATATTAGTTTTGATTCATAGTTTGTTACATAGAGAAATATACCTCAAAGTATATGGATCGACTCATAATCGATAGCTGAGTCGATTAAGCCATGTTTGTTCGTCCGTCCTTCCGTACGTCACCAGTTTTTGGGCCTTAAATTGAGAATAATGAGATTTTATACACATGTTTGTTGTTGCTCCAATCAATACAAGTGTAATTTTTTTTTAAATCCACCCACTGCCACGCCCCCTTTCAGAAAAACGTAGTTTTAGGCCAAACCGTTAGAGATACTGAAAAAAAGTCTGAACAACGTATCTAGACAATCATAATGTCTATATTTTGTTAATACTAAGTTTTTGGGGGTGTTCTTAGTAAAAAACGTTTTCGGAAAAAGTTATAAGTTTTCGAAAAAAATGGTGATGCAAAATCATTGTTTCTGTTAATATAAACATTTCTTGTATATATCATTTTAAGACACGCCCACTTTCTGGAGGCGTTTTCATATACCAGGCGAAAAACGTTTTTTTTTGTCGAACCATAAACGATTTTGATAAACAGCCTGAACAATATGTTATGACAATGACATTTTCTATATTTAATCGCCATAAATCCGACCTTTTGGGGATATTTGTCTTAAGGATGGGATGGGATAGGGTACAAATGATCCACACAGTGGATTGTAGCCTTCTCATATTTTTTTGTAGCAAAACGCCTCCAAGAAGTGTTTTTTTTTTAATGAAATTTAAACGAAGTATTTGTTTTATCAACACCAATGATTTCGCATTAAAAGTTTTTTTTTGAATATTGTAAACTTTTACCGAAATTTTTTTTATACTAAAAGTGTGCGTGGGAAAAAACCTTATATGAACAAAATATAGATATTAAGATTGGCTATATATTGTGCAGAAACTTTTTCAAATCTCCCTTCTATTTGTGCGAATTTTGAATATATAACACTTGTTCGAAAGGCACATACAAGGATCACATGTACCAAATTTCATTATAATAGCTCAAAATTTATTGCCCAAGAACCGGTGACTTACAGACGGACGGACGGACAGACCGTCATGGCTTAATCGACTCAGCTAGCGATTCTGAGTCGATCCAAATACTTTGAGGTGTATCTAGCTTAATTATTTCTCTTTGTTACAAACTATGTATCAAAACTAAAATACACCTAGGTATGGAATAGGGTATAAAAATGAAGTTACAAAGATTTTAAAACCCAAAGGGTGTGCCTTGTGGTCGAGCATTTTCATTAGAAGTCAAGCGATCTAAGCCTTATATGTAGATGTAAACATTTGATCCAATCGAGTCAGAGATATATAATATACATGTTGTCCGATAGTTTGAGTGTACATTTAGGTACCAAACTATGTTTGTGGATTTTGATTGATAGCGAATTGTGTTGGAGTTGCTGCACTGTCCTAACATAATCCGTCCCGTTGGAAATTTGTGCTTTTGTCCATAAGCCGTTGTCATGGTTTGGATCTGTGCCGTTGATATTCTGCATTCTACTGCGCTTCTAGAACCAAAGAACATTTGTTAAAAATAAAATGTGAGTACGTAAGTGTTTCTTAACAAAATTTACTATACACACATAATTTTATTTGTGACTTGAATACTACGACAACGCATTTTTCGCAAAATTGGAGTAATACGCAGCCGCAATCTATCGAAGATGTAATTTTGAATTTTATTTTCAGTTATATCGAGAATTTTCATTTTACTACACGACTATTGTGTGTATTTGCATTGTGCATACATTTTGTGTTCAATTTTGTTTCCTCTTTGTGCTGTGAGTGATTCACCTTTTCGCTGATGTGGGTGGACGGAAGGTATGGGGGGTGGTTGGTGTGGGGATTTGTACATATAGAAATTGTGCTGGGTATTTATACATGTGGGGGGAAGGTATAAGGGGCAATAGGGTTTTCAATAAAAACACGTTTCAATTATAACATAATTAGTTAAATTCACTTTATTGATAGTTTAGTTTTTAAGAAATAACTAGGATTCAGCAATTAAGCAGCATTTAAGAAATAACAGATATCGCGTGAGCTTCTTCTTCGTGGCCGCTAAAACAATTAACTGTGTAGTTCGCCTCTCCTCGTTTTGTTAAGTAAATCGGGTGATGATGATGATGACCAAATATGGTAAAAGAGACATTGCACTTTTGAAGAACGGTAGATCCTAGTTTAACGTTTGTTGTTCATTGTTACGGACTTAGGTTTGAGTTGATAGGCACATTATGCCTACATACATGTGGAAATTGTGCGGGGTTGATGATTGTTATTCGATTTTGATAATGAGTCGAATAGGTGTGTGTATGTTGTATTTTCCGATAATGTTAATAATTCGATCTCTAAAAGACACCTAAGGGGGCGTGGCAGTGGGATTTTATTATTTTTAACGATTGTTCTGCTGGGAGTAACAGCAAGCACGTGTACCAAATTTCATTATTCTAGCTCAAAATTTAAGACTCAAAAACTGGTGACGTACGGACGGACGGGCAGACATGGCTAAATCGACTCAGCTATCGATTCTAAGTCGATCCATATACTTTGACGTATACTTAGCTCAATTATTTCTCTATGTAACAAAACTAATATACCCCTATGGGATAGGGTATACAAATATAGAAAATTTCATTGTCAGAACATATTGTTCAGGAAGTTTATCAAAATAATATATGGTTCGACAAAAACTGTGAGTTATGAGTTATGCTATGAGGTAGTACATATATTGAAATGGTTTTTGTATGAAAGCGCCTCCAAAAAGTGGGCTTGGCCAAAAATTATAAAGGGAAGAAATGTTTATATTAACAGAACCAATGATTTTGCATCAACATTTTCATCGAAATGTTTAAAAATTTTCCGAAAAAAGTTTTTTACTAAAAACGATCCCAAAAAGTAGGCGTGGGAAAAAACGTTGTATAAATAAAATATAGACAATTTGTTGCTCAGAAACTTTTTCAGTATCTCTAAGACTATGTTTTTCTAAAAAGTGGGCGTGGCAGAGGACGGATTTCAAAAATGTTTACACTTGTTCTACTGGAAGCAACAGCAAACATGTGCACCAAATTTCATCTCTCTATGTATCAAAACTAATATGCCCCTATGGGATAGGGTATAAACACTTGTATACCCTACCCCATAGCAAATGCAATAGAAACCTATGAGAAGGCTTAAATCCGCTGTGCTGTAACATTGTCATAACATATTTATACCCTATCCCATAGGGGTATATTAGTTTTGATACATTGTTTGTAACAATGATGAAATTTGGTACACCTGTTTGTTGTTGCTCCCCGCAGAACAGGTTTACAAAATTTTGAAATCCGCCCACTACCACGCCCTCTTTTTGGAAAAAAGAATATCTAGACAATCTTTATATCTTTTTTCGTTCATACAAAATTTTTTGCCGCTCCTACTTTTTGGGGGCATTTTTCGTAAAAAACTTTTTGCGGTAAAAGTTTAATAATTTTGCAAAAAAATTGATGTAAAATAATAATTTTTGGTAATATAAACATTTCTTCAAAATATCGCTTTTACCCACGCCCACTTTTTGGAGGCGTTTTTATATAAAAATCCATTGTATACCCTACGCCATACCATATGCAGGAGAAAAACGTTGTTTTTGGTCGAACCGTTAGAGATTTTAAAAAAGTGTCTTCAGAACATATCTAGACAATCCTAATTTCTATATATTTTTTGTACAAAGTTTTTCGGTAAAATTTTAAATATTTTGAAAAAATGTTTGATGCAAAATAATTGGTTTTTGTAAAATAAACATTTCATCTCTATGTCATTTTAGCCCACGCCCAGTTTTTGGAGGCGTTTTCATACAAAAACCATTTCTATACATTATGTTCATAGCATAACCAGGCGAAAAACGATGTTTTTTGTCGAACCATAAATGATTTTGATAAACTGTCTGAACAATATGTCCTTACTATGACATTTGCTATATTTCATCGCCAAAAAGCCGACATTTTGAAAATATTTGTTTTAATTAAGGGATGGGATAGGGTGTAAAACGATCCACACTGTGGATTGTAGCCTTCACATATGCTTTTCAGACAGTTTCACGATATTTGTATGGTTCGACAAAAAACGTTTTTCTTCGAAAATATGGTATGGTTTTCTTTCGAAAAACGCCTCCAAAAAGTAGGCGTGGGTTAAAACTTCATACAGAGATGAAATATAGATTAATAATAAAAAAAATAAATGTACCCTATTGTACTTTTCTTGTTTAATAGGGCGTGGCCCTGAGCGGATCTCAAAAATGTAGTCACTTGCTCTGTAGGCAGGGATAAAGATCACATAAACGAAATTTCATAATCCTACCTACAAAGTGAAGACCTAAAAATATGAGAATGTTACAATCCACAGTGCCGATCGTTATAGTATCCCCAAAATGTGGGATTTATGTCGATCAAATCTAGAAGATGGCATTGTCACAACATAATGTTCAGACAGTTTCAAATGGTATACAAATGGTTTTTGTGTGAAAACGTTTTTCAGAGGTAGGCGTGTGTTAAAATGATATATGGACGAAATCTTCATATTATCAGAACCAATTATCTTGCATCAAGATAATTATTTATTTTACAATTTCACCGAAAACCCTTTTTTCCTAATATTTTACAATTTCACCGAAAAAGGTTTTTTTTTACTGAAAACGGCGCCAAAAAGTGAGCGTGATCAAAGACCGTGAATAGACGACAATTGATATGAGATATTATTATTAAATTTCCTAACCATTTTACCAAAAAGATCGGTTTGCTTAAAACGTTAAGTACGTGTTTCTTACCTGGCGTGGTAGTGGGCGGATTTCAAAAATTTGTACACTTGTCCTCCTCGTCCGATAGAGAGTCTATATTCCAAATTTCAAAACTTTAGCTCAAAAATTAAGGCCCAAAAATCGGTAACACACAGACGGCGGACGGACGGACAGACAGACATTGCTAGAACGTTAAGAACGTTCTTCTTACCGGGCTTGGTAGTGAGTCAGCTAGCGATTCTGAGTCGATTCATATACTTTGAGGTATATCTGTCAAAATTATTTCACTAGGTTAAAAGGTATATACCAAATCAAATGTACCCCATCGGAATAGGGTATAAAAACGTAGCTTTTTTTGTCGAACCATAATATATTAAGATATAAATGTAATTTTCTATATATTGCAGGTGGCCATGGCTCAGAGGAATACGTAGTTGACTGCTAAGCCAAACGCTGCGGGTTCAAGCCCCAGCGTCGGCAGCATTTGTTTTCTACGAAAATTGCCAGCTTATCTGAGGCCACCTGTGCGATAATATGAGACGATATAAATCTATGTCTCCTCCTCTGTGCCACGTAGGTTTATGTTATATGTATTTCCTTCTATGGGTCAATCTGTCTCTCTTTTGTATTAATGTCTTGATTTGTCCCAGCCGATGGCCTCAGTCGCCAGTGCTGTTACGTGTCTGTAGTTCGTTGCATTCATGTGCGAAGTACTGTGATTTAAAAAAAAGTTTTTATTTCTGTAAAATTTTAAACATTTCGGTAAAATTTTTAATGCAAAATCATTGGCCACGATAATATGAACTTTTCTTCTTTATGTCATTTTAACCCACGCCCACTTTATGGAGGTGCTATCTTACAAAAACCATTTGTATACACTACTTCATAGCATAACCAGGCGAAAATCATTGTTTTTTGTCGACCCATGAAAGATTTTGATAAACTGTCTGAACAATACGTTATAAAAATGACATTTTCTTTATTCCATCGCCATAAAGCCGACATTTTGGGAATATTTACTTCAAGGATGGGGTGGGATATGGTACTAAACGATCCGCACAGCGGACTGTAGCCTTCTCATATGTTCAAATATAATTATATTGTCTCTAAATTGTGAATTAAAAGAAAGACTTAAATAAATTAACAAAAAATAATAACAAAAAAACGTTGTTTTTCGCCAAACCGTAAAGAATTTTGAAAGAGCAAATAAATAACATATTTCAACAATCTTAATATCTATATTTCGAGCATAGAGTTTTATGCTACGACCACGTTTTAGGAGCGTTTTCAGTAAAGAAACTATTTTGGCAAAATCTAAAAACAAAAAAAAATTTCATTGGAAAATTATTGGTTATGATAATATAAACATTTCGTCTATACATGATTTTAACCCACGGCCACTTCCTTTTTATATCAAAAACTTTTGTATACCCTACCCCATAGCACATGCAATAGAAACCTATGAGAAGGCTTAAATCCGCTGTGCTGTGACATTGTCATAACATATTTTTCAGACTGTTCCACAACATTTTTATGGTTCGACAAAAAACAACGTTTTTCTTCGAAAATATGGTATGGCGTTTTTTTTAGAAAAAAAACTCCAAAAAGTATTCGTGGGTTAAAACGTCACATAGGGATGAAATATAGATCAGGGCGTGGCCCTGAGCGGATCTCAAAAATGTAGTCACTTGTTCTGCAGGCAGGGATAAAGCTCCCATAAACGAAATTTCATAATTCTACCTACAAATTGAAGACCTAAACATATGATAAGGCTACAATCCACTGTGCGGATCGTTATAGTATCCCCAAAATATGGGGGTTTATGTCGATCAAATCTAGAAGATGGCATTATCACAACATATTGTTCAGACAGTAACAAATGGTGTACAAATGGTTTTTGTGTGAAAACGAATCCAAGACGTAGGCGTGAGTTAAAATGATATATGGACGAAATCTTCATATTTTCAAAAACAATGATTTTGCATCAAACGTTTTTTTCCGAATATTTTACAATATCACTGAAAACGCCACTAAAAAGTGAGCGTGGCCAAAGGCTGTGAATAGACGACTATAGATATTAGGATTGCCTAAATCTCTTGATCACAAACTTATTTAAGATTCCTAACCATTTTGGTAAAAAGAACGTTTTTCTTAAAACGTTAAGAATATTTTTCTTACCTGGCATGGTAGTGGCCTGATTTCAAAAATGTGTACACATGTTCTGCTAAGTCGGATGGAGAGTCTGTATTCCAAATTTCAAAACTAACACACAGACGGACGGACGGACGGACAGACAGACATGGCTAGAACGTTAATATCGTTTTTCTTAACGAGCGTGGTAGTGGTAGAGGTATATCTGTCAAAATTATTCCACTAGGTTACAAAGTATATATCAAATGAAATATACCCCTATGGAATAGGGTATAAAAACGTAGCTTTTTTTGTCGAACCATAGAATATTAAGATATAAATGTAATTTTCTATAGGTATTGCATTCCCAATCAGTTTTTATCGCGAACCACTTCTTGTGTACATTCATTTTAAGGATGGGTTGGGATAGGGTTTGCAACGATTCGGATTGCAGCCTTCTCATATCTTGGTAATATAGGGTTCGATTAACATTCATAGTTCAATTTTGGCACCAATACTTGGTCTATTAAGAGCAAGTAAACGTTATTAAAATAAGCTCACCTGTTGTGAGTATTTTATGTAGATACTATGATCCGTAAAAGGACGTTATGGCATCCTTAACTGAAGTATTCAGTGTGCACAGACTCGAAAATTTTAACAAAATTTGTATCTATATTCCCTTGGAAATTCTTTTTACTCTATGCAGATGTATGAAGAGCTTCGGTCCTGTCATTGTCCCGTTCTGATATATAATTCATCAACGAACTACCATTATTAAAGGAAAGGTCCTCAGTTTCCCATTTTCTATTTCAATTAACCCAATTTGACTAGTGCTGCAATGGAGGACTACAGACTACTCTGGTGAAATATTTACACTTAATATGCAAACTTAGTTAAAACTACACAACACGTCAGGAATACCAAATCAGCGATGGAGAAAAATTTGAATAAAAGCCTGCCAAGTGTCCGCTGACACTAGCAAGAAGTGGACTTTTAATATACAGATTTTTTTAAGTTCTTTGAAAATATTAAATCAATTTTGGTAAGGTTAGCGAACTTAATAAAATCATGATTCTATTTTCTAAATAGTTTTTTCGTATGTGCGTATACTATCGAACTATGTTTATTCCCTATCACATGGAGGTATATTCGTTTTGATACATAGTTCGTACCTAACAAAGAGAAATAAATTAGCTAGAGTATGGATCAACTGAGAATCGATAACTGAGTCGATTAAGCCATGTCTTTCCGTCCGGCCGAACGTTTTTTGTCAAGACCACTTTTTGGCGACTTTTTCTATACACAATATGTCATTTGTTGTTGTTGTTAATTGTTGAACCATTACAAATGTTGATAATCGGTCTGAACAAGATGTGGTAACGATATCATTTTCTTTATTTTATATCCATTCAGTTGGTAGTCCCGACCACTTGTTGGGTAAATTTTTTTTATGGATGGCATGGGATAGGGTATCCAACGATTCGCACAGCCCATTGTCATATGTTTATACCGTATCCCATAGTAATATATACGTTTTGACATTAAGCTTGTTACATAGAGAAATAATTTGGATCTGAGTTGTCCGTCTGTGTGTCACATATTTTTGATCCTTAAATTTTCAGCTAGAGTGTTGAAATTTGGTATATGGACTCTCTGTTTGACGAATCAGAACAGGTGTACAGAATTTGAAACCCGCCCACTGCCACGTACACTTTTTAGAAAAAACGCAGTTTTTATGCAAACCGCAGGAACATTTAAAAACACGTCTGAACATTTGGACAATCTCTGTTTGCAGTTCTTTTTTTTGTAATAATGTTTTTGTATAGTCAATGTAATTTGCCCATTCTATAACCAAACCTAACCATTGTTGTCATAATTCAATGTCATTTTGCTAAAATTGATTGCTCATAATAATAAATTTAATCAGAAAAATAAACATATGAGAAGGCTACAACCCACTGTGTGAGTGTGGATCGTTTTTTACCCTGTCCCATCCTATCCTTAAAATTAATATCCCTAAAATGTGAGCTTAATGTCAAAGAAATACTAAAATCGACATTGTCGCAACATATTGTTTAAACAGTGTACCAAAGTCTTGTATGGCTTGACAAAAAAACGGTGCTCTCCTGCATATGGTATGGCGTAGGGCCTACAAATGTTTATACCCTATCCCATAGGGGTATATTAGTTTTGATTCATAGTTTGTTACATAGAGAAATATACCTCAAAGTATATGGATCGACTCATAATCGATAGCTGAGTCGATTAAGCCATGTTTGTTCGTCCGTCCTTCCGTACGTCACCAGTTTTTGGGCCTTAAATTGAGAATAATGAGATTTTATACACATGTTTGTTGTTGCTCCAATCAATACAAGTGTAATTTTTTTTTAAATCCACCCACTGCCACGCCCCCTTTCAGAAAAACGTAGTTTTAGGCCAAACCGTTAGAGATACTGAAAAAAAGTCTGAACAACGTATCTAGACAATCATAATGTCTATATTTTGTTAATACTAAGTTTTTGGGGGTGTTCTTAGTAAAAAACGTTTTCGGAAAAAGTTATAAGTTTTCGAAAAAAATGGTGATGCAAAATCATTGTTTCTGTTAATATAAACATTTCTTATATATATCATTTTAAGACACGCCCACTTTCTGGAGGCGTTTTCATATACCAGGCGAAAAACGTTTTTTTTTTGTCGAACCATAAACGATTTTGATAAACAGCCTGAACAATATGTTATGACAATGACATTTTCTATATTTAATCGCCATAAATCCGACCTTTTGGGGATATTTGTCTTAAGGATGGGATGGGATAGGGTACAAATGATCCACACAGTGGATTGTAGCCTTCTCATATTTTTTTGTAGCAAAACGCCTCCAAGAAGTGTTTTTTTTTTAATGAAATTTAAACGAAGTATTTGTTTTATCAACACCAATGATTTCGCATTAAAAGTTTTTTTTTGAATATTGTAAACTTTTACCGAAATTTTTTTTATACTAAAAGTGTGCGTGGGAAAAAACCTTATATGAACAAAATATAGATATTAAGATTGGCTATATATTGTGCAGAAACTTTTTCAAATCTCCCTTCTATTTGTGCGAATTTTGAATATATAACACTTGTTCGAAAGGCACATACAAGGATCACATGTACCAAATTTCATTATAATAGCTCAAAATTTATTGCCCAAAAACCGGTGACTTACAGACGGACGGACGGACAGACCGTCATGGCTTAATCGACTCAGCTAGCGATTCTGAGTCGATCCAAATACTTTGAGGTGTATCTAGCTTAATTATTTCTCTTTGTTACAAACTATGTATCAAAACTAAAATACACCTAGGTATGGAATAGGGTATAAAAATGAAGTTACAAAGATTTTAAAACCCAAAGGGTGTGCCTTGTGGTCGAGCATTTTCATTAGAAGTCAAGCGATCTAAGCCTTATATGTAGATGTAAACATTTGATCCAATCGAGTCAGAGATATATAATATACATGTTGTCCGATAGTTTGAGTGTACATTTAGGTACCAAACTATGTTTGTGGATTTTGATTGATAGCGAATTGTGTTGGAGTTGCTGCACTGTCCTAACATAATCCGTCCCGTTGGAAATTTGTGCTTTTGTCCATAAGCCGTTGTCATGGTTTGGATCTGTGCCGTTGATATTCTGCATTCTACTGCGCTTCTAGAACCAAAGAACATTTGTTAAAAATAAAATGTGAGTACGTAAGTGTTTCTTAACAAAATTTACTATACACACATAATTTTATTTGTGACTTGAATACTACGACAACGCATTTTTCGCAAAATTGGAGTAATACGCAGCCGCAATCTATCGAAGATGTAATTTTGAATTTTATTTTCAGTTATATCGAGAATTTTCATTTTACTACACGACTATTGTGTGTATTTGCATTGTGCATACATTTTGTGTTCAATTTTGTTTCCTCTTTGTGCTGTGAGTGATTCACCTTTTCGCTGATGTGGGTGGACGGAAGGTATGGGGGGTGGTTGGTGTGGGGATTTGTACATATAGAAATTGTGCTGGGTATTTATACATGTGGGGGGAAGGTATAAGGGGCAATAGGGTTTTCAATAAAAACACGTTTCAATTATAACATAATTAGTTAAATTCACTTTATTGATAGTTTAGTTTTTAAGAAATAACTAGGATTCAGCAATTAAGCAGCATTTAAGAAATAACAGATATCGCGTGAGCTTCTTCTTCGTGGCCGCTAAAACAATTAACTGTGTAGTTCGCCTCTCCTCGTTTTGTTAAGTAAATCGGGTGATGATGATGATGACCAAATATGGTAAAAGAGACATTGCACTTTTGAAGAACGGTAGATCCTAGTTTAACATTTGTTGTTCATTGTTACGGACTTAGGTTTGAGTTGATAGGCACATTATGCCTACATACATGTGGAAATTGTGCGGGGTTGATGATTGTTATTCGATTTTGATAATGAGTCGAATAGGTGTGTGTATGTTGTATTTTCCGATAATGTTAATAATTCGATCTCTAAAAGACACCTAAGGGGGCGTGGCAGTGGGATTTTATTATTTTTAACGATTGTTCTGCTGGGAGTAACAGCAAGCACGTGTACCAAATTTCATTATTCTAGCTCAAAATTTAAGACTCAAAAACTGGTGACGTACGGACGGACGGGCAGACATGGCTAAATCGACTCAGCTATCGATTCTAAGTCGATCCATATACTTTGACGTATACTTAGCTCAATTATTTCTCTATGTAACAAAACTAATATACCCCTATGGGATAGGGTATACAAATATAGAAAATTTCATTGTCAGAACATATTGTTCAGGAAGTTTATCAAAATAATATATGGTTCGACAAAAACTGTGAGTTATGAGTTATGCTATGAGGTAGTACATATATTGAAATGGTTTTTGTATGAAAGCGCCTCCAAAAAGTGGGCTTGGCCAAAAATTATAAAGGGAAGAAATGTTTATATTAACAGAACCAATGATTTTGCATCAACATTTTCATCGAAATGTTTAAAAATTTTCCGAAAAAAGTTTTTTACTAAAAACGATCCCAAAAAGTAGGCGTGGGAAAAAACGTTGTATAAATAAAATATAGACAATTTGTTGCTCAGAAACTTTTTCAGTATCTCTAAGACTATGTTTTTCTAAAAAGTGGGCGTGGCAGAGGACGGATTTCAAAAATGTTTACACTTGTTCTACTGGAAGCAACAGCAAACATGTGCACCAAATTTCATCTCTCTATGTATCAAAACTAATATGCCCCTATGGGATAGGGTATAAACACTTGTATACCCTACCCCATAGCAAATGCAATAGAAACCTATGAGAAGGCTTAAATCCGCTGTGCTGTAACATTGTCATAACATATTTATACCCTATCCCATAGGGGTATATTAGTTTTGATACATTGTTTGTAACAATGATGAAATTTGGTACACCTGTTTGTTGTTGCTCCCCGCAGAACAGGTTTACAAAATTTTGAAATCCGCCCACTACCACGCCCTCTTTTTGGAAAAAAGAATATCTAGACAATCTTTATATCTTTTTTCGTTCATACAAAATTTTTTGCCGCTCCTACTTTTTGGGGGCATTTTTCGTAAAAAACTTTTTGCGGTAAAAGTTTAATAATTTTGCAAAAAAATTGATGTAAAATAATAATTTTTGGTAATATAAACATTTCTTCAAAATATCGCTTTTACCCACGCCCACTTTTTGGAGGCGTTTTTATATAAAAATCCATTGTATACCCTACGCCATACCATATGCAGGAGAAAAACGTTGTTTTTGGTCGAACCGTTAGAGATTTTAAAAAAGTGTCTTCAGAACATATCTAGACAATCCTAATTTCTATATATTTTTTGTACAAAGTTTTTCGGTAAAATTTTAAATATTTTGAAAAAATGTTTGATGCAAAATAATTGGTTTTTGTAAAATAAACATTTCATCTCTATGTCATTTTAGCCCACGCCCAGTTTTTGGAGGCGTTTTCATACAAAAACCATTTCTATACATTATGTTCATAGCATAACCAGGCGAAAAACGATGTTTTTTGTCGAACCATAAATGATTTTGATAAACTGTCTGAACAATATGTCCTTACTATGACATTTGCTATATTTCATCGCCAAAAAGCCGACATTTTGAAAATATTTGTTTTAATTAAGGGATGGGATAGGGTGTAAAACGATCCACACTGTGGATTGTAGCCTTCACATATGCTTTTCAGACAGTTTCACGATATTTGTATGGTTCGACAAAAAACGTTTTTCTTCGAAAATATGGTATGGTTTTCTTTCGAAAAACGCCTCCAAAAAGTAGGCGTGGGTTAAAACTTCATACAGAGATGAAATATAGATTAATAATAAAAAAAATAAATGTACCCTATTGTACTTTTCTTGTTTAATAGGGCGTGGCCCTGAGCGGATCTCAAAAATGTAGTCACTTGCTCTGTAGGCAGGGATAAAGATCACATAAACGAAATTTCATAATCCTACCTACAAAGTGAAGACCTAAAAATATGAGAATGTTACAATCCACAGTGCCGATCGTTATAGTATCCCCAAAATGTGGGATTTATGTCGATCAAATCTAGAAGATGGCATTGTCACAACATAATGTTCAGACAGTTTCAAATGGTATACAAATGGTTTTTGTGTGAAAACGTTTTTCAGAGGTAGGCGTGTGTTAAAATGATATATGGACGAAATCTTCATATTATCAGAACCAATTATCTTGCATCAAGATAATTATTTATTTTACAATTTCACCGAAAACCCTTCTTTCCTAATATTTTACAATTTCACCGAAAAAGGTTTTTTTTTACTGAAAACGGCGCCAAAAAGTGAGCGTGATCAAAGACCGTGAATAGACGACAATTGATATGAGATATTATTATTAAATTTCCTAACCATTTTACCAAAAAGATCGGTTTGCTTAAAACGTTAAGTACGTGTTTCTTACCTGGCGTGGTAGTGGGCGGATTTCAAAAATTTGTACACTTGTCCTCCTCGTCCGATAGAGAGTCTATATTCCAAATTTCAAAACTTTAGCTCAAAAATTAAGGCCCAAAAATCGGTAACACACAGACGGCGGACGGACGGACAGACAGACATTGCTAGAACGTTAAGAACGTTCTTCTTACCGGGCTTGGTAGTGAGTCAGCTAGCGATTCTGAGTCGATTCATATACTTTGAGGTATATCTGTCAAAATTATTTCACTAGGTTAAAAGGTATATACCAAATCAAATGTACCCCATCGGAATAGGGTATAAAAACGTAGCTTTTTTTGTCGAACCATAATATATTAAGATATAAATGTAATTTTCTATATATTGCAGGTGGCCATGGCTCAGAGGAATACGTAGTTGACTGCTAAGCCAAACGCTGCGGGTTCAAGCCCCAGCGTCGGCAGCATTTGTTTTCTACGAAAATTGCCAGCTTATCTGAGGCCACCTGTGCGATAATATGAGACGATATAAATCTATGTCTCCTCCTCTGTGCCACGTAGGTTTATGTTATATGTATTTCCTTCTATGGGTCAATCTGTCTCTCTTTTGTATTAATGTCTTGATTTGTCCCAGCCGATGGCCTCAGTCGCCAGTGCTGTTACGTGTCTGTAGTTCGTTGCATTCATGTGCGAAGTACTGTGATTTAAAAAAAAAAAAAAAATTTTTTTCTATATTGCATTCCCAATCAGTTTTTATCCCCAACCACTTTTTGTGTACATTCATTTTAATGGTGGCTTAGGATAGGGAATTCAACGATTCGGATTGTAACCTTCTCATATCTTGGTAATAAAGGGTTCGATTAACATTCATAGTTCGATTTTTGCACCAATACTTGGTCTATTAAGAGCAAGTAAACGTTATTATAATAAGCTCACCTAGTGTGAGTACTTAATGTACTATGATTCGTAAAAGGAATCCTTAACTGAAGTATTCAGTGTACACAGACATCAAAATGACCGCCTTTTTAACAAAATTTGTATCTATATTCCCTTGTAAATTTTGTCTACTCTATGCAGATGGATGAAGAGATTCGGTCCTTTCATTGTCCCGTTCTGATATATAATTCATCAACGAACTACCATTATTAAAGGAAAGGTCCTCAGTTTCCCATTTTCTATTTCAATTAACCCAATTTGACTTGTGCTGCAATGGAGGACTACAGACTACTCTGGTGAAATATTTACACTTAATATGCAAACTTAATTAAAACAACACAACTCGTCAGGAATACCAAATCAGCGATGGAGAAAAATTTGAATAAAAGCCTGCCAAGTGTCCGCTGACGCTAACGTTGAAGTGAACGTTCAATTTGAATGTTCATATTTTTTCAAGTTCTTTGAAAATATTAAATCAGTTTTGGTAAGGTTAGCGAACTTAAAAAAATTTCTATTTTGTTAACAGTTTTTTCGTAAGTGCTTTATACGATTAATATCGAGCTATTTTTATTCCCTATCACATGGAGGTATATTCGTTTTGATACATAGTTCGTACCTAACACAGAGGAATAAATTAGCAAGATATACCTCAAAGAGTATGGATCAACTCAGAATCGATAACTGAGTCGCTTAAGCCATGTCTGTCCGTCCGGTCGTCCGTAGGTCAACCGTATTACGGGACTTAAATTTTTATATAGAATGATGATAGTTGGTACACGTGCTCTTTTTTTCGTCGAGCAGAACATTTTTTAGGATGACGTAGTTTTTGACCAAACCGTATGAATTTTTTCAAAAGTATTTGAAAAACATATTTTAACTATCTTAACATCTATATTTCTTCTATAGAACGTTTGTTATCTTATTTTTATTCATTTATTATTTTATTTTATCTCCATTCAGTTTGTAGCCCCGCCCACTTTTTGGGTGATTTTTTTTATGGATGGCATGGGATAGGGTATCCAACGATTCGCACAGCGTATTGTAGCCTTCTCATATGTTTACACCGTATCCCATAGTATTACTATATACGTTTCGACATTAAGTTTGCAACATAGAGAAAAATTGTCGATCTGAGTTGTCCGTCTGTGTGTCTGTGTCTGTGTCTGTGTGTCACATATTTTTGGTCTTTAAATTTTAAGCTAGAGTGTTGAAATTTAGTATATGAACTCTCTGTCCGACGAATCAGAACAGGTGTACAGAATTTTAAACCCGCCCAACGCCACGCCCACTTTTAAGATAAAACTCAGTTTTTGTCCAAACCGTTAGAACATTTTAAAAAATGTCTGAACATTTGGACAATCTCTGTTGCAGTTCTTTTTTCTTGTAATAATGTTTTTGTATTGTCAATATAATTTGCCCATTCTATAATCAAACCTAAGCATTGTTGTCATAATTCAATATCATTTTGCTAAAATTGATTGCTGACAATAATAAATTTAATCAGAAGAATAAACATATGACAAGGCTACAATCCACTGTGTGAGTGTGGATCGTTTTATACCCTATCCAATAATATCCCCAAAATTAATATCCCTAAAATGTGAGCTTTATGGTAAAGAAATATTAAAATCGACATTGTCGCAACATATTGTTGAAACAGTTTATCAAAATCTTGTATGGTTTGACAAAAAAACGGTGTTCTCCTGCATATGGTATGGCATAGGGCTTACAAATCCCCAAAAGTGGGATTTTTATTGAATGACGTTTAAACGAAATATTTGTTTTATCAAACCCAATGATTTTGCATTAAAAGTTTTTTCGATTATTTTAAAATTTTACCAAACAAAATTTGTATACCCTATCCCATAGGGGTATATTAGTTTTGATACATAGCTTGTAACATAGTGAAATAATTGAGCTAGGTATACCTCAAAGTATATGGATCGACTCAGAATCGATAGCTGAGTCGATTTAGACATTTCTATTCACTATTTCATAGCATAACCAGGCGAAAAACGATGTACTTTGTGGAACCATAAATGATTTTGATAAACTGTTTCAACAATATGTTCCGACAATGACATTTTCTATTATTTTCTATCATTCTTATTATATTTAAGAATGGGATGGGATAGCGTATATGACGATTCACACAGTGGACTGTAGCCTTCTCAGATGTTTTAACCTAAAAAGTGGGCGTGGAAGTGTGCGAATTTTGAAAATTTTTACACTTGTTCGAACAGCACATACAAGGATCACATGTACCAAATTTCATTATAGTAGCTCAAAATTGAATGCCCAACGACCGGTGACTTAAAGACGGACGGACGGAAAGACCGTCATGGCTTTATCAACTCAGCTAGCGATTCATAGTCGATCCATATACTCGAGTTATATCTAGCTAAATTATTTCTCTTTGTTACAAACTATGTATCAAAACTAATATACGCCTAGGTATGGAATAGGGTATAAAAATGATGTTACAAAGATTTGAAAACCCAAAGGGTGTGCGATCTAAGCCTTATAGATGCAAACATTTGATCCAATCGAGTCAGAGGTATATAATAAACATGTTGTCAAAAAGTTTAAGTGTACATGTAGATACCAAATTAAGTTTGTGGATTTTGATTAATTGCGAATTGTGTTTGAGTTGCTGCATTGTTGGACCACTTGTTGTCGTTGCATTTATGGATTTGCAGTCATTGTCCTAACATAATCCGTCCCGTTGGAATTTTGTGCTTTTGCCCATACGCAGTTTTCATGATTTGTATCTGTGCCGTTAATATTCTGCATTCTACTGCGCTTCTAGGACCAAAGAACATTTTTGGAAAAGTCAAATGTGAGTACTTAAGTGTTTCTTGACAAAAGTTACTATACACACATACTGTTATTTGTGACTTGGATACTACGACATCGCATTTTTAGCAAAACTGGAGGAATACGCAGTCGCAATCTATCGTAGATGTAATTTTGAATTTTATATTCAGTCATATCGATGAATTTTCGTTTTACTGAATGACATATTGTATGTATGTGCATTGTGCATACATTTTGTGTTCAATTTTGTTTCCTCTTTGTGCTGCGAGTGATTAATCTTTTCGCTGATGTAGCTGGACGGATGGTATGGGGGGTGGTTGGTGCGGGGATTTGTACATATAGAAATTGTGCGGGGTTGATGATTTTGCGCAAACATTTTGGCTTACGGCCTTACAAGATCCAGATTGTTCAAGAATAAAGGCCGCGAGACCATGCAATGCGCCATGATTTTGGTGTATGGGCCGAAAATGACATTGATCTCTATGCTGATTTTCATCGCAAAATTTTGTTCAGTCATGAGGATCAATATAGGTTGAATGCAAGCAATATTGAGCATCCACATGAGACCCTTGAGACGCTATTACATCCACAAAAACTGACTGTTTGTAGTGCTCTATGGGCTGGTGTATTCATTGGGCCATACTTCTTCCGAAATGATGCTGGAGAGTCAGTTACCGTTAATGGAGACCGGTATAGAGACCTAATAACCGACTATTTTGTTCCCGAATTGGATGGCATGAATGTGGGTGAGATGTGGTTCTAACAAGACGGCGCTATATGACACACAGCGCACGTCATCGATTTATTAAAGGAAACATTTGATGAGCGCATAATTTCGCGGAATGGACCTGTCAATTGGCCACCAAGAAAGTGTGATTTGACATTATTGGGTTATTTTCGTTGGGACTATGTGAAGTCGCTCGTCTACGCTAACAAAGCAGAAACGTTAGGAGACTTGTAGCCAACATTCCTGGAGTTATTGCCGACATACGGCCCAAAATGCTCGAAAAAGTGGTTGAAAATTGTACATCTAGACTTGGCTTTATTCGAACCAGCCGCGACGTCCACGTGCCCGAAATTGTATTTCAACATTAATAAAGCCAAAATGATGGACATTGAAAAGATTTTCTTGTGTTTTAGTTTAACTCGAAGTTCTATACCTCTTAAATTGTATTAGTGGACTGTATTTCTGTTTAATATTTAGGGCAACCGGCTCGTTAGTAACCAGGGCCGAGCTTTCTCACAACCATTCATGTGTGCGTGTCTACTTCTTGCACGATGGTGGGAACTCCTGTTTTATGTCCTTAGAGATTGAAGTATAGTGGTGATTTAGTGTTGTGAGTGTGACATATGCTTCGAGTGAGGGAACTTCGAATGAATGTCCTTAGTAAGTAAGTGCGATTTCGTGAATTGGTTTGTGAAAGTGCTTTTCCAATTTAGAAAATTTAATGAATGTAGTATTGAATGTAGATCAAACGATGTTTGATGTGTAACTTTAATGCGTGAGTTTAAGTGTTCTTTTTGGTAAAGTTGTGTTTGAATAAGTCAGTATTGAGTGTGTGGTACGATATTATTGTGTAAAGAATGAGTGACTTATACTGCTAGTGATGGCCCAGTTATACATATCATTGAAAAGCTTTACCTGTTGGAAATTTTCTTTTACTTGTTGCGGCTTTTATATAAATTCAACCATTGGCGAGTTTCCGTCAAAACAAAGCCTATTAATTTTAAAACATGACTATCCGAAAATATGTATATTTCTAATTATAGTTTTCGCAGGAAATCACTACTTATTTCTCACTGATCAACATTTAATTTTATGAAGTAATGACTGCCATTCCATAGAACTGAAACGCAAATTTCCAATAATTCATAAATAAGAAGCTATGGGGGTGACATTTCAATTCGATCAGGTGTTGTGTTCGAATGAAGTTTTTCAAGGATAGCTAGAACTGAACCCTGAGTGTTTCATACGTTTTGAATGAGTGAATATAGGTTTTACGAATGAGGTATATTGTAAAGTTTGTCTTCAGGGTCATAATACTTCTACGGAGCCTACCTCTTTTTTCTCTTATAAAGCGCGACCCGATCTTCTTTACATTACAATGCGCAGTACGCTGAAAGAATATGGCATATCAATATAACTGCCGCAGTTATTGAACCTTGAATTTTTTGTTCAAGACTGATTTTATTTTTAAATTGGATAGGTTTTTATACAAAAGTTCCTACTGTAAGAGCTATTTCAAACATACCAGCCAGTACCGGCAGCCAGTCGTTGGGAATACATTCACACGAGCAAACCGAAACTGTCGGAGGCTAACCGGTATCCGGCTGCCGGAATGTTGCCGGCTATGCTAACTGCTGCTGCCGGCTGCCGAAACCGGTCAAATGGAATGGAATCGATAGATGAGTCGATTTAGCCATGTCTGTCCGTCCGTCCGTACGTCACCAGTTTTTGGGCCCTAAATTTTGTGCTAGAATGATGAAATTTTGGAGGAGTTTTCATACAAAAAAAATTTCTATACAATACGTCATAGCATAACCAGGCGAAAAACGGTGTTTTTTGTAGAATCATAAATGATTTTGATAAACAGTCTGAACAATATGTTATGACAATGACATTTTCTATATTTCATCGCCAAAAATCCGCCAAAATCGGATGGGATGGGAGAGGAAACAAAACAATCCACATACGGCTAAGTGTCAAATGACTCTAAAGCCATTGATATTATAAGCATAGAATATCTGAGTACTCATAGCTCCTATCATAGTATCATAGAGCATAATATCGAACTTAGTTCTATATGACCTACATAATGCATAATACATGGTAAAAGTAAGAAACACAGTGTAACGATGTAACAGTGTACCATGTATGAATCACTGACGATGCCGATAGAATGTCATTTGACGCCATCTGGTATCTGGGGCGATACAATGTTACGTAATTGATTTTTGTAATTTGTGATTGCATTGAATCACTTAACAATAGTGCATGAAAAGATCATTCTCTTATTTTATTTGTGTTTTGTGCTAAATTATAGGTGCCTTTATGGTACTTCTATTTGATAGTAAATAGCATTTTTAGTGATAGCTCTCATAAATTCTCCTTTTTGAGTTTAACATTAACAACTTGAATTAAATTGTCTGCTCCTGGGTATGTCTACCTGATGCGGCTGATTATCCATTAAGAGGGTGGTAAACGTTCATCCTTCAACAAAACTAAGTCGCCGACGTGTTGCTGCGTCATGGTTTTTCACCATTTTGGTCGTTGTTGCTGACGCGATAAATACTCTCCCGTACATTGCTTCCAGACGATGTGAACAGCGGCTTGGATTCTTTTCCATCTGTAGATACTCGATATGTTTTCCACGGTTTGATCTGCTTGCTGTATAAGTTGAGCTGAGGTTATTAAAAAATGTGCCAGCGTTCATCGGGGGTTATCGGTCAACGGGCAAAGAGGTCTCGAGCTTAGAGACGCCTCTATTTGAGTAAGAAGTGTGCTGAGTTCCTCAAATGTCAACGCTTCATTTCTGATGACTCGTTTTGAATGGAATTTGACTAATTTCACTCCCGCTTCCCATAGCCCAATTGATGTTAACGGCTTTAAGCATTCTTTGCAGTTTAGTGTTTGCTCCAACAAAGTTTTTACCGCAATCGCTGCATATTCCTCTGCGTGGGGTGAATCTCTAAATAGCTGCTAAGAATACTTGAAGTTTGCTTTGCACATTTTTGGCCGCACATATTGGCCCAGCGTAATTCACTCCGGTATGGCATTATGTGTTGTATGTGTTGCTATCGTCTAATACCCTTAAATAAACTACAGCCCCGTAAGCCTACCTAGAGACATCGCTAAAACCATGCAACTCTAACCTTTGAATTCCCCTTCTCTAGCAATGGTAATTCTGCCTGAAGTAAAACCCATTCTCTATGCAATTCTAACGAAAACGGTGCTTCCCATGGTAATCCCTTCAACCATTGGTGTGGCATCATTTTTTTGCGGAAATCACACATGGCGAAACCCAGCCCAGTTGATCAAATATATTTTCGATGGTTGAGAGAATGTTTCTTTTGGTGACTTAAACAGAATCCGAGTGAATCCATTGAAAAGAGAAGCAATTACAAGAAGGTAGCCATTTAATATCTATGTATTGTTGAATGAACCCGGTCTCTTAATGATAAAACTGTTTTCTGTTTTATGTTTAACAATTCTTCATTTAAACACTCCCTTATTTCTAGAATTATATTATTTACAACACGGTTATGATTTTATTCTCGTTTAAAAATTCAATTACACTCATTTTAAGTCAAATACCAACGATTAAGCTTGCTCACTATTATTACTTTCCGAAATTCACTTAGGTAATTCACTCAGTCAACACCATTCAAATCACGTTCAGGTCACAATTTAGACTAACTAACTGGTTGTCACTTCATCTTTATTTATACTACTCCACATACTGATCTAGAAAGAGATGGCGTATTTTCATTGTAAAAGGTCTACCATCTAATCGAATCAAAGTTGAAGAATGCTTTGATCTTTTCTTTGATCATTCTCCGGTCATTCTAAGAACGAGCAACAACAATAATCGCGAAAACCAACTGGGAAGGCTTTAAAAACGATATTGAAAATAATATTCGACTCCTCAAGAATGCGTAATAGTGGCCTAAAGTAATATCAAGTACCCACGAGAAATAGAAGATTTGATTAGACAGAAAAGAAAAGCTCGTAAGAGATGGCAACAAGCTCGTGCCCCGCAAGTAAATCAATATCAAATTCCATTAAAAAGTTTAATAACCATATAATATATTCTCCGCTGCAAATCCTCACTGCTGAAAAAGAATCGAATTATTCGCTCTGGAAAGCAATTGGAGTCGTAAAACGGCAAAAAACGCTGTGCCACCAATTAGGGTAACTCAAGACGTTTGGGCAAAAAGCGATTAGGAAAAAGCAGATATTTTTTCTGCACATCTTGAGGAAACATTTAAGAAATTTTATGGTCCGGAAAACATTAATTTATTCAAGACTACAACCGATAGTAATCTAGTTATATATGCAAATATTGCCGAGCTTAAACGGGAAATACAGAAGCTAAAGCCTAAAAAAGCTCCTTGTTATGACCTAATTATAGAAGAACTTCTTAAAATGTTGCCTGGAAAAGTATTAACTAAACTCCTGTACATTGTAAATGCAGCAATTAGATTAGAATACATACCGAGACAGTGGAAGGCCGCGGAAATGATTATGGTTCTCAAAACAAGAAAATCACCAAATAAAATAAGATCTTACATACCTATTTCAATTCTTCCAATAATTTCAAAAGTTTTTGAAAGGATATTACTCGGTCGCTTACACCCCGTTATTGATCGGAAACGCCTTTTACCTGACCATCTTTTTCGGTTTAGAAGTAAACATTCGACTGTGGACCAAGTTCATCGAATTACTGATGTAATTGAGAAAGCTTTCGAAAAAAAGAAAATTTGCCCAGCCGTATTTCTTGACATGTCGCAAGCTTTTGACAAAGTTTGGCATAGAGGCCTTCAATACAAACTAAGACAAGTTCTGCCTGAAAAATTATATAAAATCCTCCTGTCGTATCTTGAGCTTAGACTCTTTCGTGTGAAACTTGGAAACGAATATTCGGAGTTCAAAGAAATATTGGCAGTAGTACCCCAAGAAAACGTCCTTGGCCCACTCTTTCACCTCCTATTTACACTTGATATCTCGCAAGCAAACGATACAATAGTTGCCACGTTTGCTGACGATACAGCTATACTAGCAGTTGGCAGAACAATAGAGGAAACAAATATAAAATTACAAAACGCTCTTAACGAGGTTAAAAATCCTGGCGGATTGCACTTAACGAGAGCAAATCGATTCAAGTAGAGTTTTGGTATAAGCGAACAAACAATTTGCCAGTATTTCTCAATACGCAAATGAAGCGAAATATATAAGAATGACACTCGATTCAAATACAGAAAAATGTACTGGTTACCCGGAAAATATTCGAAGCTTAACCTTGATAACAAGCTGCTATTATACAAGCAAGTGCTAAAGCCGGTCTGGATATATGGTATACAACTATGGGGTTGTACCAGTGAAACGAATCTAAATAGTTTACAAACTTTTGAAAACAAAAAATGTTAAGATCATTCGTCAATGCGCCGTGCTATATAAGGAATGAATTTCTACGCAGAGATCTGGGTATTCCCGCGATTAAAGATGAAACGTACAATTTTGAAAAACGTTTATTGGGACACGTTAACCCAACGGCCCTCCGAATTCTTGACGAAACAAATTTGTTGCGGCGTCTTCAAAGAACTAAGCCCTTAGATTTGGCCCGATAATAACAAACCGCGTTATAAATTGCGGAGAGGAGCAGGAACAGGAACTCTCACAGGAACGTTGCCTACCAAACATTCATTACTGGTGAAAAATTGGTAGATAAGTCGCATACTTAGTTGAAATAAAAAAAATGAAAAGGCTACAATCCACTGTTTAGATCGTTTTATACCCTATCCCAACCCATCCTTAAAACAAATATCCTCAAAATTTCGGCTTTTTGGCGATGAAATATAGAAAATTTTACTGTCAGAACACTGTTCAGACAGTTTATCAAAATAATTTATGGCTTCACAAAAAAACATCGTTTTTCGCCTGGTTAAGCTATGAGGTGGTGTATAGAAATGGTTTTTGTATGAAAACGCCTCCAAAAAGTGGGCGTAGGTTAAAATGAATATGGAAGAAATGTTTATATTAACAGAACCAATGATTTCGCATCAATTTTAGATATGTTTAAAATTTTACCGAAAAAGGTTTTTTTTACTGAATACGCTCCCAAAAAGTGGGCGTGGCTAAAAAAACTGGTGACGTACGGACGGATGGACGGATGGACGGACAAACATGGCAAAATCGACTCAGCTATCGATTCTGAGTCCAAATATTATAATATTTCAAATAATTATTTATATATTTAGAAGCGTTTTCATACAAAAAAAAACATTTTTATACCCTACGCCATACCATATGCAGGAGAAAAACGTTGTTTTTGGTCGAACATATAAGATTTTGATAAACAGTCTGAACAATATGTTGCGACAGTTTCAATTTTAATATAATATGTATCTTTCCCATAAAATCCGCATTTAAGGGATATTAATTTTAAGGATGGGATGGGATAGGGTATAAAACGATCCACATAGTAGATTGTAGCCTTCTCATATGTTTATACAATATCCCATAGAGGTATATATGTTTTGATACATATTTTGTAACATAGAGAAATAATTGCGCTAGTTATACCTCAAAGTGTATGGATCGACTCAGAATCGGTAGCTGAGTCCGTCCGTCCGTCCGTACGTCAAAGGTTTTTGGGTCTTAGCTAGAATGATGAAATTCGGTACACGTGTTCGTGCTGCTCCCAGCAGAACAAGTGTCAATTTCTTTTAATCCGCCCACTGTCACACCCACTTTAAAAAAAAACGTAATTTAGGCCAAACCGTTAGAGATACTGAAATAGTATCTGAACAATATATCTAGACAATCATAATGTCTATATTTTATTCATTCGAAGTTTTTTGCCACGCCTCCTTTTTGGGGGCGTTTTTAGTAAAAAATGTTTTTCGATAAAATTTAAAACATTTCAAAAAAATGTTGATGCAAATTCGTTGGTTCTGTTAAAATAAACATTTCTTCCATATATCAATTTAACCCGCGCCCACTTTTTGGGGATGTTTTCATTCTAAAACCATTACTATACACCACCTCACAGCATAACCAGGCGAAAGACGATGTTTTTTGATAAACTGTCTGAACAATATATTCTGACGATGACATTTTATATATTTCATCGCGAAAAAGCCGTCATTTTGAGGATATTTGTTTTAAGGATGGGATGGGATAGGGTATTAAACGATCCACACAGTGGATTGTATCTCTAACGGTTTGGCCTAAAACTATGTTTTCCTGAAATGGGGCGTGGCAGTGGGCGGATTTCAAAAATGTTTACACCTGTTCTGCTGCGAGCAACAAAAAGCACGTGTACCAAATTTCATCATTCTAGCTCAAAATTTAAAGCCCAAATACTTGTGGCGTACGGACGGACGGACAGACATGGCTTAATCGACTCAGCTAGCGATTCTTAGTCGATAGATATACTTTGAGGTATACCTATCTCAATTATTTCTCTATGTTACAAACTATGTATCAAAACTAAACTAGCCCTATGGGATAGGGTATAAAAAGTAAAAATGGAAACTAAAGAAAAGTAATAAATTAGAATAAAAAACATATGAAAAGGTTACAATCCACTGTGTGGATCGTTTTATACCCTATCCAATTCCATCCTTTAAATTAATATCCCTCAAATGTGGATTTAATGGCAAAGATATATTAAAAAAAAATTTTTATGGTGCTACCAAAAACAATGTTTTTCTCCTTCATATGGTATGGCGTAGGGTATAAAAATAGTTTTGGTATGAAAAAGTGGGCGTGGGTAAAAATGATATATCGAAGAAATGTTTGTATTACCAAAACCAATTATTTTGCATCATTTTACCAAAAAATGTTTTTTTACAGAAAACGCCCAAAGTAGAACAGTTCCAAGTTATTGCACATTTAGTAACTAAGATTCTGTATAGTAATGATAAGTAATATGATAGAAAGTTACATTAATATTGTCGCTTTTAATGCGTGAGATATTCGCAGCAAAATTGTGGAGTTTCTAAACTTTTTAAATAACAGCAACATTGACGTTGCTTTGGTTACTGAGACTTGGCTCAAACAAGGTATACATTTATCAACGCATCAATACAAATGCTACCGAAATGTTAGAGTCGATAGGACTGTTGGCGGTGTTGCGATTCTTATCGAAAAAATAATTCAGCATTCGCTCCTGCCTGTTGTCAGAACACGTTACGTGGAATATGTGGTGGTGGAATTACATCTAAGAAATCAAAAGGTTGTTGAGGTTTTTTTGTGTATACTTTCCAAGTAAAAGCACTACTGATGAGAATAGCTTTAAAAAACGGCGATTTCTTAATTGGTGGAGACCTTATTTCCAGACATAGGAATTGGGATTATGTTCGAGCAAATGATTGGGTAAACCTACCTGCTGTTTTGTCTGTTATATTGTCAATCTCTGCCTTATTTCCTTCTAGTCCAACTTACGTTTTAACGAGTTCTCGTGGTAGTCCTTCCGTCCTTCACTTATTTATTACAAATGTTTTGGGTCTTATAATAAATCCAGTATCACATAATGAACTTAGCTCCGATTATAATCCGGTTATATGTAATGTCGTCAGGGAAAATAAAAGTGCAATACGTCCAGGATTAAAAAAATGCTAACTGAACACATTTTCGTTCCGAGATTAATTCAAAACTTCAAAATGTCACCCTGACGACATTTTAGCAGAGGAAGAAGTTGTCTGCCTTGTAAATGACTTTTCTGATAATGTTCTTACCTCGATGGATGCTAGTATCACAAAAGTCCGTAAAAAGAATTACTATTTTAGACTGCCCCCTCGTATATTATCTCTAATTAAGCTGCGTAATATGTGTAGACGAGATTGGCAAAGGTACCGCCAACTTAATGTCATACCTGAACAAACAAATAGGCATTCAAATTTTAAATCACAGGAATAAAGAATGGAACAATGAACTTAATATATTAGATTATAACGATAAACCATTCTGGAACATTTTTAAATTAGTAAAAAATAAAAACAGGCAGTTACCCCTTTTAAAAAACTCGTCGGGCAGTTATTTTACGGATATCGAAAAAGCCAACGCTCTCCATACATTTTTTCAAAAACGGAAGAAGATATAGAATTTATAGTTTCAAATCTACATGCCAAGAAAACTGTAGGGGTTGATTTGTTAAGAAACATTTACTTCAAACAGTTGCCCAGAACAGGTATACGATTTGTCACGCTTATTGTAAATGCATGCCTTAAAATGCAATAGTTTCCCGATAATTGGAAACTTGCAAAAGTGGTACCAATATTGAAAGCTGGCAAGTCTCCCGAAAGCCCTTAAGGTTATAGACCTATAAGCCTTCTAAGCTATCTTAGCAAAATATATGAAAAGTATTGAAAGAACAAATTCTACAATTTATTGATGTTCAACTGATTTAACCTGATGAACAGTTTGGCTTTAGGCGTCACCACAGCACATCCCAACAGGCACTGAGAATATGCAACTTTATTAAATAAAATCGATGTCAAGAGGAATCTACAGATATGGTCGCAGTTTTAAAGCACATGTTAATAGTTGTGTTTCCGACTTAGTTTATGTTCAATCAGGTGTTCCACAAGGCTCCCCAATATTATACAACATATTTACACGTGATTACCGTACTGCGATGTAGCCATCTTTGCAGATGATACCGCTATATTTTCATGCCATGAATTCGCTCTCAACATTGAGAGGAATCTCCAAAATGGACTGCAAATATTAGTAAAATAATATCATAAATGGAAAATCAAATTGAAGGAAGGGAAAACACAAGCTATCTACATCACCCTAAAAGAAAGTTTTGTTTTCTTCCCAACAGCAACCTTCAATTCAATTCAATGGTAATAGTATTAATTGGAAACCTTCTATTAGATATCTAGGTATTTACTTAGATACCAAGTTAACTTTTAAGGATCGCAATGTTAAAACTATAATGAAAATTGGTACATATAGGAATCAAGATGCTCTACCCATTTATTAATAGAAAATCATGACAGCAAAATAATTTTACATAAAATAATCTGCCAGGAAATTCTGTTATTATAAGTTAAAGAATAATGAGCCGAAATTCAGAAAAAAATATTTTTTCCTAAGACACGATGCCTGTTCTTAATTAATACTGTTCGATAGTGTTACAATCTTAGAACTAAACATATGAGAAGGCTACAATCCACTGTGTGGATCGTTTTATACCCTATCCAATCCCATCCTTTAAATTAATATCCCTGAAATGTGGGTTTTATGGCATAGAAATATGAAAATTGAAATTGTGGTAACATATTGTTCAAACAGTTTATCAAAATCTTGTATGGTTCGACCAAAAACAATGTTTTTCTCCTACATATGTTATGACGTAGGGTATACAAAATGCTTTTGTATGAAAACGTCTCCAAAAAGTGGGCGTGAATAAAAATAATATATAGAAAAAATGTTTATATTACTAAATCCAATTATTTTGTACAAATTTGTTTTCGATATTTTTAGACAAGACGGACAGACAGACAAGGCTTAATCGGCTCAGCTAGCGATCCTGAGTCGATCCATATACTTTTAGGTATACCTAGCTAAATGATTTCACTATGTTACAAGCTATGCATCAAAACTAATATACCCCTATGCGATATGGTATAAAAATATCACTTAAATGTGGGTTCTATGGCAATGAAAATTTAAAATTGAAATTGTCGCAAAATATTGTTTAGACAGTTTATAACGGGTGATCCAATTAGAGATACTTTTTTCAATAGCCTTTTTTGACAGATCACGTGTGAGTCGTGTCATGCTGTCGTGAACAACGTTTACAAATTGTTCAACTTTATTATGAAAATTCACGTTCTGTGAGGAATGTGTTTCGTGCAATTCGCTCAATTTATGGTCAACATAATCGGCCTACTGAGCGTACTATTCGCAACACCATCACCCATTTTGAGACCCAGCATTCATTATTGGATAATAGACTTTTTTAGACTTTTTTAGACTTTTTCCTGTGGGGATATGTAAAGTCAAAAGCTTATGCCGACAAACCCGCTTCGATTCAGGCCTTGGAGGAAAACATCACGCGTGTCATTCGCCAGTTACCAGTCGAAATGCTCGAACGAGTGATCGAAAATTGGACTCAACGGATGGACCATCTGCGACGTAGAAACGGCCAACATTTGATAGACATAATCTTCAAAAAATAAATGCCAAAGAATGTTCTTTCAAATGATAATAAACATTCTCCATTAAATTTGAATTTTCTGTGTTTTTTTCTTTAAAAAGTAGGGAACCTCGAAATGGATCACCCTATAAAATTCTTGTATGGTTCAAACAAAAACAACGTTTTTCTCATGCATATGGTATGGCGTAGGGTATACAAATGGATTTTGTATGAAAACGCCTCCAAAAAGTGGGCGTGGGTAAAATTAATGTATGGAAGAAATATTTATATTACCAAAACAAATTTTTTTGCGCCAATGTTTTCGAAATGTTTAAAATTTTACCGAAAATGGAAAAAAAACTTTGTAAAGTAAATGCCGATTCGCTCTTCGTCGAGGCCACACGCCCTTTTTTCTCGCTCCAACCATCGTAAAAAAAACAATAAACCAATCTGTTGTTTCACATATAAAGTGAAATTAAATTGAATAAAATTTTAAAAAAATCAAATAAGAATAATAATAAGTTCTTCCGAGCGAAATAGTGAAAATAATATTCTTCAGTGAATGTGAATGAAGAAAGTGTCATAGGGAAAACAAAAAAAACAACAACAATAACATACAGCGTGTGGTAATCCAACTAGACCCATTCCATCTCGCTCGCAATTGTCTGTACTCGGCTAATACAATTGCCGTATGATTTTTTTTTCATACGTGCACTTGCATTAGCGGAGCATAAGCAACATCAGGCGAATAGCGGGTCGTGAGTGATTATTTTGTTGGGTGACCAAAGCATGTTGTCATAAGGGCATAACACCTATGACAAATTGTTTTTGGAAACCAAACTATAAGTATTCACATCACGGCTCTGCTTAGTTGGCGTCGTAGTTGTGTTTTTTATATTTGTAAATTGTAATGGATAGTAATTTTAGAGTAGGTGTAAGTAATATTCGTGTGTTAAGAAGAAATCTCTTATCCAAATACAAACCAGCTGTTTTGGCACTTTGTGAAACACAGGTGGGCGCTTATTCTGAAATTTCAGAACTAAGTCTACCTGGATATAACTTAGTGCCATTATTCGTCTCTCAACGCGGTCTCGCCGTTTACATTTGTAGTGACGTAGCCTACCAAATTCAACAACAATACGCCAATGTTCCAATCCGGAATTTAATTTTATATGACTGAAATTTCATGTCCGTAGACATATAATCCACTACTGTTTTATATATACCTAGAATTCCAAATATTTACAGCAACTCGGCTTTTAATGAGTTTGACGAGCTGTCTGACTCCATCACAAGAATTGTATCCCTGTATCCTCACACTAAAATCGTCATTGCGGGCGATTTCAATGTACACAATTCATCGTGGCTTCGACATTCTGGACAGTCAACACCCGAAGGAAGGTATGTTGAGATCTTTGCTGAGGTAAACAACTTAACCCAGCTTGTTAATGAGCCAACGCGAATTCCGGACATTCACAGTCAAGCCGCTAACACTCTGGACTTGTTTCTGACCTCTCATCCTAATAAATACACTATCAATGTGCTATCACCTCTAGGCTCTTCAGACCACTGTATCGTATCGGCTAATTTCTCGTAATTCAACCACGTAGTTAAAGAACAAATTCCAAAAAGAACCGTATGGCAATACGAGAAAGCCAACTGGGAAGCTCTTAACGGTTTCTTTAAGAATTTTAACTGGTCATTATGCTTCCTTGATACTGCCGATGCGATAACGAACCCCATTCTCCTGGGTATGAAATCCTTTATTCCTCACCGGGTAAAGAGTATCAAACCTAAGGCAATCGGGTGGTATGACTCGAGCTGCAAAAAGGCTGTTAGGTTGATAGAGTTATGTTTTCGGTTATATAGAACAAATCCTAATGAATCCTAAGTGCAAACGAGCCAGAAACGATTGTAATGCGTGCATCAAGCGTGTCAAATTCTCCCACGACCAAAAGCTGAGGCAAAAAATTCTACTATGTCCCAAAGGTAGTAAAAACTTTTGGTCGTTTGTCAAAAACATTAAGAATTCAACCTCATCTTCTTTCCCAACGCTCATTTACAATGACATTGCTGCCCATTTTGCAGCTAGTTCCATGTTACCAGATTGTGCCCAGTCTCCTTCTGTACTTGAGAACGTAGAACATTCTATGGGAGTATTATTAGATCTTAACATTCACAAATCGTCTGGTCCAGATGGTATCCCCCCATAACTCTGAAGAGGTGTTCTTACACGCTGGCAAAACCACTGCGTAAGCTTTTCTATCTGTCCTATTCACCAGGACTCTTCCCGAGTAGATGTAAAACAGCATTTGTCCAGCCCGTCCCAAAAAAAACCGAATCTTCTTCTCTCTCCAACTACCGACCAATTGCACTTACGTCCCTTCTTTTTAAGGTCATGGAAACGCTGATAAACCGTCAGCTTATGAAATATCTTGAATCACGAAAACTTCTAAATGACCGACAATTCGGTTTTCGTTGCAATAGGTCTACTGGTGATTCGAAGACATATCTCACCGAAAAGTGGAACCAATCTATTCACCTCGGTAGCGAAAACAAGATCGTTGCACTTGATATTTCATAGGCATTTGACAAGGTTTGGCATCAAGCCCTATTTTCGAAAATGTGTGCTTTGGAATCGATGAAAATCTTCTTCTATGGATTAGAAACTATCTCTCGAAACGATCAATTAAGTTGTTTTGGACGGTTTCAAGTCTGCTTCTCACGAAATAAATGCTGGTGTTCCCCAGGGCTCTGTTCTGTCTCCGACGCTCTTTCTCATTTTTATTAATGACTTCTTTTCTGCAACTTCTAATCCAACCCATGAAGCTCAATCTATTCACCTCGGTAGCGAAAACAAGATCGTTGCACTTGATATTTCATAGGCATTTGACAAGGTTTGGCATCAAGCCCTATTTTCGAAAATGTGTGCTTTGGAATCGATGAAACTCTTCTTCTATGGATTAGAAACTATCTCTCGAAACGATCAATTAAGTTGTTTTGGACGGTTTCAAGTCTGCTTCTCACGAAATAAATGCTGGTGTTCCCCAGGGCTCTGTTCTGTCTCCGACGCTCTTTCTCATTTTTATTAATGACTTCTTTTCTGCAACTTCTAATCCAACCCATGAAGCTCATTAAATTCCGGTCTTGACAGCATAATTAAATGGGGTAAATCGAATAGAGTGGAATTTAATGCTTCCAAAACACAATGCTGTTTTCTAAGATCTAAGCGAAACCAAAATTTACAGCCATTATCCATTAATGACACTTGCATTGCCGAAACCGAAAAACTTTCCATGCTCGGTATGTGTGTTACTAACGACCTTCGTTGGAAAGACCACGTATTCGAAATCGCTAAAAACGCAGCGAAATGTCTAGGTTTCCTTAATCGATGCAAAAAATATTTCACACCCTCTGATCTGGCCTCAATACATAAAGATTATATACGCGAGTTCAACGCCCACATCTGGTCAGGTGCAGCAAAAACATCATTGCACCTACTGGATAGGATACAAAAGCGTACGATAAAACTGATAGGAGATCCAACCGTAGCGAACTCTATAGTCTCGCTTGAACATCGTAGGAATATCTCCTGCAGGGACTTTAATGCAAAACATATTGTTCAGACAGTTTATCAAAATCACTTATGGTTCGACAAAAAACATCGTTTTTCACCTGATTATGCTATGAGGTAGTGTTTTCGTTTTTATATGAAAACGCACCAAAACAGTGGGGGTGGCAAAGTACTTTGTATAAAAAAATATATTTTATGATTGTCTATTTATGGTTTTCAGACACTTTTTCAGTATCTCTGTCGGTGTGGTCTAAAATTACGTTTTTCTGAAAAGGGGGCGTGGTAGTAAGCGGATTTCAAAATTTTGTACACTTGTTCTGCTGGGAGCAACAACAAACGCGTATACCAAATTTCATCATTCTTGCTCATAATTTAAGGTATTGGTGGAAACATACCGAAACCGAGCTCTGGACATATTTACGAGAAGCCTTAACGGCGAGCTGGCAAGAATGGTTATTCTTCAGAGACCAACAACCCTGCCCGAAGCTTACTCAGTTTTTTTAGAAATGCAGAACCTAAATTTTAGCAACCATGCAATTCATAGGGGTAACTTCTCGATCACCGTGATTACTCCGATTAACAACAATTTCAGGAGGGAAAATAGACCTTCCCTTCCACAACCAAAACCATTCCATCCAAAGCAACACTTCTCTAATTATCAACACCGTTATCCTTCAGAGCGCGCATTACTTCCTCGACCACTGGGTCCAAACCACATGAAAGGATGGATGTTGACCGAAGCATTCAGACCAGTCAAGTGAATTACATGAATCGGCCAAATAATACCAGTGCGTTGAAACGTAAGGCCATGTCGGACAACTTCCTCAACAATAAGAATCAACGGATGTTTCACGCGCAGGTCGGGGACGAGGACAATGATGAAAACTCTGCCGCAGCTGAAGAAACCTCTGAGGAGGTAAATTTTATGTCAAGCGGCCGTCCAGCGTACCATTTATAGAGTAGGAAACGGAGGATGGCTCCGTTCTAAAGTTTTTTGTTGATACAGGGGCCAACAAGAACTTTATAAGTGAAAATGTGAATCAAGTCACAGTTTCCCTTAATAAAACCTTCACGGTTACGTCCGCTGGTGGGAATATTTCAATCACACAATACGTGGTTGGGAGATTCTTCAAAAATTTTGGAGACAACACAATTACGAAATTCTTTGTCTTACCAGGAGTCAGTTTTTTCGACGGCGTTATCGGTGATGACACGTTGAAAGAACTCGTGGCGGTAATCGACAAAAACAAATACCCTTTCACTTAAATCCAAAATAAAAATACCGCTTAAAAATAAAACCGAGGATATTAGATCCAAACTTAACATCTAGATCGGAGAATACGCTAACCTCTTCGATCCAATTAGTGATGAGGAGTTGATCCAGACCTGTGTTAGGGCCGAAATTCGTACTAAGACCGAAGAGCCCATATACATAAAAAGTTATTCATATCCGTTTTGTATGAGGTAGGTAGTCGAAGAAGAAATACGAAAACTGTTGGAGGAAGAAGTGATCCAACTATTCATGAGCCCGTACAACTCACCCATTTGGATAGTGAAAAAAAAAAAATTGGCGCAACAGGCTCGTTAGTACACAGGGCCGAGCTTTCTCACAACCATTCATGTGTGCATGTATACTTCTTGCATGATGGTGGGACCTCCTGTTTTATGCCGACTCCGAACGGCGAATTTGAGATAAGCTTTTCTTGACAATTGATACTACTCGGATGATTTGTCAGATCATCACGAGAGGAGGGCCAGTGAAAAATCATTTAGTTGTTGCTACGGTTGGGAATCGAACCCAGACCTTCTGCGCGGCAGTTCATCGCACTAACCACCGCGCCACTGGATAGTGCCGAAGAAACTAAAACCTAACGTCGAAAGACAATACCGGATGGTCATCGACTACAAACGACTCAATTCGGTCACTATCTCGGACACCTATCCTATACCAGTCATAAATTCGACTCTAGCTAGCCTTGGTAATGCGAAATTCTTCACCAGCCTATATCTAACTTTGCGATTTCACCAGATTCCCATGAAACTCTCTGATGTACCTAAAACGGCATTCTCAACCCTCAACGGAAAATATGAATTCCTAAGACTGCCTTTTGGTCTGAAAAATGCTCCGCAATATTTCAAAGGATGATCGATGACGTTTTTAAAGAATACATTGTCAAAATATGCTACTTATATATCGATGACGACATCGTATTTGGGGATAGCGTCGAGTCTCACCTAAGGAATATTGAAACTATATTCGCCAGGTTGCGAGAGGTAAACCTCAAGGTTAAATTCGAAAAAACCAAATTAATGAGAACTGAAGTTGAGTTTTTGGGCTATGGTCATCAATATGAATACAGTCGCTGCCATCGAAAGGCTCCAGCTTCCTAGTAACTTAAAAGATCTTAAGAGCTTTCTAGGGATGACCTCCTATTATAGGAAATTCATGTGCGATTATGCAAAGGTCGCTAAACCCCTGACTAACCTTACCAGAGGAGTGAACGCACTCAAGTCGAAAAAAGTTATCGTTACCTTTGACGAGGAAGCGATGGAATCGATGGAAGCCTTCAGGAACCTAGTAACGCTAGTAACGTCGGCAGAGGTTCTAGCCTTCCCCGATTTTAAGTTGGCGTTCAACCTTACGACAGATGCATCCAATACTGCAATTGGAGCTGTATTGTCACATAGGGAACTGTGCAGTGACAAACCCATTTCCTATATCTCGCGGTCCCTCAATAAGTCCGGAGAAAACTATGCCACCAACGAAAAAGAAATGTTGGCTATAGTTTGGGCCCTAGATAACCTTCGCTCATATTTATATGGGGCGAAAAAAAATCAGGATATATACTGATCATCAACCATTGACGTTTGCCTTGGGAAGTCGAAACTTAAATGCTAAGTTGAAGCGATGGAAGGCAAGGATAGAGGAGTATAACCACGAGCTGATTTACAGACCAGGTAAATCCAACGTATTAGCGGATGCTCTATCAAGACTAAAAATGAAGAAGAGAGACTTGAAGGACTCAGCGGAAGCTGAGGTCGAATATGAAGTCAACGCTTTACATGACAACTCGTCAACGGAAACTGCTTCCAGAAGTGTCGTCAAATGAAACAGTTCACAGCGCGGAACAGGACTCTTCAGACTTGATTCCACATGTGGAGCTGCCGCTTAATGTATTTCGAAACCAGTTGGTGATCAGGAACGCTAAAGGTGTCTATGCTTACGAAGAGCCACATCCAGATTACTCGAGACAATGAAGACAAGATATGAAGGAGAAATTAAAGATGTAATCTCTGGAAGATTCGAACAAGATGCTCTGGACGAAATCATGGTCATCAAAGAAGAAGTAAACAAGATCGTTTGAGCCTTTTAAATGGCATAGAATGGTCTTATCAACACGAACCTACTAGACACCGAAGAGATCAGCAAAATTATTAACGAACTGGAAACAATCTGCGAGGACAAGTCTCTAAAAAGCATTCATGAAGACACCTGCATCCCCAGACTTTTGATAGGAGGTCCTGCAGCATGCACTTTTCATGCAAGCAAGGAAGAAGTTCTTGAACTCATCAAGGAAGGCACAATTTTTGTTACAAATTTTAATGGTTATCTTACCTCCAACAATGTCTCAAGATCTTTTACAGGTACATACGTTATTCAGATGTACAACGAATTTATCCATCTGAAAAACAGGACGTTCTTCAGTTTAAGGAGCTTGTTCAGGCTCTTCCTCCGGCTTTGATGAACATCACCAACCAGAACCACAAGATCGACTTGGGATACGCCCATGAACTCAGCGTCCAAAACATAGAACGCTTAGGTTGTTTAACCCAAGATGTTAAAATTTCTATACTTTCAGAAGCTGCAATCATCATACTTGTGGCATTCGTCGTCTATAGTATTTGGCGAAAAATACACACTAAACACTGTATCCCTCCAATTCTACCATCAGTAACGGCTTGACCTAGCGGTCACCTAAGATCTACGGGGCGTAGATTTTTGAAGGGGGAGGAGTTATCACCATCCAACACCTACCTGGGAAACAGAACAAACAGGTTCCTAGGAGTCAGCAGTTCAATGGCCCGAGTTAAACCACACTCATTTGCTGGACATTCGACACCTCTCATTGGATACCAACATATTCCCAGATTAATCAGCAGTTCATTGGCCTGGGTGCATTTGCATGCATTGGCTGGTCACCCGAAACCCCCCATTAGTCAACACACAGCGGATGAACGCGCGAACATTATTCGTGCTAAGTCAGCAATGATTGGTGCGAACCTTCCTTTCATGCGAACCTTATGTTCAACGCAAGAGTTAGTTCTGGTCGGAACCTTAATCTGATCGGTCATAATAAATAACTTATAACGTCTTAATTGTCCGTTTTTGATTTAATATTAAGTAAGTCGAACAGCTGGGCCAACCTCTTGGTTGGCGTTCGCCATATTATCCCCGGAAAGATAATTTAACTCGCTTATAATTTACCACACAACACAAATAAAATAAGAGGATGATCTTTTCATGCACTATTGTTGAGTGATTCAATGCAAGCACAGTAATTACGAAAATCAATTACGGAACATTGAAATTGATGGAGAGAAATCAACTTCTGTCATTGTTGAATTCATTGGGTTCTTCCGAATAATCAAAAGCAATCAAAACCTGTCGGAGCAGTGAAATGTTTGTTATATAAAATTTAATAATTTTGATCAATCTTTTATTTCATAAGACATAATTAAACCAAAACTATAAGTAAATAGTTGTTTTGCTTCAAATGTTGTTTCCTTATTTTACTTGTGGTATATAGTATTGTTATATTGTTCTTGTCAATACCTTTTATTATGATCATAAGAGAAAGTAAAAAAATAAGAAAAAACAGGACAAGAAAGCGAAACGTGTAAAAGCTAAATTTAGTACTTAAACTTTTAGGATTTGGGCTATTGGGAATACTTAATTGAAACAACGCGTTCAAGTTCGATATAAAAATATGAGAAGGCTAAAATTCACTGTGTGGATTGTTTTGTACCCTATCCGGTCCCATCCTTAAGACAAATATCCCCAAAATGTCGGATTTATGGAGATGAAATAAAGAAAATGCGAAATTATGCGCTCATGGATTGTTTCCTTTAATAAATTGATGACGTGCGCTGTGTGTCATGTAGGGACATCTTGTTGGAACCACATCTCATGCACATTCATGCTATCCAATTCGGGAACAAAGTTGACGGTAACTGACTCTCCAGCATCATATCGGAAGAAGTATGGCCCAATGACTCCACCAGCCTATAGAGCACTCCAAACAGTCAGTTTTTGTGGATGTAATGGCGTCTCAAGGGTCTCATGTGGATTCTCTTCACTCTAAATGCGGCAATATTGCTTGCATTCAACCAAATGAGCCTACCGAACCTCATCCCTGAATAAAATTTTGCGATGAAAATCAGCATAGAGATCAATCTCATTTTCGCCCATACATCAAAATCAAGACGCATTGCATGGTCTCACGTCTTTAATTCTTGCACAATCTGGATCTTGTAAGGTCGTAAGCCAAGATGTTTGCGCAAAATCATCCATAAAGTGGATGGGCAAAGCTCCAAATGCTGTGCACGATGGCGAATCGTTTCATTCGGATCCTCTTGAACACTTTGCTCTACAGCGGCAAATTTTTCTTCGGTGCGCACTGTTCGACGTCTCTGCGGCTGCGTATTATCGCATAGAGTAAGCATAGTGCCAAAACGATCCATTGTTAACCGAATTGATTGCTCTAATGGATGATTACGTCGACCATAAAATGGACGGAGATTGAGGTAAACTTCGCGATATGTCAGTTTTATCTCTACTCGAAAAACCAACATCTACTTTGCAAACTTTAAGGGTGTTTTTTTTAGAGATCGAATTATTATCATTATCGGAAAATACAATATACACACACCTTTTCGACTCATCATCAAATACAAACAACACTCATCAACCCCGCAAAATTTCCACATGTAAGGAAACCCACACAATTTCTATATGAATAAATCCCCGCACCAAACACTCCAATTTCATCCGTCCAGCTACATCAGCGAAGAGGTGAATCACTCACAGCACAAAGAGGAAACAAAATTGCACACAAAATGTATGCACAATTCACATACATACAATATGTCACATACTCAGAATCGCTAGCTGAGTCGATTAAGCCATGACGGCCTGTCCGTCCGTCCGTCTGTAGGTCACCAGATTTTGGGCCTTAAATTTTAAGCTAGGATAATGAAATTTGGTACATGTGAGCCTTGTATGTGCTGTTCATACAAGTGTTAACATTTTCAAATTTTCAATGTCGATTTTAATATTTTTTTGCCATAAAGCTCTCATTTTAGGGATATTAATTTTAAGAATATGATTGGATAGGGTACAAAACGATCCACATTGTGGATTGTAGCCATCTCATATGTTTGATAAACTGTCTGAAGAATATGTTGCTACAATTTCAATTTTATTATTTCTTTGCCATACAACCCACATTTAAGGCATATTAATTTAATGACTGGGATGGGATATGGTATAAAACGATCCACACTGTCACACAGTGGATTGTAGCCTTCTCATTTGTTTTATTTATATGTTTGTTTTATTTTTTTTGTATTTATTTTTTTATTTGCTTATTGAACTAATTATTTATTTAATAGTGATTTATTTATTTATTTATTTAATTATTTATTTATTCATTATACCCTATCCCATACTTGTATACTAGTTTTGACATTAAGTTTGTAACATAGTGAAATAATTTCGCTAGATATACCTCAAAGTATATGGATCGAGTTAGCATCGCTAGCTGAGTCAATTAGCAATGTCTGTCTGTCCGTCCGACTGTGCGTCACCGATTTTTGGGCCTTAAATTTTGAGCTAGAGTTTTGAAATTTGGTATACAAAAACACTTGTTCTGCGCCGACGGAGCAGAACAAGTGTACAAATTTTGAAATCCGCTTACTGCCACGCCTTCTTTTTAGAAAAAAACGTAGTTTTAGATCAAACCATTAGAGATTTTGAAAAAATGTCTGAACAAAATATCTAGACAATCCTTATGTCTACCATTTGTTGGTGTTTTCAGGAAAAATCACTTTTTGGGTAAACTCGTAAACATTTCGAAATCATTGGCTATGATAATATAAATATTTCTAATATATGAAATTTTAACCCACCCCCACTTTTTTGAGGCGTTTTCATACAAAAACCATTTTTGTAGCCTACGTCGTACCATATGCAGGAGAAAAACGTTGTTTCTGGTCGAACATACAAGATTTTGATAAACTGTCTGAACAATATGTTTCGACAATTTGAATTTTAATATATCTTTGCCATAAAATCCAAATTAACGGGATATTAATTTTAAGGTGAGAATGGGATAGTTTGTCCGTCCGTCTGTAGGTAACCGGTTATTGGACCTTAAATTTTGAGCTAGAACTATGAAATTTGGTACATGTGCTCCTTGTACGTGCTGTTCGAACAAGTGTAAACATTTTTGAAATATGCCAACTGCCACGTCCGCTTTTTAGTAAAACCTAATTTTAGGCCAAACCGTTGAAAATTTTGAAAAAGTGTATGAAAAAGATATCTAGACAATCCTCTATGGCTATATTTTGTCCATACAAAGTTTTTGCCACGCCCAATTTTCGGGGGCGTTTTTACTTAAATATGTTTTTCCGTAAAATTAATTTGTTTTAGTAATGTAAACATTTCTTCCATATATCTTTTTTACCCACGCCCACTTTTTATAGACATTTTCATACAAAAACCATACCCTATGTACTTCTCAATCTATTGATTCTATGACAATTGCCAATTTTTATACTATTTCCCATAGGGGTATATTAGTTTCGAGACATAGTTGGCAACATAGAGAAATAATTGAGGTAGTTATACCTCAAAGTGTATGGATCGACTCAGAATCGCCAGCTGGGTAGATTAATCTATAGCTTTCCGTCCGTCCATCCGTACGTCACCAGTTTTTGGGCCGATAAAGATTTTGAAAAAGGATCTGAACAACATATCTAGACAATCTTATGATCTATATTTTGTCAATACAAAGTATTTTGGCACGCCCACTTTTTGGGGACATTTTGCGTAAAAAAAATTTTCGGTAAAATTTTAAACATTTCAAAAAAATGTGATCCAAAATAATTATTTTTGGTAATATAAAGATTTCTTATATTTATTCTTTTTACCCACGGCCACTTGTTGGAGGCGTTTTCATACAAAAACAATTTTCATAAAAAAACGTCATACCATATGAAGGAGAAAAACGTTGTTTTTGGTCGAAGCATACAAGTTTTTTGATAAGCTGTTTGAACAATATGTTGCGACAATTTCAGTTCTAATATTTCCTTGTCATAAAAACACCACATTTAATGGATATTAATTTTATGGTTCGGATGGGATAGGGTATAAAACGATTCACACAGTGGATTTTAGCCTTCTATATATTTTGTTACGGCAGCCTGACGACACTTTTACCTATTATAAAACTAATTCTACCCCTACACCCAATCCACCCCATCCTATTTACACACTGACTACCTATTAACTACACTACAAATCTACCCCTTACTAAACACAACAAAGCATCCCGCGCACATCATCCATTATCCCACGCATGTGTATCCATGCATGTGTACCTGAAAAACAAAATAACATTTACAATCCCGCAAATATCAATAATTCGATGGAAATTTCTAGTTGGCGAAAACCAATGTTTTCACGCAATTATAAATCTCCAATAAGATGAAAATACTCCTTACCTGGCCATGGATATTGCATTCCGTGTTCCTTTTGTTTATTTTTATTTGGTTCCATTCTTTTCCAGTTGTCCGTGTCCTTGCCTAATTGTTTTTAAACTGTTAAATTTTTTTATTTTAATCTCCCGAATCCTGAAAAAAAAACATAATTTGCGCTACATAATATGTGCATAGTTGCAAGAAATGTTGTTTCTTTTGACTATTTTGACGTTTGCCAATTTTCTTTACCTCTCTTTACATTTCCTCTGTCATAATCGTCGAAAGATCTGTTTCGGCAAATAACGAAACCACTTTCTAAGGATGTCACTGGTAGGTTTTGTGGAGGAGTAGTTAGGTGTGTTTTGTTCGTTAGATAACTTATTTATTCACGTATACGTTCGGTTTATATTATTTTATTTATCTTAGTTGTTATTTAATATATTTATTATTGGTTAGTAATGTTAATTCATGTATAGTTAGTAATGTTAAGTATTATGCCAGATAGGATTTTCCTTGAGACGACGACTAAAAGTTTGGGAACGACCGAATGGACGACATAGGCGAATTGACAAAGTTGAGCTAGGATGTGTGGAGAGGGGGCAAGAACTACCCCCGTCCAACGAGTTTAGCCGAGCGAGCGTGCCGAGCCCTTCTCTCCAGCATCGAATCTACCTGTGGACAAGCTAGTGTCACAACAATTTATACCCTATCCAATAGGGGTATATTAGTTTTGACATTAAGATTGTAACATAGTAAAAGAATTCCGCTGGATGTACCTTAAAGTATATGGATCGACTCAGCATCGCTAGCTGAGTCCTTTTAGCCATGTCTGTCTGTCCGTCCGTCCGTCCGTCCATCCGTCCGTCAGTCTGTGTGTCAACAATTGTTGGGCCTTAAATTTTGAGCTAGAGTTTTGACATTTGGTATACAGACTCTCTATCCGACAAAGCAGAACAAGGAAAAACATTTTGAAATCCGCCCATTGCAACGCCCATTTTTATAAAAACGTAGTTGTAGGCCAAACCATTAGTTATTTTGGATAGGTGTCTGAACATGATATTTAGGCAATCGTTATGACTATATTTCATCTATACAAGGTGTTGATGCAAAGTAATTGGTTCTGGTAATATAATTCTTTCTTCCATATATCAAGGAATATTTTAACCCACGCTCATTTTTTGCAGGCGTTTTCATACAAAAACTATTTCTATACACTACCTCATAGCATAACCAGGCGAAAAACGATGTTTTTTGTCGAACCATAAATGATCTTGAAAAACTGTCTGAATAATATGTTTCTACCCTTTCATATAGGGGTATATTAGTTTTGATACATAGTTTGTAACATAGTCAAATAATTTAGCTAGGTATACCTCAAAGTTAATGGATCTACTCAGAATCGCTAGCTGAGTCGATTAAGCTATGTCTGTCTGTCCGTCCGTCCGTCTGTATGTACCCGGTTTTGGGGAACTACATTTTGAGCTATGATGATAAAATTTGGTACATGTGATCCTTGTGCGTGCTTTTCGAACAAGTGTAAAGATTTTTGAAATCCGCCCTCTGCAGCGCCCACTTTTTAGAAAAACATAGTTTTAGGCCAAACCGTTAGAGAACTGAAAAAAAACGGAAGAACAAATCTAGACAATCACAGTGTCTATATTTTGTTTGTACAAAGTTTTTTGCCAAGCCGGTTTTAGTAAAAAACATTTTTCGGAAAAAGTCTACACATTTCGAAAAAAAATGGTGATGCAAAATCATTGCTTCTGTTATATATTATAATAACATAATATATTATTTTAAGCCAGACCCACTTTTTGGAGGCGTTTTCATACAAAAACCATTTCTATACACTACCTCATAGCATAACCATGCGAAAAACGGTGTTTTTTGTCGAACCATAAATGATTTTGATAAATAGTCTGAACAATATGTTATGACGATGACATTTACTATATTTCATTGCCATAAATCCGACATTTTTGGGATATTTGTAGTAAGGATGTGATGGGACAGAGTACAAAACGATCCACACAGTGATCCTTGTACGTGCTGTTCGAACAATTGTACTGCCACGCCCCTTTTTAGTAAAACCTAATTTAAGGCCAATCCGTTTAAAATTTTGAAAAAGTGTCTGAACAAGATATCTTGACAATCTTTGTATATATATTTCAACTGTACACATTTTTTTTCCACGCCCACTTTTTGGTGGCGTTTTTAGTAAAAAAAGTTTTTTTCGGTAAGATTTAAATAGTTTCGAAAAGATTTAATGCAAAATAATTGGTTTTGGTGATGTTAACATTTCTTCCATATATCATTTTTACCCACGCCCAATTTTTGGAGGCGTTTTCATACAAAAACCATTTGTATACCCTACGCCATACCATATGCAGGAGAAAAACGTTGTTTTTGATAGAACCATACAAGTTTTTGATAAGCTGTCTGAACAATATGTTTCTTCAATTTCAATTTGATTATTTCTCAGCAAAAAAACCCACGTTTAAGGCATATTAGTTTAAAGGATGGGATAGGATGTGGTATAAAACGATCCACACAGTGGATTGTAGCCTTCTCATATGTTTATGCCCTATATAATATAGGTATATTAGTTGATATGATAGGTAGTCTTACTCAGGCAATTGCGTATGCGGACGATCTTATCGCGTACAGAACAGCCTCTACTGTCGAAGTCATTCGAACACTTTTGCAGCGGGACTTCGACAAGATCCAGAGATATTGTGATGACTGGAAGTTGAAAATCAACTTTCAGAAATCAGAAACTATCCTGTTTAGGACACCGTTGTCTAGGGCCTCTAGGGATACGAGAAAGAACTGGCGAAAGCTGGTGATCGTGGGACCAAACGGACAGCCACTGGGGCGAGTAAAAGTTTAGTAAAGTACCTTGGCATCTGGTTAGATCAGTATCTTTATTTCGGAAGACATGTAGATGCTGCTCTGGCGAGAGCTAGGGGAGCATTTGCCCTGACAAGACGATTGTTTTATAGCAGTCGTCTTGACAGCAGGGTGAAGGTGATTTGCTACATGGCCCTCATTAGGCCGATGATTGCCTATGGGTGCCCGGTTTGGTTCAACGTTGCCCCATCTCAAATGGAAAAGATACGGGTGTTTGAGAGGCAGTGTCTGAGGAGCTGCCTTGGACTTCACAGAACACCAGTATCTGACTACACAAAATACTATTCCAACCAGGTCCTATACAACGGGGCCAACATAAACAGAATAGACAATTTTCTGGTGAAACTCATTCGGTTTCACGCTGCAAGAGCGATGGCTTCGAACAATAGTCTCATCTTTGGGGCCTTCTATCCCAATGATGAATATTTTGAGAGTGCGCGTTTAAGCGGCTTTATTCCGCCCGAAGCTTTCCTATATTTGGATAGTCGAGGGCTGATACAGGATAGATCGGCGGTTCCGCTAATCTACCACATCTTCCGACGAACTGTGGATAGGCGGCTCCTATACGACCGAGACGTCGTCGCTCAGGGCGGAGAAGAGCGCCTGCGGTTCAGCAGGAGTGTGTCCGATTGGGACCGTCGGAGTAGGTCACAACAGGAGGACCTGTTGTGGTGGTTAAATTAGGTAAGGATAGTTGACTTAAAATTGTTATTTTATGGCCGACTTAGATAGTTTTTAGTCTTAAGGTTTAGGTGTATAACAGTCATGGTGGCACAAAAAATAAAAATATATATATATATATATACAAAAAAAAAAAAAAAAAAAAAAAAAGACGCTTGCTGTGGCTGTTCTAGTTTTTAAGTTATTTTTAGGTAGTTTTAATTATTTTTAAGTAGTTTCAGCTAGTCGATAAGTAGTTTTAATTAGCATGTAAGTTTAAATAAAATAAAAAAAAAGACTAGAAACCAAGTTTTTCAAAGTTTTCTTGGTAAAAAAATGTTTTGTTACTTTTATGTTTATATATTAGATAATAGGCCGAAAGGCATTAGAATTAAGTTATCGAGTAATTTAGGGCGCCCGCATAGAGCAAGTAAGTTAGTTAAGTAATTGATAAGTAGGCTAGTTTTTTCATGAATTTTTGTCTAGCATTTAAGTTAGTTTTAAGAAAAATAAAATAAAAATGAATTAAAAAAAAAAAAAATAGGTATATTAGTTTTGATACATAGTTTCTAACATAGAAAATTAATTGAGCTAGGTTTACCTCAAAGTATATGGATCGATGCAGAATCGCTAGCTCAGTCGATTAAGCCATTTCTGTCTTTTCATACAAAAACCATTTGTATAATCTACGCCATACCATATGCAGGAGAAAAAAGTTGTTTTTGGTCAAACTATACAAGTTTTTAATAAACTGTCTGAACAATATGTTGCAACATATCGATTTTAATATTTCTTAGCCATAAGACCCACATTCAAGGGATATTAATTTAAAGGATGGCATGGGATATCGTATAAAACGATCCACATAGTGGATCTCATTCGCTTAGACCCTATCCCATAGAGCTATATTTGTTTTGATACACAGTTTGTAACATAGTGAAATAATTTAGCTAGGTATACCTTAAAGTTTATGGATCGACCCAGAATCAATAGCTGAGTCGATTAAGCCATGTTTGTCCGCCCGTACGTCCGTCAGTGCGTCACCAGTTTTTGGGCCTTAAATTTTGAGCTATTGACCCAGCAAAACAAGTGTTAACATTTTTTTAAATCCGCCCAATGCCACGTCCTAGTTTTAGAAAAACGTAATTTTAGGCAAAACCTTTTAGAATTTTAAAGAAGTATCTGAACAGCAGATCTAGGCAATCCTATTGACTATATTTCAAAGTTTTTGCCACGTCCACTTGTTGGGGACGTTTTCAGTAAATAATGTTTTTCGGTAAAATTTATAACATTTCGAAAAAAAATGTATGCAAAGTAATTTTCTTTGGTAATATAAACATTTCTTCTATACACAATTTTTACCCACGCTCACTTTTTGGAGGCGTTTTCATACAAAAACCATTTGTATAACCTACGCCATACTATATGCAGGAGAAAAACGTTGTTTTTGATCGAACCATACAAGTTTTTGATAACCTGTCTGAACAATATGTTGATACAATTTCAATTTTATTATTTCTCAGCCATAAAACCCAGTTTTTGGGTCTTAAATTTGGAGCTAGAATTTTTGAAATCCGACCACTGCCACACCCCCCTTTTCGGTAAAAACATTGTTTTAGGCCAAACCGTTAGAGATACTGAAAGAGTACCTGCATAACATATCTAGAAAATCATAATGTCTATATTTTGTTTATACAATGTTTTTCGCCACGCCCATTTTTCGGTGCGTTTTCTGTAAAAAAAACATTTTTCGGTAAACGTTTTTCCGAAAAATTTTAAACATTTCCAAAAAAAAGTGGTGATGAGAAATCATTGGTTCTGTTAATATAAACATTTCGACAATTTATCAATTTTAGCTATGCCCGATTGTTATTGCCGTTTTCTTATAAAAACCATTTCTATACACCACCTCATGGCATAACCAGGCGAAAAACGGTGTTTTTTGTCGAACCATAAATGCTTTTGATAAACAGTCTGAACAATATCTTATGACAATGACATTTTCTATATTTCATCGCCATAAATTCGACATTTTGGGGATATTTGTCTTAAGGATGGGATGGGATAGGGTATTAAACGATCCACACAGTAGATTGTAGCCTTCTCAAATGTTTTTTCTTAGCGTTTATTAATTATACCTTTTTAATACCCTTTCCCATAGGGGCATATTAGTTTTGATACATAGTTTGTAACATAGTCTAATAATTTAGCTAGGTGTACCTCAAATAGATTAAGGCTACAATCCACTGCGTGAATCGCTTTATACCCTATCCCATCCCATCCTTTAAATTAATATCCCTTAAATGTTGGTTTTATGGCAAAGAAATATTAAAATTAAAATTGTAGCAACATATTGTTCAGACAGTTTATCAAAATCTTGTATGGTTCCACCAAAAACAATGTTTTTCTCCTGCATATGTTATGGCGTTGGGTATATAAAGGGTTTTGTATGAAAACGTCTCCAAAAAGTGGGCGTGGGTAAAAATAATATATGGAAGAAATGTTTATATTACCAAATCCATTTATTTTGCATCAATTTTTTTTCGAAATTTTTAAAATTTTGCCAAAAAACTTTTTTTTCACTGAAAACACAACCCAAAAAGTGGGCGTGACAAACAAAATTTTATAGATGATATATAGACATATAGATTGTCTAGATATCTTCTTCTGACAGTTGTTTTGAGTCTAGGTAAGCCACGGAGGCAACTTCGATGATGGAGAAGAGGGCGCGGCACGCTTGTGATTGCTCGGCTTAACTCATTGGACGGGGGTAGTTCTTGCCCTTTTCTCCAAACATCCCAGCTCAACAAACATTTATGTTCGTGCCAGAATCAAAAAATACAAAAAATTATGAAGAAAGTTACTCTATGTTGACCACTGACCGACTAAAAAGGATTCTAATGACAGAAGGATAGATTAGAGAAAAGCGAAAAAGAAATGATCAAAAAAACCGATGTCTATACCACCGAAACCACAAAGGAAAACTTGTTTCCAATATTCATCAGCAGCATAGATTCCCCTCGATCCCAAAACATGCCATCCACACACCACCAACGAGTTTAGACATATTTGACCATATTTTTTTATGAACCAAAATTCAAGAAACGAGCATAAGTAACGTTTACATTATATATTTAACAAAATAAGGAAGAAATAAAGAAAAACAATAGCTAAATTCAAAAGATTTCTGTGCTTAAAAAGTCATACACTAAAATTCAAAGTTCATATAAAAACTTAAATTCTATTACTCACGGTTATCCTGCTGAGTCTCCCCCGAAGTCCTGCCGGCAGCACCAAAGGATGATGTCGAAGAGGATGTCACAATGGTGATAATCGCGTACAAAATAAAACTTGATCAGCACAGAAATTCACTTTTCCTAACCTTAGATATAATTCAAATTCCAAATTATAGCTAAACTTAATTTACTTAAGCTTAAAAAGGGACTAAACTTGTCTTTTACTTCATGTTATTGATTTTGGGATATATGTATTGGTGACAATGCAATGCACCCACTGTATATTTGCACTTGATTTTTCCTAGCGTCCTCGTAAATGAATTCTTTTCTAAGAAGGCCACTGAGTACTGACCAGATTGTCAAGAGTTAATCTAAACAGCTATCTTCGACATTTCGTTTCCCTTATTGTTTGTATTGGCGTTCACTTGTAACACGATCTAATTATTAACACATATATCTTCAACTCTCTACCAAAACTCATTTCGTCAATTCGCCTTTTTCAGTATCGCGTAAGTTCACAATAACTGATTTTAAATAATCACAAACATAATTGTAACATCTAACATCAATAAAAAAAATAAGCATGCATGTCTAATAAATAACTAAATAAATTAACAAATAAAATATGATATACGATTACCGTCCGTCTGTAAGTAACCGGTTTTTGTCCCTTAAATTTTGAGCTAGGATAATGAAATTGGGTGCATGTGATCCTTGTACGTGCTGTTCGAACAAGTGTCAAGGTTTTTGAAATCCGCTTACTGCCAAGCCCCCCTTTTTAGTAAAACCTAATGCTAGGCCAATCCGTTCAAAATTCTGAAAAAGTGTTTGAACAAGATATCTAGACAATCTTAATGTACATATTTCATCTGTACAAAGTTTTTTTCCACGCCCCCTTTTTGGGGGCGTTTATGGTACAAAACTTTTTTCCTTTTGTATACCCTTCGCCATACCATATGCAGGAGAAAAACGTTGTTTTTGGTCGACCATACAAGTTTTTGATAAACTGTCTGAACAATATGTTGCTACAATTTGAATTTTAATATTTCTTTGCCATAAAACCTACATTCAAGGGATATTAATTTAAAGGATGGGATGGGATAGGGTATACAACGATGCACACATTGGATTGTAGCGTCTCATATGTTTAGACCATATCCCATAGGGGTATATTAGTTTTGACAAATAGTTTGTAACATAGTGAAATAATTTAGCTAGGTATACCTTAAAGTATCTGGATCGACTCAGAATAAATAGCTGAGTCAATTAAGCCATGTCTGTTCGCCCATCTGTCCGTCCGTACGTCACCACTTTTTGGGCCTTACTTTTTGAGCTAGAATGATGAAGTTTGGTATACACGTTTGTTGTTGCCCCAGCAGAACAAGTGTTGAAATTTTAAAAATCCGCCCAATGCCACGTCTTATTTTTAGAAAAATGTAATTTTAGGCCAAACTGTTTAAAATTTTGAAGAAGTGTCTTAACAATATATCCAGACAATCTAAACAATCCAGACTATATTGCGAATATAAATTTTATAAATATTCAATGCCATAAAACCCACATTTAAGGGATATTTTTATACAGTATCCCATAGCGGTATATTAATCTTGATACATAATTTGTAAAATAGTTAAATAATTTAGCTAGGTATACCTCAAAGCTAGGATAATGAAATCTAGTACAAGTGATCCTCTTAAGTGCTGTTCGAACAAGTGTAAACATTTTTGAAATCCGCCCACTGCCACGCCCTTTTTAACCTAATTTTGGGCCAAACTGCTCAAAATTAAAAAAAAGTTTCATATCTAGAAAATCCTAATATCTATATTTCGTCTATACAAAGTTTTTTGTCACGCCCACTTTTTGGGAGCGTTTTCATTAGATAGCGTTTTTCGGTAAAATTTTAAACATTCTAAACATACAAAAACCATTTGTATACCCTACGCCATACCATATGCAGGAGAAAAACGTTGTTTTTGGTCGAACCATAGTTTTTGATAAACTGTCTGAACAATATATTGCTAGAATTTCATTTTTTTTATTTCTTTGCCGTAAAACCCACATATAAGGCATATTAATTTAAAGGATGGTATGGGATAGGACATAAAACGATCAAAAAAGTGGATTATAGCCTTCTCATATGTTTATACCCTATCACATAGGGGTATATTAGTTTTGATACATAGTTTGTAACATAGCGAAATAATTGAACTATGTATACCTCAAAGTATTTGGATCGACTCAGAATCGCTAGCTGAGTCGATTAAGCCATGTCTGTCCGTCCGTCCGTCCGTCCTTCCGTCTGTAGGTAACCGGTTTTTGGGCTAGGATAATGAAATTTGGTACATGTGATCCTTGTACATGCTGTTCGAACAAGTGTAAACATTTTTGAAATCCGTTTACTGCCACGTCCCCTTTTTCGAAAAACCTAATTTTATGCAAAACCGTTAGAAATTTTAAAAAAAGTGTCTGAGGAAGATATCTAGGCCACCTTAATGCCTATATATAATCTATAAACATTATTTTTTGCCACTCCCACTTTTTGGATGCGTTTTCCGTAAAAAGCATTTTTCTGTAAAATTTTAAACATTTGGAAAAAAAAATTTGATGCATAATAATTGGCTTTGGTAAAACACACATTTCTTACAAACATCATTTTTACCCACGCAATTTTTTTTGGAGGCTTTTTCATACAAAAACCTTTTTTATACCCTACGCCATACCACATGCAGGAGAAAAACGTTGTTTTTGGTCGAACCATACAATATTTTGATAGCCATAAATCCGACATTTTGGGGATATTTGTCTTAAAGATGGGATGGGATAGGGTATAAAACGATCCACACAGTGGATTGTAGCCTTGTCATATGTTTATTTTTTTTTTTTTTATAATTTACACGTACTCAAGGGCTTATGAATACCCTTTATATGTTACCATAGTACAAGCGTTAGAGAAGGGGAAGAAAGAGAGGATAGGAAAGATTTTGGATGTAGTGGAGGCTTAAACTCCATGGGTGGTGTCCGAACTAGCTTCGGGGAGTAACTTTTTCTTGTGTTCGTTAAATTTGAAGAAATTCAAGATGGTGTGCATACTTTTAGGTATTACACCGACCTTTTATTTCTTTTAAATGAAAGTGAAATGGATTTTGGTTGGGATTGAACGCGCAACCTTCCACTCAACAGACGAACACATTACCACTACACCGCGGCTGAACAATATTTTGCGACAATTTCAATTTTAAATGTTCATTGCCATAGAACCCACATTTAAGTGATATTTTTATACCATATCCCATTGGGGTATATTAGTTTTGATACATAGTTTGTAACATAAAGAAATAATTGAGCTATGTATACCTAAAAGTATATGGATCGACTCCGAATCGCTAGCTGAGTCGATTAAGGCATGTCTGGCTGTACGTCCGTCCGAACGCCTGTAGGTATCCGGTTTTTGGGCCTTAGATTTTCGGCTATGATAATGAAATTTGGTACATGTAATCCTTTAACGTGCTGTTTGAACAATTGTAAACATTTTTGAAATCCGCCCACTGCCACACCACATTTAAAAAAAAAACATATGTTTTTTGCCAAACCGTTAGAGATTTTGAAAAAGTGTCTGAGGAAGATATCTAGGCAATCTTAATGCCAATATTTCGTCTATATTTCGTGTTTTGCCACGCTCACTTTTTGGGGACGTTTTCCTTAAAAAGCATTTTTCGGTAAAATTGCATTCCGAAAAAAAATTGATGCAAAAAAATTGTTTTTGGTAATACAAACATTTCTTTCATACATAATTTTTACCCACGCCCAGACGTTTTCATACAAAAACCATTTTTTTACCCAACGCCATACCATATGCTGGAGTAAAACGTTGTTTTTGGTCAAACCATACAAGATTTTGATAAACTGTTTGAACAATGTGTTGCGACAACTGCCATTTTTTGGGGCGCAAAATTTTGTGCTATGATAATGAAATTTGGTACAAGTGGTTCCTGTACGCGCTGTTCGAACAAATGTTAAAATTTGTACATCCGCCCACTGCCGTCACCAGTTTTTGGTCCTTAAAATTTGAGCTAAAATGATGAAATTTGGTACACGCGTTTGTTGTTGCTCTTAGCAGAACAAGTGTAAAATATTTTAAAATCCGCCCATTGGCACGCCCCCTTTTCAGAAAAACGTAGTTTTAGGCCAAACCGTTAGAGATACTGAAAAAGTGCCTGAACAACATAACTAGACAATCATAATGTCGAAAAACCCTTATTCGATAAAATTTTAAACATTTCGAATGCAAAATCATTGGTTTTGTTAATATAGACACTTATTCAATATATCACTTTAAACCACGTCCACTTTTGGAGGCGGTTTCATACACAAACCATTTCTATACACTACTTCATAGCATAACCAGGCGAATAACGTTGTTTTTCGATAGACTGTCTGAACAATATGTTTCTATATTTCATCGCCAAACAGCCAACATTTAGAGTATATTTGTTTTAAGGATGGGATGGGATAGGGTATAAAACGATCCACAGGATGGATTGTAGCATTCTTATATGTTTCTACCCTATCCGATCCCAAAGGGGTATATAAATTTCGATACATAGATTGTAACAAAAATTTTAAACATTTCAAAAAAAAGGTGATGCAAAATCATTGGTTCTGTTAATTTCTTCCATATGTCATTTTTGGCCACGCTTACTTTTTGTAGGCGTTTTCATACAAAAAACATTTCTATACACTACCTCATAGCATAACCAGGCGAAAAACGGTATGTTTTGTCAAACCATAAATGATTTTGATAAACAGTCTGAACAATATGTTATGACAATAACGTTTTCTATATTTCATCACCATGAGCCCGAAATTTGGGGACATTTGTCTTAAGGATGGGATGGGATAGGGTACAAAACGATCCACACAGTTGATTGTAGCCTTCTCATCTGTTTTTATACCCTTTTCGATAGGGGTATATTGGTTATGATACATAGTTTGTAACATAGTGAAATAATTTAGCTAGGCATAACTCAAAGTAATGGATCGACTCAGAATCGCTAGCTGAGTCGATTAAGCCATGTCTGTCTGTCCGTCTGTAGTTAACCGGTTTTTTGGCCTTAAATTTTGAGCTAGGATAATGTATATTGGTACATGTGGTCCTTGTATGTGCCGTTCGAACAAGTGTAAACAGTTTTGAAATCCGCCCACTGCCCCACCCCTTTTTTAGTAAAACCCAATTTTAAGCAAAACTGCTCAAAATTTTGAAAAATTGTCATATCTAGACAATCCTAATATCTAAATTTCGTCTATACAAAGTTTTTTGCCTCGCCCACTTTTCAGGGGCGTTTTCAGTAAAAAACGTTTTTCGACAAAATTTTAAACATTTCGAAAAAAAAAATGGTGCAAAGTAATATTCTTTAGTAATATAAACATTTTTTCCATATATTAATTTTTTCCACGCTCACTTTTTGGAGGCGTTTTCATACAAAAACCATTTGTATACCCTACGCTATAGCATATGCAGGAGAAAAACGTTGTTTTTGGTCGAACCATACGCGTTTTTGATAAACTGTCTGAACAATATGTTTGGCTATGACATTTTCAATAGCTATTTCATCGACAAAAATCGGAAATTTTGACGAAATTTGTTTTAAGGATGGGATGAATATGGTATAAAACGACCAACACAGTGGGTTGTAGCCTTCTCATATGTTTTCTTCTGTTGTTGCTAGCGATATCGGACATCTGAGCTATTTACAGTGGGAAGATCTTGCGGTTTCTTGAAACGCAGCTTAAGCAGTTTAGAAACTACACTTTCCAGCTGGATTTCTCCAAGAAGGGGTTACTGCAGATTACCACTGTGTACGCGTAGGTTGGGTAATCCTGAAAAGAACTTCGTTGTTGTTGGCCACAATGCCGAAAAGGAGATCAAACGCGTGTACGTGCTTTTGACGTGTTTAACATAAGGTTTGTGTTTGTTGCACGAACGCCTCAGCCAGTGCTCGAAGGTTAATTACACGCCTAATTAACCAAATGTTTTTTATTCCTTTTTTTGCAAATGAAATTGAAATTTACGTTTTATTTGTATTTCTTCTTGCTCGACCACTGATACACTATTTATGTACGGGTAATTGTCGAGAATTCCTTATTTTTCTAGGTTGTACTCTAAATAAAATTAATTTAATTCGCGGCTTCTTATTAAATGAAATGAATGAACCCACGTTGTCACTACAATATATAAATATATATGTACATATATGAGAGTTGACAATCGATTGACAGCTATCGATTCTGAGTCGATCAATATACTTTAAGCTATATCTAGCTGAATTATTTATCTATGTGACAAACTATGTATCAAAACCAATATATCCGTATGGGTATAATAATAAGGATGAATGTTTTAGTGAGTAAAATTCTCGCACTACTTTGAGCACGTGCTCATCGTGTCTATGAAGATTTTCACCAACCCACGGAAAAATAAATAAAGCCGACATTTGGGGATACAAATTAGCAGAGCATGCAGTACAACTACATAGTTATTTTTGAAAAGTCTACTAACGCGACCTATAGCCATCTGCAAAGGTTATTGGAACCTCCCCGGGTATTAAAAACAATAGCACTAATAGGTGTAAGAAAACGATATCATTGTTAAGTCTACGATGAGACAAAGGCAACAAATGCAGTAGTCTAATTCGACACCCATATGGAGGCAAATTGTGTACATCATCCCACGGAAGTCCTCTCAAAGCAATGATTATAAATTTACGTTGGAATACCTCAATTCTATTTGAGTGAACTTCATAGCAGGGTTCCCACACTTCTGGGGCATACTCTGGCATTTAGTAGGGTTCAGACTCAAACCGTTCTTAAGTAACCATATGGTAAAACTATTTAAATCAGTTTGTAGTGAAAGCGAATCGCTTAGATCTCCTACATATTTGAAAATGTTCATGTCATTTTGCTCTCTCTCTCTTTGTGTCGGTTTATATTTTCAGAAGTGGATAAAGCTTTCCTTTTCTGTACGTCTGTCTGTCCGTCTGTCTGTCTATCTGTCTATCCGTTTGTACGTCACCAGTTTTAGGGCCTTCAAGACTGAATAATGAAATTTGGTACACGTGCTCGTTGTTGAAATCTGACCACTGCCACGTCCCCTACAAAAATCATTTATATACCCTTCGCCATACCATATGCTGGAGAAAACTTTTTTTTGTCCACCCATACAACCACCTTGATAAACTGTCTGAACACTATGTTGTGACAAGGTCATTTTCAATATTTAGTTAAAATTAGAGCTGTAAAAGTAACGACAAAATTAATACTTAATAATTAATTCGTTACTTTCGTATGTTCGATACATATCATATCATTTACTTTTCAAAGTTTGTATGTACTTACCACTCCGAGACCAAGGTACGTCAGCACACCACAGAGCCACTCAGATGTTGTCGGCGGTTGAGTCAGTCATCAGAAAAATCTATCGTACGACGTACACACTGACACACATTCAACAAGGTTTGGATTACAAAAAAATTTCGTCGTACGGTTTGCTACCTACAGCTCTAGTAGAATATAGCCTAAATTTTGCGGATATCAATCTTAATGATGGGATGGTATAGAGTATTAAACAAGCCGCAAGCGGATTGAAGTCTTCTCAAATGTTTAGAGGGGCTTTTCTACAAAAACCATTTGTATACCCTATCCCAAGGCATATGCTATAGAAAAAAATTGGTTTTTGTCGAACCATACAAGAATTCGATAAAATGTCTGAACAATTTGTTAGGGTATTAACCGATTTGCACAGCGACTTGTAGCCTTTTCATTTGCTTTTTAATAAAAATAATTCGATAACGAATATTAACTGAAACAGAAAGTAACCTACCACCTAGTTGAATGCATTATTTATAATTATCCCTATTTAAATATAAGTATTTACATAATATGCAATTTTCGAAAAAAGAAACTGTTACATTTTCATCGGCACAATTTAGTTTAGAAAAAAACGCACATTCTTCAAACAAACAAGATTGCATATAATGTAACTGTTTTTGCTGACAAAAATGGTCTTAATCAATCAAACGCGGAACTCTATGAAGCTACTAAATTGAAACCGTTTTCGCCATCAAGGAGCAGCATAAACCTCATTAAAATGCCCTTTCACTTGATAAGTTTTCTTTGTTTTAAAACTTGATATATGTAGTAGTAGTACCTATAGAGCCTTTGTAAAATCAACGTTCCTGTATTTTACTTTTAACTGAAATCCAAAACTGGCTCAGTTTATGTAACACGAGGACATTCTTTTGTAAATCCGCACTCTTCCGTGCAAGTGAGCATTTGAACTGAACTCTTCACGAGACGAGCAGTCGACTGCAGTATGCTGTCTGCTGTGTCATCAACATGAGTAGAGGGTATACTTCACTCTTATTTAGCATAAAACTAGGAATTTCGCATGAGTGTGCCAGATTTTGTCAAAGGAGTGTGCGTCGGAATAGGGGTTTGTCATTACAAAACGAAATCGGTTGTAGGGTTTTATTGTTAAACAATTTAAACAATGTTAATAAATTTAAAATAAAACATTAAAAGGCGAATTTCCACTTTGTGCAATCATTTTGAAAGTATGCGTATATGACATAGATATTATGACTAGGAATACCTCGAAGATAAAGTGTCAGAGAAGATGCATTAACGGACTTACTGACATACTCAAGTGGCGCTAAATTCCAGAAAGAAACGGGCCACAACCAGCTGGTCTCTCCAATTTCTCTCCAAAAATTTGAACATATGATCCCTGGACGTGCTCTTCTAACATGTGTGAAAATTTACAAAATTCGCTTAGTGCCATGCCCACTTTTTAGAAGAATTTTTTGGCTAAACGGTAGGGAATATTTAAAAGATGACTGAACAACATACGTAGACAATACTAACTTCTATATTCGCTTTATTAAAGGTTTTTTGCAACACCCACTTTTTGAGTGCTTTTTAGTTAAAAGGTTTTTTCGGTAAAATTTAAAAATATTTGAAAAATTTGATGCGAAATCATTGGTAATGATAATATTAACATTTTGTCTATGTATATATCATTTTTACCCGCGCCAACTTTTTGTAGGCGTTTTTTACAAGAACCATTTGTTTACCCCACCCCATAACATATGCAGGAGAAAAACGTTCTTTTTGCCGAACCATAAAGGATATTGATAAACTGTCTGAAAAATATGTTGTGACAATGACATTTTCTATACTTCATTGCCATAAAGTCCACATTTCGGGGATATTTATTTCAAGGTTTTTTCATACAAAACCATTGGTAGACCTACACGACTTCATAACAGAACTTGGCGGAAAATGTTGTTTTTGGTAGAACCATACAAGATTTTGATTAACTTTCTGAACAATATGTTGTGACAATGCCATTTTTTAAATTTCATCACCACATTGCCCACAATTTAGGGATGTTAATTTAAAGGATCGGACGGGATAGGGTACAACAAGATCCACATATAGAATTGTAGCCTATTCATATGTTTATACCCTTTATAGTTTGTAACATAGAAAAATAATTGCGCTAGGTATACCTCAAAGTATATCGACCGACTCAGAATCGATAGCTGAGTCGATTTAGCCATGTCTGTCCGTCCGTCCGTACGTCAACAGTGTTTGGGCCTTAAATTTTAAGCTAGGATGATGAAATTCGGTACTCGTGTTTGTTGTTTCTCCAAGCAGAACAAGTGTACATTTTTTTGTAATCCGCCTACTACCACTCCCCTTTTTTAGAAAAACATAGTTTTAGGCCAAACCGTGAGTGGTTTTGAAAAAGTGTCTGAACAACATACCTATATAGACTATCTTAATATCTATACAATTTTTTTTAAAAATTTTAAACATTAAACACTTCGAAAAAAGTAATTGCTTTTGGTAATGTAAACATTTCTTCCATATATGGAGGCGTTTTCATACAAAAGCCAATATTATTTTTAAGGATGGGTTGGGATAGGGTATAAAACGATCCACACATTGGATTGTAGCCTTCTTATATTTTTATACCTTATCCCATAATGGTATATTAGTTTTGACATTAAGTTAGTAACATAGTGAAATAATTTCGCTAGGTATACCTCAAAGTATATGGATCGACTCAGAATCGATAGCTGAGTCGATTTAGCCATGTCTGTCCGTCCGTCCGTACGTCAACAGTGTTTGGGCCTTAAATTTTAAGCTAGGATGATGAAATTCGGTACTCGTGTTTGTTGTTTCTCCAAGCAGAACAAGTGTACATTTTTTTGTAATCCGCCCACTACCACTCCCCTTTTTTAGAAAAACATAGTTTTAGGCCAAACCGTGAGTGGTTTTGAAAAAGTGTCTGAACAACATACCTATATAGACTATCTTAATATCTATACAATTTTTTTTAAAAAAATTAAACATTAAACACTTCGAAAAAAGTAATTGCTTTTGGTAATGTAAACATTTCTTCCATATATGGAGGCGTTTTCATACAAAAGCCAATATTAATTTTAAGGATGGGGTGGGATAGGGTATAAAACGATCCACACATTGGATTGTAGCCTTCTTATATTTTTATACCTTATCCCATAATGGTATATTAGTTTTGACATTAAGTTAGTAACATAGTGAAATAATTTCGCTAGGTATACCTCAAAGTATATGGATCGACTCAGAATCGATAGCTGAGTCGATTCAGCCATGTCTGTCCGTCCGTCCGTACGTCACCAGTTTTTGGGCCTTAAATTTTGAGCTAGGATGATGAAATTTGGTACACGTGTTTGTTTTTGCTCCCAGCAGAGCAAATGTAAACATTTTTGAAATCCGCATACTGCCATGCTCCCTTTTCAGAAAAACGTAGTTTTAGGCCAAACTGTTAGAGATTTTGAAAAAAATATCTGAAGAACATATCTAGACAATCATATTTAAAAAAAAAATTCTTTACAAAGTTTTTGGGAACGCCCACTTTTGGTTGCGTTTTCAGTAAAAAACGATTTTCGGTAAAATTTTAAACATTTCGAAAAAAAATTGATACGAAATCATTAGTGCTATTAATATAAACATATCTTCCATATATCATTAAAGCCCATGCCCACTCTTTGGAGGCGTTTTCATACAAAAACCATTTCTATACTCTACCTCATGGCATAACCAGGTGAAAAACGATGTTCTCCGTGGAACCATAAATGATTTTGATAAACTGTCCGAACAATATGTTCTGACAATGACATTTTCTATATTTCATCTCCAAAAAGCCGACATTTTGAGGATATTTGTTTTAAGGATTGGATGGGATAGGGTATAAAGCGATCCACACAGTGGGCTATAGCCTTCTCCTATTTTTTTAAATCAAAAAATATTTGTATACCCTACCCCATTAACAATTTGTTGTTACAATGTCGTTTTCTATATTTCATTCCCATAAAGTTTTAACCCACGTACGTCATTTGGGTGTATTCGTATTAAAAATGGGATGGGATAGGGTATTTAACAATCGGCAAAGCCTTCTCATATGTTTGTACTCTATCTAACAGAGAACATTTGTTTTTATATATAGTTAGAAACATAGAGAAATAATTAAGATAGTTATACCCTAAAGTATATGGATCGAATAAAAATCGCTAGCTGTCTGCCCTTCGTACTTAAACAGTTCATGGGCCTTATACTTTGAGCTAGAGTAATGAAATTTGGTACGGGTGCTCTTTGGTGCCCCAGTTCCCGGTAAACATTTTTGTAATCCGCCCACTGCTATGACCCCCATTTTTAGGAAAATGTAGTAGCTATTTGGTCAAACAGTTAGGAATTTTGAAAAGGTTTCTGATGACATATTTAAGCAATCTTAGTATCTATATTTTGCCTATATATAGTTTCTGGCCGTTTTTCGTGAAAATTTTAAAATATTCAAAAAAAAAACTTTGGTTAGGATACGTTATCCTAACTCATTGGTTAATATCATATACAAATTTCTTTAATAGATCATCTTGACTCACGCTCACTTTTTAAAAGCATTTTACTTTATTGCACATGTAATAGAAAAACGTTGGGGATGTTAATTTTAAGGATAAGATTTGATTAGGTATCTCACAATTCACATAGCGGATTGTAGCCTTCTCCTATGTTTTTTTTAAATAAGTAGATAGTACTGTTTTCCTACATTAATAGTTAGTGGCATCATTTTTGTGCAAGAACAAATGATAGAGACCCTAAAAACTCCTGGATACACCCTCACACCAATTGAACCAAATGTTTAAACTTGTTCTGCTTGGTCGGATATGCAAGGCCAAAAAATTGGTGACACACAGACGGATGGACGGACGGGCAGACAGTTATAGCTAGATCGACTCATTTATGGCTAGATCGACTCAGCTAACGGTTCTGAGTCGATCCATATACTTTGAGGTATATATAGCGAAATTATTCCTCTCTGTTACAAACTTAATGTCAAAACTAATATCCCCCAATGGGATAGGGTATAAGTTAACACAGAAAACAATATCATACTCCATCCAGCGCAGACCAGATGCCGACACCCGAAATCATCAACATATTAAACCTCAGTCCCCATTCGCTGACACCATTAAGAAAATAAATACATCGCAACATATTAACCATCAGTCCCCATGTGTCTTGCAAAGGAATTCGTTAAGATAATAAATACATCGCATCATATTAACCATCAGTCCCCATGTGTCTGGCAAAAAAATTCGCTAAGATATTAATTGCAACATATCCAACATAAGAAAAGACGCCGCAATATAAACAACAGCATTGGATCCGCATTCCATCACGTATGGTATGATATTATCCGTGGGAACACGTCGTCGATTGATTTGCTGTCGTTGGCATTAAGATAGTATTTAAGCTTTAGTTTCTAAGACAAAATGTTCAGTTGTAATCAGTGGTTCAATAAAGAAAGAGGCTTCTCCTCAGAAGAAAAATATTTTTTTTAGAAAAGAAATTTATATTTCTTTAATTGGCGCCCGAGCAGGGAGCACAGAAGATGGTTCGCGTAAAAAAAACTTTAAGTCCCTTAAGTAGCGACATAGTGCGTGCAAAGTTTAAATCCGTTAAATAAAAGTCCCTTAAGTAGTGATATTGCGGTTATAGACAGTACGTGGCGCGAACGAAGACTCTCTGTGGTTAAAAAAGTTTGTGATCAAGTTAGTTGGTGAACAAACAATAAAGGGCCCCCTTGTAGCCGCTGCAGCTGAAAACTCGGAGCGGAGGAACGGGAAGCGAATACCGCTAGCCGCACCAGCCAGATCAGAACCAGGACACCAATGTATTTCCCGTGGTGTATAGTGTAAGCATAGTATTAACATTGTATAAGAAGTGAAATTATTTTTTGAATATATTGGATATTGAAAAAGAAAACTAGTTAAGCATTCTAAGTAATAATAATAATTAATAATAATTAACCCCAATCCACACAGCAATCCAATTAGACAGCATTCCGTATAAAGTCCGATGTCTAAAAGATTTTGCAGGAGACCCAGGAGAATTCAGCTTATATATTAACCTCTAAGGGTTCATATATTCGGGAATTAAGATTAATATTTAGTGTAATACGCAATAAGATAGTTGGTAATGCCGACATTGCCCTAAATTGGACATGTATGTCCAAGTGCCTTGTCATGTACTATGCTGACAAACGCGATCTGAGTACGCTATAGTATCAGATGTAATCAATTGTTCAAGGCAACATTACAATTGAAGGGTTCTATCATATTGTATATTCACATTTGTTGTTAATTCTTAACAAACTTCCTTGAATGGACATAAGTTCAGAGTACAGAGATGAGGATCTTGACACATTCAGGTGATCTACCCCGACTACTAAGTATAAGAGAACCTGTAGATTTGCCTAAGGCACTACAATTATGTCTAAAACAAGAAAATCAAAATGTCCACTCTCACCAGACTCAAAGTACTCACCAATCATTCCATAAACGGATTCGAAATCCAATTCCACCGATTCAGAGACACCCATACAATCCTTGACCCACGTTTCAAACCAATTCCCTACCACCAGCACAAGCAAGGCCTTCGTATAACCCTAGGACCATGCCAAACAATTATATGGGAAACAACAATAGAGGTCCGTATCAGTATTCCAATCAATTCCAAAATCAATATCCCCAAAGTCCCCAAATAAAAGCAGAATCTTTTACTCAAGGACCTTCTGCAGAAATAAGACAAATACACCAACAGAATAGGAACCCATTTCGGCCAGTTACCAATATGGCACCCACAAAACTTTAATCAACAAAATTTTCACATGGAACCTGATTTTCAACCATTCGATGATCTAAATCAGAATTGCAATTTAAACTTGGAAACTTCAGATCTTCCTCAACAAAATCTTGATCAAAACAAACTGAGCGTATATAACGAAATGGCATCGTCATTTGATAATACCTGTAAACAAACAACAGACTTTATGGACACAATTTTTTTTAGATTAACAGGCTCTTCGTTGCCATACTTTGAATCTCGCACGAAGAGCTGAAGAATTCTTAGATTCCTTATTGACACGGGATCTAATAGTAATTATATACAACCTTCACTAATAGAAACTCCAATAGAAAACGAACAATGCTTTCATGCTAGGTCAGTTGCAGGAAGTATTAAAGTATCATCATACATATATAAGCCTTTTTGGTCTTCGAGACACAAAAATAAAATTCTTTTTGTTACCTTCTATTAAATTATTCCACGGTATTCATGACAAGTTGAAAGAACTATCAGCGGTAATTCATACCAGACAAGACGTTAACTCCATCAGCATTAGAACCAACCATATGTCTCCAGATTGTAGCGTACACCTTTAATATGAAGTAAAAATAAAAGGCTGAAACACCATTATATTTTCACTCGAGTATTGTCGCTTAGTAGCAAGTGTAACTGGTGTTTAAACTCAATAACCTCTTGAACACAGCCGCATGCTTTCGATAAGTGTACCACTGAACTATAAGCTTAGTAAAAGAAGTTATGGAAAAGTAACCATTGTGCTAAAGCGCAATTGAAAGCCAATTTCTTTTCTGGTGGTCAGTGATTGTGATAAAGTGTGCTCAAAGAAGCTTATCGACAAACCTCCACATTTTCATTTCGTTATATACCATACCCTTATTTTAACAAGGTAAGGCATTTATTACAATTAAAGTTTGCCTACAAAAAAAAGGTAAAACCACCTTTTATATACTAGGAGTGTTTTTATTAACTAAGTCACCAGAAAGAAAAGGACTGAATACCAAACGGACGTTCAAGCAGTATACATTAGTCCGCAATTTGCCACATTCGTACGTGCATTAGAAGATTTATTAGCTTAACGAGAACATCCGCAATACTTTTGTAATGCCTGTATGATCTGAGGGAGAATAGCACGTGACAAGCCGCCGCAACACTTGTACGCGATCGACCCACGCTTCATAAGGCATCTTAACCAGATGATTTCATCATTGGATAGATAAGCCATAAAAATCTGTAAAAAGACAGTGTTAATCTTGTAATTAATAACAAAAATAGACCACAGGTGTCTCTTCAATGTGCATCAAAAATAATTAGTTAACAAAAAAGTGGTATAAATGAAAACGTAATACATAAAAGCATAAATTAAATACATAAAAATAGACATATACCTACATTTTCAATAACGTGTGCATGCAAATAGTTTAACAACAAAAGAAAAATACACAAAAAACACAAATTGCTTAAGAAAACATATACATAATTAAAAATTATACATACAACACAGTATACATAAAGGTATACATACAACTTCTACAAAACAGATAAGCGGAACTTGTGGCCACAACTTTCATCAAATCTGGAGTAACCGTAAGTACATATTGTACATTTTACAAGTTTTCTTGAGCAACACAATACATTATTTATTTATTCAATAAGCAATGGTAAATATGAGTTTACTAGACTCCCGTTTGGGCTGAAAAATGCTGCCGCCATCTTTCAACGAGCAGTCGATGACATCCTTGGAAAGATATGTTCGTCTATATAGACGATATTATAATATTCAGTCGAGACCAAGAAACTCATGTAGAAAACATTCAAAAGATCTTCAAATCATTGGAAGAAGCCAGTCGAATTTCTAGGGTTCGTCATATCTTCAAATGGCATAAAAACAAATCCAAAAACGCTTCTAGTAAGCAATTGTTAACTCTCAACGAAGAAGCGGTAGAAGCATTGAACAAAATAAAAAAAAATCTCTTATTTCAAAGGAGATAATCCTTACATACCCTGATTTCACCAAAGATTTTCAGACGCGTCTAATCACGATATTGGCGCAGTACTCTCACAAAATGACAGACCCATAACATTCATATCCAGAACATTAAATAAATCTGAAGGGCATTACGCCGCAAATGAAAAAGAAATGTTGTCGATAATATGGTCCCTACAATCACTACGAAATTACCTATATGGCAGAGCTCAGGTTAAAATATACACCGATCATCAGCCTCTGGCCTATGCGTTAAGCAACAAGAATAACAACAAGAAATACACAGCGACGAAAGTTCCTCGATGAACTTATCCCGAGTGTCGAAATACTTATCAACGCATTTAAAAATCAAATTTTTCTTAACCAAACAAACAATTTAAAATAATTTTTCCCAGATATCATCGACGCATTATTACCGAAAGAGAATATAATAACACAAACCTATTACAAGTTCGTAAAAGAATTCTAAGCCCATCAGTAATTAACTGCATTAAAACCCATGAAAGAGTGATGGGCATTATACAGGAACTGTATCCACTACATTTCAAATCTTTCAGGATCAGATTCACATAAGTTCAAGTTCAAGACATCATCAACCATTCAACCTTAACGGAAATAATTAGGTGCATTAAGGAAAACGGATACAAACGTAACTTTGAGGAGTTATTCGAACATGCCGTTAATGAATAAAATCATAGCATACACTTGTAACGGGAAACATAAGCACACAAGAACCGCTATACCCTTTCCTCATTCATGATTTAAATATAATACAGACTCATAATAACCGCCTTAAGCCAATGGACAAAAAAAAGCAATCCCTCGACATCATTGGAAGAGCCTGGAAGTGGATAGCTGGCACTTCAGACCACAGCGATTTAGAAATTATTTCAAAAAAATAAATAAAGTACTAAAGAACAACTATAAACAGTTGATAATTAATAGAGCAGTAATTGATAAAGTAAATGAACTAACAAATGTTTCCAATACAGTAATTAAATTAGTAAAATCAAAAGAAAACTATAGAGATAAGGAAATATTAGTTATTAAGATCAATAAATATTTGAAAGAAGGAAGTATTAAATATAGATAATGCAATACAGTGGGCAAAAGCTAACGTTATTAATTCATTCATTTTGTCAAACCTAGAAATCAATATTGTAGAAAAAATGTTAAAACAAGATAAAGTGCCCTTCTTAAGTATAGAAGAATAATTGGAATTTAGTGAAGTAAAAATAGCAACTAACAGAACAAACAAATAATTAGCATCACTAGTATGGAAAAACATTATTAATAAAACCAATAAAAACAGGTATTTTTTCTAACGAAATTGATTTTAAATCAGTACTAGAATGTAAGAGTAATATGTTTGGAATCAAAAGCAACTGTTAAACATTTAACAAATTGTCAATTTGCATACAAAACGATTTGATAGATATAAGTAGTTCATCTTGCATACCGATGCTGCCAACCGCCAATATGTAAACAAATCAACAATCAACACATACCATCCATAGAAGAAATATCAAGCGGAATGTTTCTCCTCAACCAATTCAATGGCACCATAAGTATCAATAACAAGATGTAAATCTCACCGGTTCATTCATAATACAATACCATAATGTCACAATACAAGCTGAGGGAAAGACTTACACATCCAGAGAAGCCCCAAGAGAAAAACTAGATTCAGGAAGTAATGTGAAACATATCAGCGGATACAGCTTATTAATCACAATCATCATAGTCCTTATAGTATCAAGCTTAAAGTATTGTCGGAAAATTAATCGGCAATCACCAAAAGTAACCATCGCGAGCGAAGCTATAGACATGCCAGAAATCTCGGTCCAGAAGGAGAATCCAAAGCCAGCAATATCACAAAGAATTTCTTCCATAAATCAAATTCCATTATTTAAACCAAACGAGGACGTTTGATTTAAGAAATGAACAGTTAACACAGAAAACAATATCATACTCCATCCAGCGCAGACCAGATGCCGACACCCGAAATCAGTACGCGCAAACATAGCAACATATTAAACATAAGTCCCCATTCGCTGACACAATTAAGATAATAAATACATCGCAACATATTAACCCTCAGTCCCCATGTGTCTGGCAAAGGAATTCGCTAAGATAATAAATACATTGCAACATGTTAACCATCAGTCCAAATGTATCTGGCAAAGGAATTCGCTAAGATATTAATTGCAACATATCCAATATCAAATACGACGCCGCAATATAAACAACAGCATTGGATAGATAAGATAGTATTTAAGCTTTGGTTTCTAAGACAAAATATTAAGTTGTAATCAGTGGTTCAATAAAGAAAGAGGCTTCTCCTCAGAAGAAAAACATTTTTTTTAGAAAAGAAATTTATATTTTTTTAATTTATATACGTTTTGACTCAAATTAAAAAAAAAATGTTTGCAAAATCCTAACCTTTTGTGTTTTTTTATATTCTATGGGGAAGGCATAGAATGTAAAGCATGAGTCGACTTATGCTCAGATTGAGTTAATGATGCAAGAACATGGCAATAGATATAAGAACAACAAACGCCCACTTTTTGGAGGCGTTTTCATACAAAAACCATTTGTATTTCTATCCATACAAGATTTTGATGAACTGTCTGAACAATATGTTGTGACAAAATTTAATTTTCTTTATTCCATCGCCATAAAGCCCACATTTCGGGGATATTCATTTCAAGGATTGGATGGGATAGGGTATTATGTTTATACCCTATCCCTTAGAAGTATATTAGTTTTGGTACATAGTTTGTAACTGTCTGAACAATATGTTGCGATAATGACAATTTTAATATATCTTTGCCTAACCCCTTCGGATTAGGGGTCAAAATAAACCCGAGGTAAGGCATGCCTGTCGTAGGAGGCGACTTAAATCAAATCCCCGTATACCAAGTATGAAACAAACACAACAACGAAAATACAATGAGTAAAACAAATAAATTTAATGCCCCAGGAGTAACATTTTTTTTTTAAACAAAAAAAAACAACCAGAATTATTTTTTTTAATTCAATGTTTATTTAATTTATTTCATTTATTCAAGTTTTTATTTTATTAGTTCACAATTACATTTTATTGTTTTACAATTTATTTTGATTTAAGCACTTGGTGTTCAAATTTCACAATCCTCCTCGATCAAAAACTTAAAAGGATCTCCCTCATCAATATCGCCAGCACCAATGCTCAACAGCCCAACAACCGAAAAATAACCAACCATATCGTAAGCAGCATTATGCTGGTTGCATACTGTTATACAGCTGCGTTCGTTTTTGTAAACATGTTTACTTCTTTTGCACAAAAGTTCAGTTACTCGCCCTTGATCTTGGTCAGGCAGCAGCAAAGTTGGGCTAAGAATTGGTAAACATGTTTACCACATTTTCTAAGTTCTGATATACAGCTGTACTTGCGGATTAGTAGGTGCAGGCTGTGTACAAAATTGGTAAACATGTTTACTTAATATCCAATAACCCGCGGCTTGATCATGTTCCATAAAGTTCATATGTTGGATGTAGGGAACATGTAACTGCTCCAACCGTATTATGGAGAGAACGTGTTGACGTGAATGTCCATACGTCATTTGTAGTAATGTTGATTAGATTTTTCTAGTATTTATGTCAGGCTACTAAGGCGTATGCGTGACTATTTGTTTTTGTAAATTAATTTTATGTATGTTCTTATATTTGTTTGAATGATTTATTCTTTTTGATTATAATTATAATTAAATGTATGTGCTTAACTTATTTGTGTAAATATTTAGTACATAATCAGGTTATAAATAATTTGAATTATAGGTATTATTCAAATAAAGCGAATGTACAGAGAAGTGTGTTAACTAAATAAGTTTATGTTCTAACAATTAGAAAGACTTAATGTATAATAATATGAGGCTTCTCTACATAGCTATTTTTGATACCAACGTAATTATTATTTCAAGTTTTTATTATATTTTTATAAACCATAAATACAATTTTTTTTCAACAATTAAACAAGTATTAAGTTATTTTGGTTTTTTTTCTCATGGTGTAATCTCTTCCTGTGAACTTTCTATCAAATTTTATATTTCTGATTGGATTCTCGTATTTATAAGTTCTTTTTACAACTTGCCTAGCACGTTTGAATCCATCTTTGTCTGCAAAATAAGTTTTGTCTTTTCGTTTAAGATCTTTTATGACACATCGCGGCAGATATTAAATGTTGTGAAATCCTAAGTTCTTTACTAATTCGCGATCTCTAAACTGAGGTGTATCTACTCGTGTATTGTTAATTTTGTTAATACTGTTTTTTTTTAGTTGAATGAACTCTTTGTTTCAGTTTTTCCCACTGTGATTCGTTTAAAGTGGAATGAAGAAGATTGTTTGATTTGTATTTTGTTGTCGTATCAAAAGTATAATTATATAATTCGACTGCTTTAAATACCAGCAACTTATCATCAATGTCCTTATTTTCTTTATTAAGCTTGAATAGTCTAATATGTTCGTTTAGTGTTAAACGAAATCTTTCAATTACGGAGTTACCTGTATGGGTATTTGGGGATGTTAAATGATATAGTATGTTTTCTTTTCTTAGAAAATATTAAATATATGCTGTATTGAATTCATTGTCAGAAACTATATCACCCGGTTTACATAAGATTGCAAATCTTTCTTTAAAAATGTTAACTATTGTTAGGGAGTTTCTGTTGATTATGGGGTGAATAGACACATGCTTAGTTAGTTTATCAATACATATTACAAACATAGTGTTTTTATTTAAAAACCATATGTCTATATGTACTATTTCATTGGGTTTTTTGGGAGTCTCGGAAATTATTAATTTTGGTTTAATTGCATTTCTGTCATATTTGCACATATTGCAAAATATGCAGTTATATATATAATTATGTATTTCCAGTCTAAGATTTGGATAGTATTATACATTTTTTATTTCAAAGTAGGTTTCTTCAATTCCCCTATGATTTTTATTCAGATGAGATTTTTTAATTATTTCTAATATTTTTTCTTTGCAGGTAATATTTTCTAATATATTTGTACATCTAAGAATCTTCATTTCCGTTGAATTTAAAAAAAAACTCTACTATTGATTTCTGGAACTCTATAAATGTGTGATCATCCCTGCAATAAACTCCAACTGTTCCCTTTATTGGAAAAACTTCTTGAAGAACTCTTAAAACAAACTCCTCATTATAATTTATCACTGAAATAATTGTCCTCCTTTTCTTTTTGTATAAGATTTTGTTACTCTTTTTGTTTTATCTGATGTTTTAAATATTTAATGGATTATCTGTTATAAAAATATGATCGTTTTGATTTTCAATACAGCTGTGTATTGTAGCCACATCGGATCTGATTTCATCATTTTCAAAATAATTTGTTTCTAATCAGCTTAAGAAATCAGCTACATTATTTTCTTTCCCCTTGATATATTCAATGTCAAAGTCGTATTCGTTCAGCTTAATTTTCCAGCGTTGCAGCTTGGAATTTGGTTCTTTTAAGGAGTTTAACCAAACTAATGGTCGGTGATCAGTATGGTCTAAAATACTTAGTCGCCCATACTATGGATAGAAGCTCCTTTTCAACCGTGCTGTAATGCATTTCATGACGATTTATAGTCCTTAAAGCAAATGCAATGGGATTTTGGTTTTGGAAGAACTGCTCCCAAAGCTAAATTGCTAACATCAGTTGTGAGCGTAAATAGGTTGTCAAAATTTGGATGCCAAGACTGGACAGGTACATAAAAGTTCCTTAAGCTTGTTAAAAAACTCTATGTACTGTATGTTTTTAACATTTATTTTATTATCTTTTTAAAGCATTTTGTCATTGGGAAGACTACTTTTGAGTAGTCCTTAATGAATTTTCTATAAAATCCTGTGACACCTAAAAACGATTTTATTTGTTTCATGGTCTGGGGTACTTTTATCTGTTTAATCAACTCGGTCTTATTAGGATTGGGCTTTATACCTTCCTCAGAAATTATATGTCCCAGATACTCAGTTCCACGCTTTAAAAAGTTACATTTGTCGATTTGGATCTTAAGATTATATTGAAGAAGTCTTTTAAAGATTTTGTTAAGATAATCTATGTTTTTTTTTTTTTTATAATTTACACGTACTCAAGGGGTTATGAATACCTTTTATATGATACCATAGTACGAGCGTTAGAGAAGGGGAAGAAAGAGAGGATAGGAAAGATTTTGGATGTAGTGGAGACTTAAACTCCATGGGTGGTGTCCGAACTAGCTTCGGGGAGTCACTTTTTCTTGTGTTCGTTAAATTTGAAGAAATTCAAGATGGTGTGCATACTTTTAGGTATTACACTGACCTTTTATTTCTTTTTAAATAAAAGTGAAATGAATTTTGGTTGGGATTGAACGCGCAATCTTCCACTCAACAGACGAACACATTACCACTACACCGCGGCCACCCACATGCTCCTGAAGTGATGTTGAGAATATAAGTATATCATCTAAATATACTACACAAATTCTATTAACAAAATCGGAAAGAACCTCGTTCATCATCCGTTGGAAAGACGCTGGAGCATCTTTTAATCCGAACGGCATTCGAGTAAACTCATAGTGCCCGCTCGCGGTTGAAAAAGCTGTTTTATGCATGTCTTCTTTACTTACAGGAATTTGGCGAAAGCCTTTAGCTAAGTCGAGGGTTGAGAAGTATTGGGCATTTCCTAATTTTAGGGATTGGAAATTTATCATCAATCGTAGCGTCATTCAATTTCCTATAATCCACAACGATGCGCCATTTTTGTTGGCCAGAGTTATCAATTTTTTTTGGTGCAACCCAAATCGGAGCACTGTATGGACTATTAGAATTTACAATAATCCTAGACCTAAGCATGTCTGTAATTTGTTTATTAACTTCAGAATTATGTGCCTCAGGATACCTATATGATTTTGAATATATAGGAATATCGTTTTTTGTTGGAATTATATGACTATACTTTACGACAGATGATACATTTTCCCCTTCTATGTAAAATACTTCTTTAAACTTTCGAATAGTGGCTTTTAACGAATGTATTTCTTCCCCATTAAGGTTATCGAGCTTCAATCTTTGTATTATATTATTTATATCTGGTTTTTCAAAATGAGTTTCATTTTGACTGATGACATGAATCTCGTCTTGTAAAAATGGAGTTGGAACATTGCTAAAAATAAGTGGTATTGTAGCTTCTTTTGTTACAAGCAGTGAATTATGAAAATCGATTTTTGATTGTAAAGGCTTTAAAATATTACATCCGATTATGCCATCAAAATCACTACATAATTCCGTTTCAAGCATTTCGATTTTTGTTAAAGGTCTGTTGAAATACTTAAAAAGTGAAATCGTTATTTTTGTGTTAATACATATTGTTTCAAAACTTGAGGAACAAAGTAAAACGAATAAACTTATTTTTGACAGGCTAGTTAAGCTCGAAAATAGTATTCGCAACAAACGTACCCCACCTCCGACATAAATGGATTTCTCAAATTTCTTACGTGGAATGCCAATGTTCTTTTTCAAAAACTGGAACTTGAAATGAACATGCAAGAAAAAGATAGCGACGTCTGTTTAATATCCGAAACTCAGCAAAGAGTAATTCGATTTTTAAGATTTAAGGTTACCTTGGCTATCATTTATTGAATAAGGCTAGAAGTGGAGCATCACTTTATAAAGAGTGTATCGAACATACGATTGATCTTAAATTAAAAATCGAAGCAATGCAAGTCAGAAGCAGACAATAATTTCTGAAGATATCTTCTGTTTACTGCCCACCACGTAGCTAGATTGAGAGAATTGACTTCGAAAACTTGCTTAATTCTCTTTGTCATCGGAGGGGACTTTAATGCAAAACATATTGTTCAGACAGTTAACATCGTTTTTCGTCAGCTATCGATTCTGAGTCGATCCATAAACTCTGAGATATACCTAGCTCAAATATTTCACTACATTACAAACTATGTATCAAAACTAATATACCCCTTAGGGATTGGGTATAAACATACATTCTGGGATCTTTATGCAAATCACTGAAATTAGGGATGCTTTATGATGTAGGTAGAAAGTACAATACCGAATTTCATGCTACGGGAAAACCAACTTACTGGCCAACTGATGATGCAAAATTTCCGGACTTGAGCGATTTTTCAAAGTTAAAGGAGTGCTGTGGAATAATACTCCTCAACATCGGAAAAAGGAAGTTATAGTTATATCAAGTACCCATGGGAAATAAAAGATTTGGTTAGACGAAAAAAGAAAAGATCGAAAGAGATGGCACCAAACTCGTGCCCCGCAAGATAAAACACATCTCAATGGGTTGAGTAACATGCTATCAAATTCGATTAAAAACATTAAAAGCCATGCAGTGGAAACTTATCTGTAAAGCCTAACCGCTGGAAAAGAATAGAATTATTCACTTTGGATAGAAATTAAAGTCATAAACGGCTAAAAACCGCTGTGCCATCAATAAGAGTTCTTCAAGACGTTTGGGCAAGAAGCGATTAGGAAAAGCAGACGTTTTCGACGCATATCTTGAGGAGACAATTAAACCATTTGATGGTAATGATGGTAATAATATAGTTACATGTGCAAGTATTGCCGAGATTAAAAGGAAAACACAGAAATTAAGGCCTCAGGCCTTAAGAAGCTCCGGGTTATGACCTGATTACAGGAGAACTCTTAAACTGGTGGCTCGGAAATCATTACCTAAATTCCCTTACATTGTAAATGCAGCAGTTATATAAGAATACATTACAAGAAAGTGGAAAACCGCGGAAGTTATTATTGTTCTCAAACCGAGAAAATCCGCGAATGAAATAAAATCTTACAAACCTATTTCAATTCTCGCAAAAATTTCAAAAATTTTTGAAAGGATATTACTAGGTCGCTTAACCCCATTATTGATCAGAAACACCTTTTACCTGACCATAAATTTGGGTTTAGAAATAAACATTCGACTGTGGACCAAGTTCATCGCATTACTGATGTGATTGAGAAAGCTCTCGAAGAAAAGAAAATTTGCTCAGCCGTATTTCTTGACGTGTGGCAAGCTTTTGGTTAAGCATAGAGGCCTTCAATACAAACTATGAAAAGTTCTGTCTGAAAAATTATTTAAAATACTCGTGTCGCATCTTGATCATAGGCTCTTGCCAGACTTGGAAACGAATATTCGGAGTTCAAGGAAATATTGGCAGGATTACTTCAAGGAAGTGTTTTTGGACCACCATTGTTCCTCCCATTTACACTCGATATCTCACAAACAAACAATACAATAGTTGCCACGTTTGCTGATGATGCAGCTATACTAGCAGTTGGTACAACAACAGAGCAAACTAATATGAAGTTATAAAAAGCTCTTAACGAGGTTAATGAATGGACAAAATCCTGGGGGATTGCACTTAAAGAGAGCAAATCGACTCAAGTAGATTTTTCGTATAAGCGGACAAACAATTTGCCAGTATTTCTTAATACGGTTCGAGTCCCTTTTGCAAATGAAGCAAAATATCCCGGAATGACACTCGATGCAAAATTAAAATAGAAGTCGCATGTGAAAAAGAAATGCGAAGAACTAACAAATAAATACAGACAACCGTACTGGTTACTCGGAAAATATTCGAAGCTTAACCTTGATAACAAGCTGCTATTATACAAGCAAGTGCTAAAGCCGGTCTGGACATATATAACTATGGGGTTGTACCAGTGAAACGAATTTAAATATTTTACAAACTTTCGAAAACAAAATGTTGAGATCATTCGTCAATGCGCCGTAGTATATAAGGAATGAAGATCTACTCAGAGATCTGGGTATTCCCGCGGTTAGAGATGAAACGAAAAATTTTGCACGCAATCATAGAAAACGTTTATTGGGAAACGTTAACCCAACGGTCCTCCGAATTCTTGACGAAACAAATTTATTTCAGCGTCTTCAAAAAACTAAGCCCTTAGATTTGGCCCGATAGGAACCAACTGAGCTATAAATTTGCAGAAAAAGCAGCAACTCTCACAGGAAAGTTGCCTGCCATACATTCATTACTCGTGATAAAAAATGCTAGATAAGTCGCATACTTAGTTGCAATAAAATCACAAAATGGGTTTTGGTTTTAGAGAAGTTAGAGTCTCACACTTACTTTGGGCACGTGCTCATCGTGTCTTTTGAGATTTGCACAACCCACGGAAAAAAACATATGAGAAGACTACAAAACACTGTGTGGTTCGTTTTGTACCCTATCCCATCTCATCCTTAAGACAAATGTCCGCAAAATGAAGGATTTATGACGATAAAATATAGCAAATGTCATTGCCATAACATATTGTTCAGACCGTTTATCAAACTCATTTATGGTTCGTCAAAAAAACACGGTTTCTCGCCTTGTTGTGCTATAAGGTAGTGTATAGTAATGGCTTTTGTATGAAAACTTCTCCAAAAAGTGGGCATGGCTTTAAATGAAATATGAAAGAAATGTTTATATTAACAGAACCAATGATTTTGCATCACCATTTTTTTCGAAATGTTTTAAATTTTTCCAAAAAAAGTTTTTACTAAAACCGCCCCCAAATAGTGGGCGAGGCAAAAAACTTTGAAAAAACAAAATATAGATATTATGATTGTCTAGATATGTTCTTCAGACATTTTTTCAGTATCTGTAACGGTTTGGCGTAAAACTATGTTTTTCTGAAAAAAAAAACGTGGCAGTGGGCGGATTTCAAAATGGTTTACACCTGTTCTGCCGGGAGTAACAACAAGCACATGTAACAAATTTCATCATTCCAGCTCAAAATTTAAGGGCTAAAAACTGGAGACGTACGGACGGACGGACGGCCAGATATGGCTAAACCGACTTAGCTATCTATTATGAGTCGATCCATATACTTTGAGGTATAACTCGCTCAATCATTTGTCTATGTTACAAAAGTGTATCAGAACTAATATATCCCTATGGGATAGGGTATACAAATTAACAAAAAAAATTAACAAATGGGCGTGCGTTAATGTTAATAAATAATAAATAGCCAACGATTTTTCGAAATGTTTTAAATTTTACCGAAAAACGTTTTTTACTGAAAACGCCCCCAAAAACGCAAAAAACTTTGTATGGACGAAATATAGACATTAAGATTGTCTAGATATCTTGTTCAAACGATTTTTCAAAACCTCTAATATTTTGGCCTTAATCTATGTTTTTCGAAAAAGGGGGCGTGGCAGTAGGCGGATTTAAAAAATGTTCCTATTTTTTCTGCTTCGTCGCATAGAGAGTCTGTACACCAAATTTCACAACTCTAGCTCAAAATTTAAGGCCCAAAAATCGGTGACACACAGACGAATGGACTTACAGACAGACAATTCTTAATCGATTCAGCTAGCCATTCTGAGTCGATCCATATATTTGTACCGTATCCCATCCCATCCTTAAGACAAATATCCCCAAAATGTCGGATTTATGGCGATGAAATGTAGAAAATGTCCTTGTCATAACATATTGTTCAGGCTGTTTATCAAAATCCTTTATTGCTCGATAAAAAACACCGTTTTTCGCCTAGTTATGCTATGAGGTAGTGTATAGAAATGGTTTTTGTATAAAAAGGGCTCCAAAAAGTATGCGTGGCTTAAAATGAAATATGGAAGAAATGTTAATATTAACAGAACCAATGAACCAAGACGGTTTAGCCTAAAACTATGGTTTTCTGAAAAGGGTACGTGGCAGTGGGTGGATTTCAAAATGTCCTTCTGCTGGGAGCAACAACAAACAAGTGCACCAAATTTCATCATTCCAGTTAAAAATGTAAGGCCCAAAAACTGGTGCGCTACGGACGGACGGACGGACGGACTGGCATGGCCAAATCGACTCAGCTATCGATTCTGAGTCGATCCATTTACTTAGAGGTATACCTAGCTCAATTTTTTCTCTATGTTACAAACTATGTATCAAAACTAATATATCCCTATGGGATATGGTATACAAAATTAAATTACAAAATAAGGGTTGGAATAAAAAGTAAAAAAGAAAGATTAAAAAGAAAACTTTCGTGTTTACAGTTGCAACACAAACTCAAAAGGGGTGGTGGTTTTAGTTAGATCAAGGCTCACAATACTTTGGGCTCGTTGTGTATTTTGAGATTTTCACCAACCCACGAGAAAAAAGATACATTTTAGGTATATTAGTTTTAAGGGTGGGCTAAGATAGGATGTAAAACGATCTACACATTTTAAATATTGTAGCCTTGTGATATGTTTATACCTTATCCCATAGGGGTATATTAGTTTTGATACACAGTTTGTAACGGAGAGAAATAGTTTAGCTAGATATAGCTTAATGTATATAATCAATAGCAGGTTTTGCACCTTAAATTTTGAGCTAGAATGATGGTATTTTATAATTTTGTTTTTGTAATTTTTTTGGAAATCGACCACTGCCACGTCTTTTTTTTTTAGAAAAATGTCGTTTTTGGCCAAGCCATTGAAAATTCTGAAAAATTGTCTGAACATCGTATCTAGACAATATTAATATTGATATTTCGTCCATAAACGTTTTTCGGTAAAATTTTAAGCATTTCGAAAAAATGTTTGATGCAATATTATTGGTTATGGTAATATAAAAAGTTTTTTTCATATATCACTCTAACCCACGCTCACCCTATGGAGGCGTTTGCATACAAAAACCATTTGTATACAAATGCTCCGGCAATGACATTTTCTATATTTTATTGCCATAAAGCCGACATTTGGATTTATATATTTTTAGGATGGGATGGGATAGGGTATTAAACGATCCGCACAGCGGATTGTAGAATTCTCATATGTTTTTTTAATAAATTTTAAAACAATATGTACAATATGTTACCCAATGTCATTTTGTTATGATCTTTTATTTTTTTGGCGATTTTAATTCTTAGGATGGGATGGAATAGGGTAGACTTTTCATATGTTTTCTATTTATTTTTTAAAAACCCATAATAGTACCTATCTCTTTCATTAAACATTTTTTTTTTCAGTTTATGAAAATAAAAATATTGATAAGAGAATGTTTAAAAACGAAAACCTGCATATTCGTTCCTAAAAAAGTTCCGTAGTTCATATCCTGTTTATACCCTATCCATTAATGAACGAAATAAATCATTGAAATGCATTTGTAGGTTAAATTGTGCAAAAGCAATTTTAATCACTTTAATTCACTAATTTGAGATATCTAACCCCAGTTCTTGTCATGTCTCAAGAGAGTAATATTAAAATATGTTTCAATTTCCTTTCTCCATCCTTGCAGATTAAATTCATTATTGCACCCTCCAAAGAGGAAAACTGGAACAAAACTTTGTCTGTGATTTTCTGAAATACTGATGCCGCTCTTCAACTTGTTGAAACAAAATCGTTTTCAATCTGAACTATATGAAGATTAAAATTTCTTGAAAGGAGGCTTTCCTTTTTCGCAACTACAGGGAAAAAGTAATTAAATTTATATTTACACTTACCATAAAGATATTTTTAATATTGCAGAATCTATAGTAATTCCGCTAAAAGTTTTACATCCATTGATAGAAGTATATATATGTAGTAGATTTATTTTCTATAATTCAATCTCATTATAAAGGGTGGTTATATGATAGACAATGCGATTATATGGAAACTCGAGTTTTCAGCTAGGTGATGCAAACCAATTGCGACTTTTAGCCTTCTCGCGGTGACTGCTAAGTGCCTAGTATCTTGAAAGTTGATGAGTTTCCAACCCTTGTGTAAAGCTTTGGCGAGTGCGAATATGTGTCATCACACTAAGCCACAAAGTCCTTTTCCTATACGGTAGTGGAAGGATTCACAAGATGGAACCGATGGTGGCGTATACAGTCAAAGTTAGAATGGACAAAATGGAAAACAAAAATTAGCTGCTTCCCCATATATTAGCTTTGAGTCAATTAAGCCATGTCTGTCTGTCCGTTCGTCCGTCCGTCTGTACGTCACCGATTTTAAGCCTTACATTTTTCCGTAAGGATATTTAAATTTGGTATTTAATATCCTTGTCCGTGCATACAGACCAAATGTGCAAACTTCGGTAAACTGCAAAGAATTTGGAAAAGGTTTTTGAAAAATATTTCAACCATCTGAATATCTATGTTTCGTCGATATACAGATTTTTTTGCCACGCCCACTTCTTCGAGTCATTTCTCTTATGGAAGTTAAAAAACACTTTCGATGCAAAAACTTTAAAAAAGATTATATGAACATTTCGTAATTTTTGGGGGCGCTTTATTGCAAATATGATATGCCATAGAAACATATTGGAAGACTACAATTCGATATGCGGATCTTTAAATACCCAATCACGTCTCATCCCATTCTTAAGACCAATATCCGCAAAAGGTGGACGTGGCTTAAGACTTTAAGGTGATAAATATGAAAATTGTCATTATCACAACAAATTGTTCAGACAGTTTATACATTTTTTTTTGTTTAACAAAAAACAACGATTTTTCCTGTACAAAATGGGGTAGGTATAGAAATGCGTATACCCTATCCCATAGGGTCATAGTAGTTGAAACACATAGTTTGTAACATAGAAAAATAATTTAGTTAGATATACCTCAAAATATATGGAACGACTCAGCATCGCTAGCTGAGTCGATTCAGCCATATAGTTACATCTGTCCCTCCGTCCGTTTGTAGATCAACGGTCGTTTGGCCTTTAATTATACCCTAGTTTGTAACAAAGTGAAATAATTTTGCTATATCTGTCTGTCCGTCCATCCGTCCGTCCGTCTGTGTGTCACCGATTTTTGGGCCTTTTAGATTGAGCTAGAGTTTTCAAATTTGGTATAAGGACTCTCTATCCCACAAAGCAGAACAAGGGTAAAAATTATTGAAATCCGCTTACTGCTAGGCCCCTATTTAGAAAAACCTAATTTTAGACCAAACCTTTAAAATTTTTTAAAAAGTGTCTGAACCTTATGACTAGATAATCCTAATGTCCATATTTTGTCTATACAACGTCTTTTGCCAAGCCCACGTTTTTAATAAAAAATTTGATGCAATAAAATTGGGTTTGGTAATATAAATATCCTTTTCATATGTTATTTTTACCCACGCCCACTTTTTGGAGGCGTTTTTATACAAAAACCTTATGCAGCAGAAAAACGTTGTTTTTAGTCGAACCATACAAGAAATCAATAAAATGTCAGAACTTTACGTTGCGACAATTTTAATTTTAATATTTCTTTGCCATAAAACCCACATTTAGGGGATATAATTTTTAAGGACCCAGCCGATGGCCTCAGTCGCCAGTGCTGTTATGTGTCCGTAGTTCGTTGCATTTATGTGCGAAGTACTGTGATGTCAATGTCAATGTCAATTTTTAAGGATGGGATGGGATAGGGTATTGACCGATCCACACAGTGGATCGTAACCGGTTAACCGGTTACGGCTTTTTGGGCCTTAAATTTTGAGCTAGGATACTGAAATTTGGTACATGTGATCCTTGTACGTGCTGTTCGAAAAAATGTAATCATTTAAGAAATCCGCCCTAAACCCGGACTAAAACTATGTTTTTCTGAAAAGAGGGCGTGGCAGTGGGCGGATTTAATAAAATTTTAGACTTCTTGTGCTGGGAGAAACAACAAGCATGTGTTCCAAATTTCATCGTTCTAGCTCAAAATCTAAGGCCCAAAAACTGGTGACGTACGGACTGACGGACAGACATGGCTAAATGGACTCAGCTATCGATTCTGAGGTATATCTAGCTCAATTATTTCTTAATGTTACAAGCTATGTATCGAAAATAATATACCCCTATAAAAAACTAATATACCCCTATGGGATAGGGAATAAACATATGAGAAGGCTACAATCCACTGTGTGGATAGTTTTATACCCTATCCCATCACATCCTTTTAATAAATATGCCTTCAATGTGTGTTTTATGGCAAAGAAATAATGAAATTGAAATTGTAGCAACATATTGTTCAGACAGTTTATCAAAAACTTGTATGGTTCAACCAAAAACAACGTTTTTCTCCTGCATATGGTATGGCGTAGGGTAGACAAATGGTAATAATAATAATAATATGTTTTATTTCGTGATAATTTTTTTACAAAGCCTGTGTTTTTGTATGAGAACGCCTCCAAAAAGTGAGCGTGGGTAAAAATGACATATGGAAGAAATGTTGATATTACCAAAGAAAATTACTTTGCATAATTGTTTTTTTATAATTTTTAAAATTTTACCGAAAAAGAAACTTGGTACCGCCAAACTTCTTCCTGATTGGAAAACATTTTCAAGGTTTATCGAAGGTCGATTTAGTTCCTTAGAAAACATAATAGAGTCCAATGGTGGAATAAGGCACCAAGCAAACCAAATTTTAGAAAGGCTTTTCATGTAAAACCTTCACCCGAATCGAGAAAATTTCTCTGTCGCCTTTGCAAGGCTTCACATGGCATTCGGCAGTGCAAACATTTTCTCAAAATGGAGGTAAATGCACGAATTGAAGTCATCAAGAGCGATTCTGTTTGCGCAAACTGTCTTGGATATGATCATCATTCATGTAGTTGCAATAGTAGCAATTGGTGCCAAAAATGCTGTACATAGCATCGCACTCTACTGCATATTGACACACAAATCGCAGGTCATAATGATCATCAGCAGATACACTATCAAGGGATGTACAATGCGCACTTGATTCAAAATTCAAATCTGGTGAACTGACAAAATCAGTACAATGGCGAGAAAAATGGTCCGTCAACGTCACCAAGAAACATTAATTCACACCTAAACCAAATGCAGTCCAAAGTGTTGTTAGCAACTGCGCTAGTAAAGGTATTTTCGCCGAAAGAGGATTACCATGTACTTAGAGCGTTAATCGACTCAGGATCGGAATCTACGTTCATTAAGGAAAATGTTGTTCAGCTTCTCAGCGTAAAGAGGCAACGGACGGTTGCAAATGTGACTGGGATAGGAGAAATATCAACGGGCATCGGTTGAGTTCTCAATATGCTCCCTTGTTTTGCCTGAATGTCGGAGCGTTTGTAATGTCGAAGTTAACGTCAGTGTTGCTAGAGGATAGAGGATTACGGAAAACTTCTTCTCAATCTTCTCAAAAATACGCTGAGAACAAAGCACAATATAACCTCGCGCCGGAATAACGTGTGGAAAATCTACGTAAAGGACTCTGATTCTTACCGAGCACTGTCTCTAAGATTAAACGCAGAGAATATCCAATGGTTTACCTACGAAAATAAGTACGAATAACCGATACGAGTCTTCGCCAGGGGACTCCACCCGTCTTGCAAAAAGGAAGACATTATCGAAGACGTACAAACCCAAGGTGTCAAAATTCTTGACGCCGTGAATATTATCAAGAAGGAAAAGCAATGTAGGGAAGGAGACAAAGACACCGTAGTCAAACGTGGACTTCCACTATTTATGCTTACCTTTGATCGGACCGAGAATATGGACGACGTCTTCAAAATCAAGACCATTCTTAACATCAAGGTCAAAATCGAGTCAATGCGTAAGGAAAGTAAAACGGTACCTCAGTGCAAACGATGCCAAGGTTTTAACCACACGCAGGCATACTGCCAAAAAGAACCACGGTGCGTTAAATGTGCCGGTACACATCTCTCTGTAGAGTGCAACACAACCAAGCAGTCCAAAGCGGTCTGCGCCAATTGCACAAAAAACCACCCAGCGAATTATCGAGGTTGCGAAATCTCGAAAGAACTGCAAAAAAGACGCGACATTCTCAGGAAACCGCCACACCCAGACCCAAGCTTAGCAGATACCAAAGCTGATAGGCCAAAGACAATTAAGCCAGTTAAAATGAGGAAACCGATAAAAGAAAATAAAAAAATTATAAAACAGAACGTCGCTGACCCAAGCGCAAAGGAAAAATCGGCATTAGCTGGTGCGAGATCATACGCGCAAGTTGCGACACAGGGAAATCAGACAAGATCAGATACAGAAGATCCGATCCGCCAACTACTGAATGTGATATACGAAAAACTTTATGAACAAACCAAGATCAATCAAGTTACATTTGACAAATTGAGCAAGCTCGAGTTCAAACCTCGAAAACCAAACAATAAGACATGAATATGACAGAGCTTCTGAAGATACTAACATGGAACGCAAATGGTCTCACAAACAAGATTGACGAACTAGAAGTTTTTCTACGGAAAAACAATATTGATATATGCTTGATATCGGAAACCCACTTAAAAAGGGGTTCTGGACCCAAAATAAATGGGTACAGTGGTTATCACGCTCATCATCCTTCGGAAAATGCGAGAGGAGGATCCTCTCTTTACATCAATGAATGTATGAAGCACTCCGAAAACATAAAAATAGAACTTGACTGGTCGACGACGACCTCGATCACCTCTTTGACTCAATAGAGTCTAATTTTATCATCGGTGGGGACTTTAATGCGAAATACACTTTCTGGGGTTCAAGATGCAATTCAACGAAAGGCAGACTACTAAACAAAGCCTGTATGAAGCGTGGGGTGGACTTTTATTCGACAGGAAAGCCAACGTATTGGCCAACTGACAGAAATAAAATCCCTGACCTAGTCGACTTTTTTATCGCAAAAGGGCTAACTAAAAATCAGACGGAAGTCGAAGAATGCTATGATCTATGCTAAGACCACTCAGCAGTCACTCTGAAAATGGACGGAAGTCTAGCAAAAAAAGAAGGACCTCCTAGGTTAACTAATAAAAAAACTAACTGGGATCTTTTCAGAAAAGACTTCAAGGAAAATGTGGTTTTAATAGTGCCACAAAACACACCGCTCGAAATAGAAGACGAAGTTGACAAGCTCGTGGAAGCCATTCAGAGCGCAGCGTGGAAAAACACTCCCTTCCGGAAGACAGCAACACGCAACAAAAAAGTCAACTACCAGCCTGACATCGAAGACCTCATACGAGAAAAGAGGAGAGTGCGCAAGAGATGGCAAAAATCCCGCGCACCCCCTGTTAAAACATATCTGAACTATCTCTGTAACAAACTCAAGAATGAGCTACAGGATTTAAGAAATCGCGAGACTTCTACATACCTCGAGGGGTTAACTGCTGACAAGACTTCAAACTACTCTCTATGGAAAGCCTTGAAGTCCATAAGGAAACCCAAAATACACTCGCCACCAATTAGAAAAGCTAACGGCGAATGGGCAAAAGGAGACAAAGAGAAAGCGGATTTATTTGCCGAGCATCTAGAGGAAACGTTCAAGCCGTTCGATGGACAACCTTTGAACGAAGAACCGAATGCCAATACGGCAGCCGACAACTATAAAGTAAAAGCCGTATCCCTGTCCGAGCTTCGAATGACAAAAAGCAAGTTGAAAAATAACAAAGCTCCAGGATATGATTTAATCACCGGCGAAATCCTGAAGGAGCTATCGAAAAAAGCATTAGTTAAGTTGCTCTACATTATAAATGCTTCTCTGAGACTTTTATATGTAGTAAGGCAATGGAAAGTCGCCGAAGTCATCATGGTTCCGAAACCGGGGAAAAGTCCAAACGATAAGAAATCGTATAGACCCATTTCGCTCCTGCCGATAATATCTAAGGTTTTCGAGAAAATGATGCTAAAACGATTACAACCAGTAATTGAAGAATGACGCTTGATCCCAGATCATCAATTCGGCTTCCGGGTCAAACACTCCACAATCGATCAGGTTTATCGAATAACGAATGAAATTGAAAATACTCTAGAATGGGAAAAGATTTGCTCTGCCGCTTTTCTCGACGTCTCACAAGCTTTCAACAAGGTATGGCACGAAGGTCTAAGGTATAAATTAAGGACAACCCTACCGACAAAATTATACAAAATACTGGAATCCTACCTTGAAAACAGACTGTTTCGTGTTAGACATGAGACTGAATACTCAGAATTCAAAGAAATCCACGCCGGTGTTCCGCAGGGAAGTGTTTTCGGACCAAGCCTATTCTTGATCTACACAAAAGATATACCACAAGATGAAGGGACCATCGTAGCAACGTTCGCAGACGATACGGCTATCCTCGCAATGGATGAGTCAGTCGAATCATCAACGGGAAAACTCCAACGGGCTCTTAACAAAGTATGTGAGTGGACAAAAACCTGGCGAATTGCACTTAACGAGACCAAGTCAACGCATGTCAATTTTACGTACAAAAAGATAAACAACTTACCTGTTTTCATTAACTCTGCACAAATACCATACGCAAATGAGGCAAAATATCTAGGAATGACTCTATACTCTGTCCAAGAATAAATGTCAGTACAGGGAAGATAGGACATTTGCCTCTTTGTCTGGTTGCAGTAACATGAATAAATGTGTCCCTCTTTAAAGCTCTCGTAGGGTTGCCATGGTGTATATTATGAATCACCACAAAGAGAGAGAGCATTTCGCTTAGGGTTGCCATCTGCCCATTTTAGTTTGTTTTAAAAAAAAACATTTTTTTCCGAAAACAGAAATAAGAACTAAAAGAAATATGTATTATCATTTATTCATGATAAATATAGTAAACAAAAATATAATTCATAATAAATATAGTAAAGTATAATGTTAAAACATAAAATTTCATTAATTTAAAGTACAAATAACTTCATTCATTTATAATATTAAAATCTATTAGTCCGATGAAAAGTTAGTGCTGCTACTATCGTCATTTATATTTATTACCAATCTTTCGACTGCTTCCTCCGCGAAAACGTCTATAACCCACATCGTTGGCTCAACAAAAAATGGTGGGAAATGGAACGATTTATCGCACATCCATGGTTAGGTAGTTCTTCGGTAACCGCAGATTCTTAATCGTAGGTTAAATCAAAACTGCGATAACCTAAACGTCAATTTAACCAGCAGTGAATAAACCGGGCCATAGTTCAACAATAAGATGATCACTTATTGTACTGCATTGTTGCAATGCATTAAAATAGCGCGCGAATAAAATTTCATTTTAATATACAAAGTCGAAAAAAATGGTTTGACTACATTTTAGCGGTTTCTCGAAAAGAGGAGAAAAAATCGCAAATGATAACACCACGTCACCACCACACAAATTATTACTCACAAATTCATTTTTGTGCTCTCAAAAGCTTCAAATCCCAAAAGTTCTGTAACAATAACACTGAAAAATCAGTACCGATGTGCTAACATTTGAGAATGGTAACACTGCTTTGATGAGCGCACACCACACGCGTCACGCACACAGCCAGTACTCAGCTCTCAGCAGTCAGCAGTATAATGGCGAATTGCGAGTGGTGGGTGATTGTATGATCAGTCTGACCAATGCTATCCGGCAAACAAGTCATAGGATGGCTGCGGTTAAATCTGGTTTGTAATTACAACAACAATTGTACACAAAGTTCAGTGGCTTCGTTTGTGTTTCAGTGGTAATATATCATTGAGTCCTCTTACAGGCACCATTGTTAGAAAAAAAGCTTTCCCATAAGACCTGTACTGACATTTTTTCTTGGACAGACTATAGACGCAAAGCCACACGTTAAAAAAAAGCGGGACGAGGTCGCAATCAGACTCAGAGAAATGTATTGGCTACTTGGAAGATACTCGAAGCTAAGCATATACAACTAACTGCTTCTGTATAAGCAAGTGCTAAAACCTTGTTGGACATACGGCATACAGCTTTTCGGTTGTACCAAACCAATCAATATTGCTATACTCCAAACATTCCAAAACAAAACCCTAAGAGCAATAGTGAATGCTCCATGGTATATTAGGAATAGTGATATTAACAGAGATTTGGAATTGCTACCGTGAGTAACGAAGCAACAAACTTTGCTCGCAAACTTCGTACTCGTATATATGTTCATTGTAATAACGAAATAATCCGTACTCTGGACGTGACAAACCTTGAGCGCCGGCTACAAAGAACAAGACCGTTCGACCTAGCGCCATAAGGAAAAACCGCATGTAATGACGGTATTAGTAGGTGCGTTCACTGGAATGCTAACTACCAAACGCGATTAAAACTACAGAAGCGTAAACTACTTGTAAATACTTAGTCGTAGTCACCACAAAAAAAAAAAAAATTAAAAAATGAGAGGAATAAATACCATACTACTATGAGCACGCGCAGCCGGTTCTCATAGTGCCTCTCTGAGGGGTGAGGTTTAGCCCGTAGGCATATATTGACTGACATTAATGAAATTGTCAGGCCCGAAAATATATGAGTCGGGCATAACCAATGGTACGGACCACTGGTATCCTATTTGGACAAACTTCCGCTAGCAGATCCTTGTACAATTAACCCGGGAAGATCGGTCTCCTGTTGGGTGCCGATGTGTATGCTGCAATCATGGATGGATTGGGATTGGGATGGATCCTTACATGAGCTACCAATAGCATTCAAAGAAAGAAAAGAAAGAAAGTTTTCCGAAAGTAGTAACAGTACAAACACATCATTTCACATTAGATGCACAACTGAGACAATTTTGGGAGATAGAAGAAGATACGGATGGCCGAAAGTTCACACAGGAAGAAGAAAGATCTCAATTACATTACCAAAACACGGTTAAAGAAGGCAAGACGGGAGGTAAAAAGTTCGGCTTCCATTGAAAAACAATGATCGGCCTAATCTCGGCAACTCTAAGAGGTCAGCTTTAGCCAGATTCGTTCAAGTTGAAAAACGTCTTATGTCAAACTAAGCGCTCAGAGAAGCATACACAGTTTGCATAAACGAGTATGTGTCATTGGGGCACATGAGGGAACTAAAGAATGATTTCGAGCTCGAAGTGGAACGTAGAGAACATTACTTTCTACAGCACCATGCAGTTTTTAAGGAGGCAAGTACAACTACAAAACTTCGAGTGTTTTTGACGCATCGTGCTCAACATCAAACGGTGCGTAATTAAACTACTACTTAATGATTGCCCCACGGCTCCAAAAGGACATCATTGACCTCATCGCCCATTGGAGAAAATTTAAAGTAGCTTTCTCAGTTGTCATAATTATGATGTACCTACAAATCTGGATTTTCCTTACCTCGATATCCATAAGGGGACATGGCGGTCTCCAGATCAACGAACGGTCAATCAAATTGATCACATAGTGATAGACAAGCGCCACGCATCCAGTATTTTGGATGTCCGAACATTCCGAGGAGCTAACATCGACTCGGACCACTACCTTGTTGCAGCCAAGGTTAGAATGCGGATATCCACTACGCCACAACAATCCAGAAATAAAAAAAATTTAATATCGAAAGACTGCAATCGCAAGAGACCGCCAAGACCTTTGCGCAACGCGTATCCCTAAACCTCTCGATTAACACCATACCACCAACATCGAATGTCGAAGAACTATGGTAACGATTCCAACAAGCCATTAGATCAGCCGCAACTGATTTGATAGGTTTCTCGCGCCCACCAGCAAGAAACCCCTGGTTTGATGAGGAATGCCGAAATATGCTCACAACAAAGAACGAGGGCTATAAGGCTAAGCTGCAGATAAAGACGAGAGCTGCCGTTGAGTTATAATGCAAAGAAGAAGTGAAGAACACCGTCTTTTCAGAAAGAAGAAGAAAGAGCAAGAAAAGCGCGCGATCGAGGATATAGAGAGGTGCCACTCCAAAGAAGATGTTCGCAAGTCTTACCAAAGTGTAAAACATCAAAGCCAAGCATACAAGGCTCGAAGAGAATCCTGTCGAGATGAACAAAGAAATATCGTAGTTAAGACACAGTCTGTGCTGAGGATATGGAAGATACACTTCTGCAGACTGTTAAACGGCGATGACGAACAACATTTCGCTGTCAGGCAGAACGAACCATTCAATATTGGCAACGACAGCGCAAGCTGCCAACCACCCGACCTGAGTGAAGTGAGGATAACAGTATCTAAACTGAAGCTTAATAAGGCTGCCGGAAATGACGGCCTTCCCGCAGAGGTTTATAAGGCCGGCAACTCATAAGCCGAATCTGGTCGGAAGAAATTATTTGCCCGATCCACAAAAAAGGAGACCTTCTAAACTGCGCCAACTACAGAGGCATAAGTCTCCTCAACATCGCATACAAAATTCAATCTGTCGTAATATGTGAACGCCTGAAACCGTATACCAACAACCTGATCGGCCCTTATTAGTGTGGTTTTAGGCTAGGAAAGTCCACAACCGATCAAATCTTCACACTTCGGCAGATGCTGGTTAAAAACCCAAGAAGTCCAAATCGATACCCACCACCTATTCATCGACTTCATAGCCACGTTTGCTAGTATAGAGCAGAGCGGCAAAAATGGAATTAGCAGTAAATGAGGGCAAGACGATATACCAAACTCTTCGATCCGCTCGGATGGATATCGCCGTGCATTGTGAAAGCTAAATTGATTTTGCAACAACACAATCCTGGGGCGCCACGGTACCACATAAGATAGAAGAACAGTGGACAGAACTGCATAACAAGCTGATAAAACTTGAACAGATTGAAATTCCGCGTTGGCTTGGATATGAAGCTTCATCTCAGGTCTAAATACGTGGCTTCAGTGACGCATTGGAAAGGGCATATGAAGCGGTCATATATGCATGTATCGTGATGGATGGACAAGAAAGAATCCAATGGCGTCCAAAACAAAAGTTGCACCGGTTAAGTGTATATCTCTTCCCCGGTTGGAACTCTGCGCAGCACTTCTACTGGCAAAACTAATAAATACATATATTGTCGACGGCCATGCAAGTCAACCAACAGTCTGTATTGGCGTGGTCTGATACGAAGATTACACTGGCATGGATTAATGGAAGCCCAGACATACGCAACAACTTTGTTGCAAACAGGATCACGGAGATCCAATCTCTGACTCCAGAGCATTTATATTCTGAAACGTGTTGTCCGCAACATAGCAACATGACGAAGATATTTTTCTAACCTGAAAAATGTACAAATTCGTTTGCCGTTGGAGAAACATCCACTCATGACCGATGAATTGACTTCAGCACTCAAGCAGTTCATCAAGATAGTTAAGAGGGAGCAATTTCACGAGGAAATAAAGGCGCTGAGGAAAAATAACCCAATTGCAAAGAGCAGTTCAAACCGCAATTTGAACCCCTTTATTAATGAAGATGAGCTTCTACGAGTTGGAGGTAGACTGGTCAATTGTTCTCATCAAGGAAGACAACCTTCCACCGTCGGTATGGCTTCTTGCGAGAGTCATCGAGTTACATCAAGGGTCAGATGGTCTAACGCGCGTAGTGACCGTCACGACAGAAAAATCCATTTTAAACCGCCCGAAAGCAAAAATATCACTTTTGCCGGTATCGACAACAATAACAACAACAACAGCGACCACCGCCATCTAAAAACAAAAAGCCCATGAAAACTCAACCCACTTTAAAACATAGCAATGAACAACCCCATAAAACAAATGACTATAACAAAACTATATAACAAAAAATTAGAAACACATCTCTGTGGCAATTAACCATAAAACTAATAACGAAATTATATTTAGCATTTAACAAACACTAATTATTATTATTTTTCTCGGTAAACATAACCTCAACCTTGAGAACGATCCAACAAGACGACTAGATGAGTAGTATCCCCATTCAGGCAATCAAGTCGCAGAAAACACTTAATGGATGATGAACTTCACAATCCTCTCAAGGAAAACACTCCACTAAACTCGTGCAACAGGCGGTAACATGTTGGATCCCAATAAAATTATGATGAACAATACACTACAGTAGACGCACTTGACACAGAAGTTGCATGTTTGTGCATTGGCCTAGCTGCCGGAATACATAAAGCAAAGCCCTCAAATTAAGGAAGTGCATTCCCGGTAGATAGATGCAAGGCACACAACAAAAAAAAAAGGGATTTTACTAAATAAAATAAATATTGCACGCACGCTAAACACCGAACACAAACTTCACACAAGAACTGTCAAATGTGTCCAGTCACGGTTAATGCATAAAAATGCAATTTCTCCCCTTCTACATGGGGTCACAGTTAAATAGTTAGTCTCTCCGTCTCATGTAGAATTAGAAATTGATGATGGTCGACTGCAGTGAAGGAGAAAGACCGCAAACACCTCTCATTCCCACTACCAAGCATATTTGTGGGCATTATTGAAAATAGAGAAAGTGTCGAATTTATGTCAGTGTACTTATGTAAACTGTTTGTATATAGATAATATGTAGTTACAGTTGTATAAGATCAATAACCTTGACACAAAAAAAACGGCAATCAGCTGGTTGAGTAATTGTACATATCCACAGATGAGATTTCGTGGAATGTTAGAGGGCGAAAATGAAATCACTTAGTAATTAACTGTTAAGAAGTAAGGTCAAGAAAAGAATAATCATTATTCTAATTATTCATAACGTGGTTAATCGAGTTTGTTCTTATTTATTAGCTAAAGCTGAGTGTCAGTTTGTCTAACTGAGAATATCACTCTTTGTCTGAGAAGCCTTCTCAGCACAATTCAAGTAAATTTTCTATACATCTTTTCTAAACGTCTCTTAAAAGTGGGTGTGGGATGGAAGAAATGTTAACATTACCTAAAGACGGACGGACGGACGGACGGACAGACAGACGAAGCTTTTGTCTGCGCATGACATCTTAATTTGACTTTCGCTCTCGTGAAATTAAAAAAGTCAAAATAACCAAACGCGATAGATCACCAAATACCGAGGACACAAGTTTGTCCTCGAATAAAAAACTTCGTACAATCATGTCGAATAAAAGTGCACGGAGAAAGGACTCTAGTTCTAATTACTGGAGTCCTCTTCAATGTCTACCAGACAGTGACACCGATGATATGGATGAAGTGATTGAGCCTAATAACTCATTAAAAAAGGTCTATATACCACCAATCAAACTATTGCAAAAATCAAGTGATTATGTCCACAAATTTATGAATATATCAAAGATCAGTGATTATTCAATAAAAAAAATATCAATCGGTATAAAAATTGTGTGCGAATCTATAAACTCTTACGATTCCGTAATCTCCAAGTTGAAAGAAGAAAATAGTCAATTTTTCTCTCACGACCTCAAAAGTGTGAAAGCTTTTAAAGTGATTCTTTATGGTACGGAAGACATGGACCAAAATTTACTAAAAACTGAACTGATTAATCTCGGTCTAAAGTGCTTAGAAATAAAAAAAATAACGAAAAGATACGAACACTATAGCGACACTTTCTATCTAATTTCACTGGAAAATGGTTCTATAAACTTAGTGGACCTAAAAAAGCGTTATCGCTCCATTTGTCATACGCAGGTAAATTGGAGTTATCAAAGGAAACTGAAAGGTAAACTAAAACAATGCCATAACTGTCAGATGTTTGGTCATGGTGAAAGAAATTGCCACATAAAAACATATTGCGCCAACTGTGCTGGTCCACACAAGACTGCCGAATGCGATAATAAAGCATTACAGAAATGCGCAAATTGCAGCGGCTGTCATAAATCGACCGATCTCACATGTGTTAGCAGAACAAAATATTTGGAGCTAAAAGAGAAATCGATTAAGCATAAACCGTATCTTCAAGAAAAAGCTCTGCACGCACCACAAGTTTCTGCTTGCACCGCTCAGAAACAAAAACAATTTTCGTTTGCCTCTTTGTCTGATTTCCCTTCACTTCCAAAGCGTACTCATTTTGGAACAAACACAAGCGCTAATATTACACCTATTCTAAATGAAAATACGGTCGGCTCTCAGCCGCTGAATTCATGAGAGAACTTGAATGCAAGCTGCAACAGCAACATAACTAACATCCCAAGCAACATATCCAGCAACATTTCCTGCAACATGCCTAGCAACACTAACAACACACTTTTTACTGCTGAAGAGCTAAACTCTTTAGCTATGGAGATGATCACTAAATTATCTGTCTGTAAAACAAAAATTGAACAATTTAATGTTATCGCACATTTAGCAACTAAGTTTCTGTACCCTAATGTTAAATAATATGGTAGATAGATATATAAAAATTGTAACCTGGAATGCGAGAGGCATTCGTAGCAAAACTATTGAGTTTATAAACTTTTTAAATAATAGTAACATTGATGTTGCACTCTTTACTGAGACTTGGTTAAAAAATGATATAAGCTTATCCACATTAAATTTTAAATGCTACCGAAATGATAGAACCGATAGGGTAGGTGGAGGTGTTGCGATCCTAATAAGACGATCAATTCAACATTCGCTTTTACCTATTATAAAAACACGCTTTATTGAGAATGTAGGAATTCAAATTAATTTAGGAAACCCAAAAGATATTCAAATTATTTGCGTGTATTTCCCCGGAGGTACATCATCTACTGAAAAAAGAGTTGGCCTCAAAAATGATCTTAGAAGATTGTTCACTCTTAACAATGACTTCCGAATTTTAGGTGATCTTAATTGTAGACATAGGGATTGGGGTTGCCAAAGAGCAAATGTATGGGGTAACTTGCTTTCTAGTCTTTCAGTTTCGTTACCAATTTCTGTTTTGTTTCCATCTAGTCCTACTTATGTCCCAATGAGTTCTCGTGGTAGTCCTTCAGTGCTCGACTTATTTATAGCTAATGTTTCATTTTATATTACCCAACCAATTTCGTTAAATGAGCTAAGCTCTGATCACAACCCGGTTATCTGCAAACTCATGTGGTGGGTTGAGAAGAAAGTGCAATATTATCACGACATCAAAAATACGAATTGGACACGATTTCGTTTTGACATTAGTTCAAGACTTCGGAATATGCCAACAAACTTAAACGGTATTTCAGGTAAGGAAGATATTGACTTAATTGTCACCAATTTCTCAACTCAAATCATAGCAGCCGCCGAAGCGTGCGTTCCAAAAGTTGCCGTAACTACTTGCTCGTTAAAACTTTCTCCTGAAATATTGGGTCTAATTAAATTAAGAAACATATATAGAAGATATTGGCAGAGATATCGCCAACATGTTTTCCGATCCAAGGTCTCCTATCTAAATAAACTGATATCTGAAAAAATTTCACTTTGTCGAAACAATGGATGGAATAAAAAACTTAGCAGTCTTGACAAAAATGCTAAACCGTTTTGGAATATAATTAAGGTAATAAAAACCAAAAATGAAAAAATACCTCTTCTAAAAAATCCGACAACCACCTTCTTTACTGATGATGATAAAGCAAATGCACTTGCTTTAATTTTCGAAAGCAATCATAATGTTTCACAAAATTTAGGGGATGTGTCTACAGACGTTTTAGTAAGTAGCACTATACAAAGTTTTTATATAAATAGTTCTAGAGATCAAAATTGTAAAGTGTATGCAACAGAAGAAGACATTATGTTCTTTGTTAATAATTTACGTATTCGAAAAGCGGAAGGCCTTGATCGTATTAAAAATATTTATATCAAAGAGCTGCCAAAGTCTGGCATCAATTATCTAACATTTATTATAAATGCTTGCTTAAAAATTGAATATTTTCCAGATGCTTGGAAACTTGCAAAAGTAGTACCTATAATAAAAGCTGGTAAGCCCCGTGAAAATCCGGAAAGTTATAGGCCAGTAAGTTTATTAAGCAGCCTAAGTAAAATTTTTGAAAAAGTGCTGAACGAACAAATCTCAAAATTTATCTTTGATAATAATATATATCCTAAAGAACAATTTGGTTTTAGGCGCTTCCACAACACTTCTCATCAGGTCCTTAGAATCTGTAACCATATCAAAGTAAATCGTGAAACAGGAAGATCTACTGGTATGATTCTACTTGACATCGAAAAGGCATTCGACACTGTTTGGCATAACGGTCTCTTTTATAAAATGATAAAATTTAACTTCCCACCATATTTATGAAACATAGTCAAAAGTTTTTTTGTCTGGTGGTTGTTTTAAAGTATACGTAAACAGTGCCGTCTCAAATACAATCAACTTTCATGCTGGTGTTCCACAAGGTTCAGTACTTGGCCCAGTTCTTTACAACCTTTTTACATCGGATTTTCCGGATTTGCCGAATTGTGATACAGGAATTTTCGCAGATGATACTGCTATATTTTCATCTCATGAATTCGCTTTTTTACTTTTTAAATAGTCATGAATTCGCTCTTAATATTGAGAGGAATCTAAAAGATGCGATGAAAATATTAGAAACTTTCTATACAAAATGGAAAATAAAACTAAACGAAGGGAAGACGCAAGCCATCTTTTTCAGTCGGAAAAGAAAGCCTTGTTTTCTTCCCAGGAGTCATTTACAGATGAATGGATTAAGTATTAGTTGGCAACCATCCGTAAGATATCTAGGTATATACCTAGATAAGAAACTCACATTTAACGAACATATAAGTAAGGCTATAAAAAAAATCGGTATTGCCGTCAAGACTCTGTATCCTTTCATTAATCGAAAATCTTTGCTTTCAACTGAAAACAAAATGATTATACACAAAGTAATTTTTCAAGCTATAATGCTTTATGGGTGTCAAGTCTGGGGAAAATGTGCAAAATGTCATACGATAAAATTACAAGTATCGCAAAATAAATTATTAAAGATGATGTTAAATTATCCATGGCATCACTCAACTCTAGATATACATAAAAAAGCAAATGTTGAATTGATATCCACTAGAATCAGTAAATTAACAAATAAATTTTTAGAACGATGTAGTTTTGCTGAGAATCCTCTTGTTAATGCATTAAATACACACTAAGTTACAAAAATCAATTTTTGTTTGTTTAAACATATAAATGCCTATTAAATTATTTAATTGTTATTTATGGTGTGTCTTATATATATATATATTTTTATTTTTTATCTAAATGTCTTGTTTATATATTTACTCTTTGAGTGAAATATTTATTCCCTTCTGGAATTAAAACAAAACCAAAATATGTGATACCACTTGACTGATTTTTGTTCATTTATTTGTTTATTATTGTTTAAACATTTATATATGTGTATACAAATTTTGAAATTTTCTATTTATTTATTTGTTTTTTTTTTGTTTAGTTATTTATTTATTTATGTATTTATTTATTTATTTATTTATTTATTTATTTATTTATTTATTTATTTATTTATTTATTTATTTATTTATTTATTTATTTATTTATTTATTTATTTATTTATTTATTTATTTATTTATTTATTTATTTAAGTTAACACGATCGTCTGTTCACCTGTCGATATAAAAGTGCAAGCGCCGCAATTCATTCCTACACGCGCACCCGTTATGTGCCGCATAATCATTGAGATCACATTACATGCTCCAGGGGCGAGTGTACGACGATGGGCCTGCGTGGGAACCAAGGCCAAGGAAGTTTAGGTGTTAGGTAAAATAATAATTGTAGCCAGTCGAAGTTGGCGAGTAATAAAGAGTAGACTTATTGTAACGTAAATTGTACTTTTATTGAATAACCCAGTGGTGCGCGAATCAAAGATTCGCGCGGGATTAATTTTTTTAATTTTATAAGGACTAAAATCCTTTACTGGCGCCCGAGCAGGGACCTGACTTAAAGGATATCAAGACAGAGTCAGTGTCCGGTAAAAAAGCAAATACGCATTAAGAATTAAAGTGAAGTAATAGTGCAATAAGTTTAAATCTGTGAAAAGCGAAATGCTATGAACAGAAAAGCAATAAGTGTAAATCTGTGAAAAACGAAGTGCTAAGAACATCGAAAAGCAATAAGTGTAAATTTATGCAAGCGAAATGCTGTGAACTAAAAATAAAAAAAAAAACACAAAAAAAGGAAAAAACAATAAGTGAAAATCTGCGAAAAGCAAAAACTACAATAAATTTCCCGAGGAGAATTGGAAAAGGCAGCTGCCTACATTGAAGGAAGAAATACCGTCGCAGAATCCAAACAAGGAGCAAATTGGAGATATGCAGAAGATGAAGACGTCACTGACAATTATAGGATTGTAGTAAGATTTAGTCTAAGAAACAATTAAGTGATAATTTAAAAATTATATACTGCTTGAGCAGCTACTATGTACTTACGAGTACTTACTTATTTGATTTAAAAATTATTTGTAACAATTATGCCTAGGGGCCAACTCTCTTGAAAAAAGGGACCGGGTCACTGAAAATTAAATCTAATTATCCGTGTGAAATCACTCGTACCATTAGTAGGTCGCTGCAGAAATACATGCATTAACGACTAAAAAGGGCGCATACGAGCTTTCCGTGAGGACAGTGGCTACCCCGAAATTTTAAAACTGAGAGCGCTTAGCAGGCATCAAAACTAAGAAATATACAAATTTATCAAAAAATAAAAAAGAAAAATCCACACTTTAAGGATATAAAAGGGTTAAAAAGAAAAATCTTTATATAAACCCATGTTTAACAAATTTAAAACGAATTAAGAAATTCTGTGTTAATCAATTACGAGTTAAACTCTGCCACTACTTGTCTATTTAGTATATAAAAAAATTTATTCACTCGCACTCGCATATCTTAATAAACACCCCTTTATCCACACTCTCAATCGCTTTAAGATTTAAGAATGGATGAGCTTAAGAATTCGGTTACACACCTCACGGGGGCGGTCAACTCCGTCCTCGAACAACTTCGAGGCCTGGAAACACGAATTGGTAGGATGGAGCAATCCAGCTCACAAGGGATAGTCAATTCCGTGAACAGCCAGTTGGGAACGATAGGAAATCGTATCCTTGTCCTGGAACAGGCAGCTTTGACAGGTATCCCCATTCCCTTAACGGAACAAGTAGAACCACTACAAGGTCCGAAAAATGAACAAGACCTAAAGGACATCTCGAAACTTCCGGATTCCGTCAAGGAACTCCAGACCTTCGATGGAAATCCTATCCACTACGTTTCCTGGGTCCACAGTGTCGAGACTGTGTTGAAGGACTACGAAATAGTTCGTAGTAAGCCCATATACAGGGCAATACTCCAACACATCCGGCAGAAGGTCAGAGGCAAGGCTGACTCTGCCCTGGTATCTTATAATGTGTTCGATGATGATTGGGTGGAGATGAAAAGGGTCCTCTCACTCCACTACGCCGACAAAAGGGACATACGAACATTGGAACATCAGCTTAATCAATTGACCCAAGGTAATACAAAAGTCGACGAATTCTATGCAACTGTAAACCATCAGTTTTCCCTGATTATAAGTAAAATCAGGGCTGAGGTTTACTCCACCGAGACAATGAACGCCTTGGTGGAAACATACAGGAATCGAGCACTAGACGTGTTCATTCGTGGGCTAAGTGGGGACCTCTCAAGGCTTCTGATCATCCAAAGGCCGAGAACCCTACCAGAGGCATATTCAGCTTGCCTGGAAATGCAGAACCTGAACTTCAGGACCAACTCGTTGCACGTGAGGGGCCCTTACACGATAACTTCGCCTGTCAACCATAACTTCAGGAATAGTGTAGGGACCCCCGGAAACTTCGACGGTCCACTGGTAGCAAGGAACAACTTTGGTCAAAGGCCATATCCATATGGGAACTCAAGATTCCAACAACAAGGCCCACCTCAGAGGCCAACAGCTCCAAAACCACAGATCAAAATGGAGGTGGATAGTTCCGTTCAGACAAGGAACGTGAATTGCATGAATAGGCCCAACAACAGGTTCAAAAGGGAACCGCGGTCCGACAATTACAACCCGCGCAAACAACAGCGATTATACCATTTAGAATCTGTCGGCCCTGACACGCAGGAAGAAGCGGAAGCCGCTATCCTACCCTACGAGGAACCATCGCCGGAAAATTTTATGCAAGGTGCCTCGTTTCCAGCGTACCATACTTAGAGTATGTTACGCGGGATGGGGTCATTTTGAATTTTCTAGTGGACACCGGAGCTAATAAGAATTTTATTAGGCCAAATCTAGTTCCGTGTCCTGACCCTGTCCAACATGAATTTTTTGTGAATAGTCCCGGCGGGAAGATTCGCATCGACGGTAAAACAAGTGGGAAGTTCTTTCGTGATCTGGGTTGTGAACTAGAAGTCACATTCTTCATTCTTCCAGGTTTGACTTCGTTTGATGGGATAATTGGTGATGACACGCTCAAGCAGCTAAAAGCGGTCATCGATAGGGAAAAAAATACACTAACTATAATGTCCAATAGGATTATAACCTTAAGGAACCGGGCTTCCAGCGCGGTCAACCACATATTACCCTTGTGCGGAAATATCACAGCACTTGCAAAATCCCGATTGCAAGAGATTTGCAGTAAATTTGATAGTCTTTTTGGTCCAGTGGGCAACGAAATGATAAAAACCAGTGTAAGAGCTGCAATCCGTACCAACACGGATGAACCTATATATTCTAAAAGTTACCCTTACCCAGCTTGCATGAGAAATGAAGTTGAGCGACAGGTTAAGGAGCTCCTGTCGGAAAACTTTATCCGTCCTTCGAACAGCCCATATAATTCACCAATATGGGTTGTTCCTAAGAAGCCGAAACCCAACGGCGAGAAACAATATAGAATGGTGGTTGATTATAAGCGTCTAAACGCTGTAACCATTCCTGACACATACCCCATTCCGGATATTAATAGCACTCTTGCCAGTCTCGGAGATGCAAAAATCT